>OY735230.1:44036945-44124445 GCA_963457665.1 Thysanoteuthis rhombus
TTATCATTTGCAGCGAGAAAACTCTCGATAAATACGTAGTATTTTTGAATGTTTTTAGATATTTTTCGGGAAGAAATTAGACATTTTTTTAGATATTATTGACTTAATTCTGGATGTAATTATCTGAGATGTGACAACGCCAGTTCTGTGACGAAACAAACGTAGTTTCGTTCGGTTTCATTCGATTCTTCCATGATTTTCTTTTAAATTGAAAAAAACAAAACGAAATAAAACCAAGTCCGAAAATGCCCGTCTACTTAATCGATTGTAAACAATTAATCGATTCGTTTTTTTCGTCCATGCTTGAGGATCGTTATAAGATCAAGGATTCCATGAAGGGGTCGATAGTCTAAGACATTGGTTACGAAACTGGGGTCTGTGGACCCCTAGGAGTTTGAAAAATGATGTTCGGGGTTCCTCAGTAGCGTTCCCTCTGAACCTGATACTGCGATCTTGTGGCTGACGAACATAATCATCCATGGAACAGTTATCAAAAAACATGATTATTGTACACAGACCTATATCTTATATCAGAATTTGAATAAATGTAATCCATTTTGAATAAAATATGATTTTTAAATGCCAAAAAATGCTCTTTACTAATCTTGATAAATTCTAAAGATGAATTCATAAAAAGAAGGGTCAGACAATATTTCCTTTATAGAATGGGTCTTCGTGTTTTCGAAGTTTCGAAACCATGGTCTAAAAAGTTTTAGGACACCTATTTAAAACCATCACTTGACTCCTTTTTTCCCAAATGGTCAGTCTAGTGCACGTAATATCTGCAATGTCCTCTGGCACAAAATTTTCTAAATTGATTGTAGTGTTAGGTTCCATTCCCAATATTGGGTTGGTGAGCCTGATTACTGCGAATTTGCGTGGGAGATAAAAAATGATCAGATCTAAAAATCATTGTAATAGCCCTCTAACTGAGCAGTCAGTTTGGTAAGAATTGTTCGTCGACCTAGGTAACCAAATTCGAGACATTCTTTGCAGGGTACCAGGATCACAGCCAAGGTCTGTGGAATAACTTTTATATTAGACTTTTATATATCTATGGTAGAATGAAAAGACCTCGAAATGAGCATTTGAAAAATTCACGGAGATTCTCTATCCTGTAATTAACGTGATATCTAAATCAAGTACAGTAAAACATCACACTATAAACGGTTATACACAAACACCGGCTTCTTGAGAATTCGGAAAAAAAAATTCAAAATCGTAGCCTATTTCTGAAAAACCTGCAGTATGGTGTCAGGAATATGTTGAAATGTGTTGTTGTATGCATTTTACGAGACTAGTTCAGTACCCTAGCGTGGGACTCACTTTGACGAGGGTCCTAATTGGCTTAAAGTCTGCCTCGTATGTAGCAATTACGGCGTCTTCAAACTTCTTACCTTCTCTTAATTCCCGATAAAAAAAAGAATTAAATCATTTTCTTTGGAAATGGTAAAATGTCTTGTAATCTCTGAAGTGATGTTATGAAAATAAATCACGAGAATCCTTATCTTTATTGTTTACATCGTAATGTTTCAACGGGTGTGTTTACCCGTCTTACGCCGGTGTATATTATACCAGGTAAACATCAGGGAATTTCAGAAGGAAACCTCTTATTTCACTCAATGTAGTTGGTTGATATCAGGGATAGTGATGTAAAGTCTGGCTGCTGCAGGGTAAAACTCCACCCATGCTACAAATCCGACTGAAGATGATTACTGCAACTTTTTGTATCATATATATAACTACAATTTTTTGTATCATATATATATATATATATATAATCAATAAAGAAAATTATAAAAAACGTTTTTTTTCTCTCCAATAAATGTATTTATTCTTCAGATTGAAATAAGCTGTTGTTTATGTGTAACACGAATTTTTGTAGACATGTGAGACTTGTCAGTTTTGTCCAGTCGGTAAGTGAGCCGCCTACTCATAATGCTAATTTTAACGTGATGATACATACAAACAGTGCAGAGTCTACTACCCTGAATGCGGTGAGGATTGTTCTTGTCATTGTTGTTACGATGAGAAAACAAAGTCAACTCCGACTAAGACTGGCGTTTGTCAAAAAGAAAGTGAGCCTGTTTGCCCCCCCCCACACACACACCAACGCCAAAAGGTCATAAAATGATTATTGTACTTCGTCTGGGAGGTTCAATTGAAAAAAATACAATTTTAGATCAGTGATAGGGCACACACTTCACAAAGGGTCAATTTAGATATATTGGGGGACAATTTGGAATTCGGGTGTGAATAGTCGTATTAAGGCCCAACTGAATGATTACTCATCATGCAACTGAACCACCGCAGCCACCAAAGGTGGCAGAGGGTTCTATCCCTTTTTACATATACGTGTTGGCATGTTCCAGCGCTCCTGACCATGTCGCTTTGTCTACAGACTTGAAAATTGACATCAGTACGCTACTGCACCTTTTCTGAAAATGTTTTGATTTTTGTAAAAATGTCTTTTTGTTCACCTTTTCGGCCTTATTCTGACGGGTTTATTAAAAAAAATTAGATTCTCCAGAATCTAGATGATTCTAGATGTTTAAAAAAAAACCTCCAATTTAGATGTTTTCCAATAGAAAACGACAGTGATGTCATAAGTAGAATTTATTCTGACCATATTTATTCCTCGATAGAATTTTTTCGACATGACTTCAATTTTTGACGCTACGGTTGTTCAATTATTGACTGTGGTGGCGAGGTATCCTTGACTCTATGAAAAAAATGGTTATTGTAAGATATTGCCGAATTAAGCCCTCTCCGCCCGAAATAAATTGCCTGAATCTATTATATCGTCCAAAATGCCCCAGAATCATAATTTCTATAACTTTCCTTAAATTTGAATTAGTTGTCTCAAAAATTGATATTTTGAAAATAAAAATTGGCTGAATTTGCCTCCACCTACGAAAGAAATTGACCGAGTATCATTCAAAATGGTCGAAAATTAATACCAATCTTAAAATTATATCAAAATTATTTCTCAACAGGATATTAAAAAAAAATTTCCTCTCCAATCTGTTCTGTTCTCCTTTTTTTTTTTCTTATCTGTATTACGGTACGTACGGCAATACGGTTGCCGTGATTCTGCTCATCGCAAGTAACTCCGATTTGTTATGGCGTTGATAACCGTTCGTTCGTGAGATACCTGTTACAATAACAAAATATATATTCTTTTCATTGACGACGTATCACGATCCGAAAGTGCCTGCCGCACTCCTGATAACATAAAGCGTGCAAAGGTGTGTGCCAAGTTTTAGCTCCATCTATCCATCCAGTAGTTGTACTGTCTTTAAGTTCTGGACACACAGACACACACACTGAGAGAATCTTCTCCTTTTGAGAGATTTGTTTTATATCATTATCATCATCACTCATAGGGGTTTTCACACCAGCAGTAACTGGTCGATTTTCCCGGAGATCAAGTGACAACAAGTCTCGCCAACACTCTAGGACTCTCTTCAGTAGTGCTGTTGTCTGGATAGTCTCAGTTTTTTTTTCTCCAGAATCTCGATTCCTCCAGCCTTCTTGCTAGGTTTTTCGAGGACCATTCCCAGGACTCCGAACACTATTGGCACTATCACCACCCCCATGTTCCACAACTTCTCCAGTTCCCTGTCAAGGTCCAGATACTTACGTAACCTTTCACCTCTCCTTCAGCTTCACCTTGTGGTCTGCTAGGTCAACGATATCAACTATTTGGCATGTTTTTTGTCTTTCTTTTTCCACAATCTGTTTTTCTGGTTCGAATCGGATGATCCATTTGATTCCCAAAGTTCCAAAGAAGGTTATTGCACTTTCATTAAGGAGAGTGGTTCTACGCTGCAGCGGAATCACACTTGCTGTTCCTTCGGGGAACACACCCAGTCTACTGATATCTACTCTTATTGTCATCGAGGCATTAATGTCGATGATATTATATATAATATAATGATATACAATATCAGATAAGATTAAGCTGAAGGCTTTTGATCTGGTCTCTTGAATATGTCTACTTTTAACGCACTCTGTGGATGCAGGTAAATCTTCTGATTGTTAAATGTCGGTCAATTCTGTTTTTAAAGGTAAGGCATGAACTCACCTCTACCCCTGAATCCGGGTCACAGTTTCAAGGGTTTACCACGTGATACGCAACGAAGTGCTGTATTGAAACTTGTTTTATTTTTTCTCAGTTTGAATAAATGACCTTGAGTGATGCTTTCGTTTCCCTAAACAAGGGGACCGTCGACATTATATAATCAATGTATATATTTATGATGTCTCTCTCCTGTACCCGTTGTGCTACCTGCCTGGTATTCTTCTACTTTCGCAAGCCTCTCCCCGTGAGAGAAGCCACGCATTCCTGGCACTATCTTTGTGGCTCTCCCTCAATTATAACTTTAACTCTTTTGGCATCGTGGTGACCACACAGCATTAGCAAACTCCGTTCATATTATTTTTGAAAATAGAAATTTGATCGCTGATGAAGTTAACCGGAGGGTGCCGGAAGCAATTAGGGTGGGGTCAGGTTTTCAGGAGAGGAATTTTTCAAGGACGTTTTAATTATTATTGCAAGGCCACAAAAGGCTGGGTCACGAATCGAGGATATTGCCCCAAAATTGAACTTTCAAACACACACACACACACACACACACACACACACACACACAAACACACACGCACATATATATATATATATATATATATATATATATATATATATATATATATATATATATATATATATATGTATATATATATATATTATTCAGTATGGCTTACACTGCACTTTCTTCATAGAGGACTCAAAGTGTTGCCACCCGTGGTGAGAGAGAGATAGCGAGATGGATAGATAGATAGATAAAAAGAGAAAATGAGAAAGAGAAAAGGACAAGGATGGAGAGAGAGAGAGAGAGAGAGAGAGAGAGAGAGAGAGAGAGAGAGAGAGAGAGAGAGAGAGAGAGAGAGGAAAGACAGGAAAAGAGAAGGAGGGAAAGAGATAGATGGATTGATAATATATATATATATATATATATATATATATATATATATATAGAGAGAGAGAGAGAGAGAGAGAGGGGAACAGGAATAGAGAAAAATAGATGGATGAATAGACAAATAAAGAGATAGAGGGAGCAGAACTGCCCCTGCTGACCCCGTACCAAGAAGGGAAAGGATTGAGGGGGTGGGTAGCTGCCCCTGTTGCCCCCGTGGTTCCGGCGCCCCTGATGACAGTCATAATGTTGATATTGATTCTAATATAATTTGCACTGGTCTTTAGTAATGTTATCGTGGTTGATTTGATTATTATTCGCTCTCTTCTTCTCCCCTTTATTCTCTAGATGTTGATTAATATTCATTATACAGAAATGATATTGAAATGACTGTTTATGCTTTTATCTAATGTGCACAGGTCGGCCTTCATAATGGAGAGTCAAGGTCGTCTTTCACCGATCGATAATATGAAGGGAGGGAAAGATAGAAAGAAACGTTGAGAGAGAGAGAGAGAGAGAGAGAGAGAGAGAGAGAGAGAGAGAGAGAGAGAGAGAGAGAGAGAGAGAGAGAGAGAGAGAGTTCTTTTTATCTATTCATCCATCTCGTTTACTCCCTCTCTTTCTCGAGAGGATATATATATATCTATATCTATATCTATCTATCTATCTATCTATTTATATATATATATATATATATATATATATATATATATATATATAGAGAGAGAGAGAGAGAGAGAGAGAGAGGGGGAGAGAGAGAAAGGGAGATCGAACTTTTCTATCTATCTATCTTTCACTCCTTCTCTTTCTTGAGAGGACAGGTAACTACGAAAATAGAAAGAGAGAGAGAGAGAGAGAGAGAGAGAGAGAGGGGGGAAGAGAGAATTAGAAAGGTATAGATGAGTAGGTTGACAATTACAGAGAGAAAAGGATGGTTATAGACATATATACATATATATACATATAAAGAGAGCGAGAGAGAGAGAGAGAGAGAAAGAGAGAGAGAGAGAGAGGGGGGCAGAGAAAGAGAGATGGATAGATAAAAAGATAGAGAGAGGAGAAAAGGTTTGCGAGTTAGTCTTGCAAACCGTTGGTGCAGCGAGTTTGATTCTCACCTGGTGCCTCACACTTCTGGCCCTATGTCAGACTAAATCAAGCTTAGAAAATAACTAGAAATCAACTGTTGACCAGTGATCAGCAACTTTGTTTCGATGACCATAAATTCTGTAACCGGGTCTCACTGGGTACCCAGGTTTGTGGTGTTGTGCCAGACTAAGCCAAGATTAGGGCAAAATTACTCTATCTCAACGTACAGTAATGATCACCAAGCAATTCCTGATGACTATTATTGCTGTATTGTATATCAAACTGAGGCTACCAATGAGCTTTTAAGGAAACCTTCGGATCAGACAAGCAAAAAACAAAAAACAAAACAAAAACACAATCTCGAAAGGAAAAAAAGCCCAAATCTAAAGAATATCAAGATAAAATAGAAATATGATTGTACTTTACTTACTTTCATCTGATCATCATTTGATGTGGATTATAATTTATCCGACAATATTGGAGTGAAATGACAATTCAAAAGACCTTTTTCTGTACGAATGAAATTTCTTAGACTATTTGACGTTTCGCGAGTTCATCCTTGCTTCTTCAGAAACAGTATGTGGACCACTATAATTACTCCATATTCTTTTCAATTCGTCTTGCAAGAGTAAACGATTCGTCATTAATGACACTAAGATTCTGACGATGATATTATCTTTTATACAAATTTGTCGTTTTTATCTGTCAGGTGCCGATTTACGACCGGTATCTTTATGAATTGCGTGGTTATAGGTAGTACTACGGCAATAGATGTATCATACGAGATTCAAAGATGTTTAATTGATGACTAATCCTGTGGTAATGTTGAAGAGGTGTTATTTGAACACGGTTTGTACATCAGTTATTTTCAAGAATTAATTAGAAACAGTCAAACAAAACTGTCAACAAGACTGTCAATGTACATTTCCTCAGTTTTCAAGTCACTCTGGGTGGCAGGATATATATATATATATATATATATATATATATATATATATATATATATATATATATATATATATATATATATGATTACGCCTACAGGCTACATCAATGGTGCTAGAAAACTGAATATTTCAACATTTACTTCTTAGTTTGTCTACGAAAAAGTCTTCCTTTTTTTACCCCCATTGGAAAAAAAGTTATTTTGTTTACAATGTAAGTTTATGCTGAATTGGTCTCTTGTTTGTGCCCGCTTGTTTTTTTGCGGGGGGGGGATTCAAATTTTTTAAAGATTACTCTCCAACAAAAGAGAGAAGTAACTTGAATATTGATCACCCCTTTATCAAACGTTCAAATTGATCACTCTCAACACAGCCTGCTGCCAAAAGACGTTGGTCTCGTAACAGTTTCTATTGCATGACCAACCAAACCAGTATTTGAGTTATTTTCAAGAATTTATTTATTTGAGGTTTGAAGAGAAAAGAAAGAACTGGTGATAAAAACTATTTTCAAATATAAACCCAGACGGTTTGTTGGAACCACAGATCTGGGGATAAACCTTCTCGGATGCTCCGTTTGCAGCCTTGTGCCAGACTAGGCCGAGAGGAATGTTTAATAATCTAGTATCACATGACTGTTAGTACTTTACTGCGTGCAATCCTTATCGGGTATCTCTTATTTGTGACCTTGTGCCAGACATGCTCCAAATATCTATGTAATCGAGTGGGCAAACTGACCAGCAATTTTATTCGACGTTTTTTTTAAATAACAAAAGACACAGAAATCAAATAAATAGATAGGTCTGGTGAGTCACTCACCAGAAACCGTCACGTGACTTTGTGCAGCAGGTCGTGTCCGTGGTGATCAATTAAAAAATTGGTAAAAATGGTGATCAATGAATAAGTTATTCATCTCGTCTTTTGTTGGGCAGTGATCACTGAAAAAAAAGGTCTGAAATGTCAATATACAAGTGTGAATGCTGTTGGACACAAACCAATTTAACATGTAAACTTTCTTTGCAAATTGAATTCCCTCTAAAAACCTTTTTAGAGAGGGAATTTTCAACAAAGAAGACATTTTTTTATAGATATAATAAGGAGTAAATCTTTAAATTTTCAGCCTTCTAGCCCAATTGGTGCTGCCTATACGCACCATACATACGTGCATAGCCAACCAGCCAGTCATACAGACAGACCAAATTTTCAAAATGCAAACGTGAATGCTGCTGGACACAAAATAGGTGGTAAATTTAGTATAAAAATACATTGCAAATTGATCACCACTAAAAACTTATGGTCCGGATAAAAAACAAAAAAAACGAAGACAAAACATAATAAGGAGTAACTGTTGAAAATGTCTGTCCGTTAATTCCATTGGAGTGGCCTGTGCGCAAGATATGTTGATAGCCAGCCAGAAAGCAAGCTGGACCAACTTGAAAACTGACAAAACCTATGTTGATGGTTTTATTGACAGTTTTGGTTGACGGTTTCTAATAGCGAAACAAAAATAAAAAAGGGTCCATCCTCACTGTGTACAAACACACGTCCAGCTGTTTGGTTCTCAAAATTAAAAGGACAAACGGAAGTCATATAGAAATCCGTTATTTGTTTCTTTGTGTGTCATTCCTTAAAAGGGACAATACCCTGTGTAAATACAATAAGCCTTCGATCCGACAATGACACATGACACAGATGCCTTGCTAATCGATGCGACTTAGTGACCGGATTTGGACATGTCGCAGACCTCTAGTAGCCCCCGTTTGCTAGATACGCGTCAGGGCCTCCGAGAGGAATTTTATTAAGCGGTGGGAGACCCCCCCCTCCAAACGCCCTCGTTCTTTGGTCACCCCAATTTATTTGCTCAAAAGAGTCAACCCATTCTATTGATAAACTCACCCTCCAAGTCCTCAGGCATCGTTGGTCCACCGGGTCCCGAAGCGATTTACTGACAGCAGCCCCACCCCCATTCAAACACCTTCGTCCTTTGGCCATCCTGATTTATTTGCTATAACCCTATTAGCACGCCATAATATATTCGCTCAACAAAAGTGTCAACCTATTCTATTCATGGACTCACATCCCCCTAAATCCTCGGGCACCGTTGGCCCACCCAGCCCCGATGCGATGCACTGACAACAGCTCCCCCTCTAAGAGGCTTTGATATGCGTAAGACAAACTTACAATCACCATTTTCTCGTTACTTTGCCATCATAATCTAACTTTAGTAGATTCCCACAAAAGGTCTGGTTGGTCACTCAATAGAAACTGTCACATGCCCAATGTCTCTTGGTACATGACCTGTTGCGGGTGATCAATGAAAAAAAATTGGAAAAAAGAGAACCCGTGAATAAGTTACTTCTCTCACCTTTTGTTGGTCATTGATCACTAAAAATGTTCAAATTTAAAAAAAAAAAACGAAACAAACCCAAGCGTGAATGCTACCGGTCACAAACTAAAGGGACAAATCCTCTTGGCAGCATGAGCTGGGGATGATAAATTAGAAAATTAGCAAAAAGAAAAGAAAAAAAAGTTGGTCAATGAATATCCCCCTTTTGTTGTTCTTTTGGTCAGATTTCGCTACCGTATTTTTGATTTGCTTACCGCATTTTTTTTCTTCAGATTTGCATGCTTTACATGCCGATTTGCGCGGGAAAAGGTATACAAGGTGCGATCGAAAGGTTCCAAGACTGTCTCTGTAGCGAACAAAGTAAGTGTGAGTTGGTCATGTCACACAGCATGGCGTGAGCAGCTATGGTCGTGAGTTAGGATGTCACGTGGCGTCATGTTGCAAACATTCAGAAACCCCTGCCCTTCATCCCGAAACTCACACACTTCGCCGTATAGTTACGAAATTTGCTCGAAATCAGACACAAACAACTGACTAATGTAATTATACGAAAGGATGATCATTTAATCGTTTATTTAGCGAATTGGGAAAACAGAAGGAAAAAAATAGGTAACAAGAAGCGTTTTATTTTGCGAATAATTATGATACAAATTGACAATGAACTTTTTTGGCGGCCTTTACGCGAGTATTTTTACTCTGAAAACATAAGCTTTCTTGTGTGAGAAAAAAAAATGGTAAAACTTACGTTTGCCCTTAAGGCGATTGTTAGTCATTTTATTGGGGAAACTTACTTACTAAGCGAGGAGAGAGAGAGAGAGAGAGAGAGAGAGAGAGAGAGAGAGAGAGAGAGAGAGAGAGAGAGAGAGAGCATGTTGTCGGAGCAGCTGAATAAAAATAGGTATCCTATATATTATTTTGCTTGTTTGTATGTACAACCGTGACCTTTCCTGATTATTATTCATTTCTTCTCTGGCGTATTCTCACACCAATAAAACTTGTTGATTTATCTGTTTGAGCGCCTTCTAGAATTTTATTACTCTTTTCCCCGGGTGAGTGAGGAAGGCTGGGAGTCAATAGCTGCCCACGGGGAACTAAAGCAGAGTACCTTACAGCAATAAAATATATCAGTTTGGAACAAAATAAATGACCGTTTTGAACCACAAACTTTAAAACGTCATAACTCGGCTCAAACACAACTTTATTGGTCAAAGTAAGCATCATTAGAATTGACTCTATGTTGCCAACGATCTGGTAGGGAATTTATTCCTCCACAATAAAATTTTGGCCACGGGAGGCAACAAACAGCGCATTTTCTTTTGAGCCCATGGAGCATAATGACACGAAAAACGCGTGTATTCATCTTGGCTTCGACATCCTATATCCTGTAGCAAAAATAAAATTGATCAAGGTCAATCAAGGGAAGGATGCGAAAAAAAGACAACAAAAAACAAACAAACCCAAACAAACAAAAGCGATCTCACTAATGCAATGCAAGAACAGACATTTATTTTGTTCCAATTCAAATAAATTCTCCTCACATCTTTCACTCTTTTTCTTTTCTCTCCACCCATGCAACGCAATGAGCAGGGTAAGAATGGAAGAAGGTGCTCAAGCTCGAATGGAAGCAAAAGGGAATCTATCTTCATCTTAACGGTCATCATCCATTTCTCCTTCATCCCAAGACTGAAGACTGAAATAAAGTTATAGCAGCAGTAGTAGACTACAGGAATATAGACAGATAACAACAACAACAACAACAACAACAACAACAATAATAATAATAATAATAATAATAATAATAATAATAATAATAATAATAATAATGAAAGAGGAAGGAGAGTGAAAAACGGGAAAAATATCAGGACCTAGCGAGAGAACTGAAGAAGATGTGGAACATGAAAGCCAGGGTAGTGCCAATCATAGTGGGGTGCACTGGGAACTGTCCCAAAGACACTGAGGGTGAGACTGGAAGAGATCGGGATAAGGGGAAGGATCGAAACTGTACAGACCACAGCACTGCTAGGAACTGCGCGGATACTGAGGAAAGTGCTGGAAATATAAAGACTGCAACGTTAATTGTTAACAGTGACCCAACAGAGGAAGGGAAATGAAAGCGGAAATGTAAACCACAGCACTGGCATGATAGGCGAAAGAGAGAAGAGATGTTGGCTGAAGACCTGAGGAGACTTATTGTCACTCAGCCTTCAGCGATAACCACTGGGCAACCGGTGTGAAATTGTAAATCGTAGAATTACTGCGACCTATGAGTACTAGGAGAGGAGGGCTGGAGACTTGAGGAGACTTGCCGTCACTCAAACTCCAGCGGTTACCACCAGGCAACTGGTGTGAGATTCCAAATAATAACCTACTATCACAGTCAATAATTGAACAACCAAAGCGTAAAAATTTAAATTCATGTAGAAATATTCCATCAAAGAATAAATATAGTCAGAATAAACTCAATACATGACATCACTAGCGTTTTCCAAAACATCAAAGATAGAGAAAAAAAAAACAACAACAAATAAACTAACATCTAGATACTGGAGATGTTTTCCGTAACCAGGAAATTGAACCTACGTAGAGCCATTTAGAAAAATGTAGCCACTTTTAGCCATTCAAGTGGCCACCTAGTAGCAGTTAAGCATGTATAGCCTCTATCCGGGTTATCTCTCTGCGAAATATCGACATAACGTTTATTTGCACTTATTCAAAAGGTTACCAAAGAATGGATTACACTTCGCTAGTTTCCCAAGAGTCTGCCTACTTTGAAAATCAGCATTTGAAATCTTGGTTTTTACCTGAGATCGAAAACCAACCCATTGTAGCAATGGGAAATATGCAACCAATCCAGACATGTGGCAAACCCAGAAATTCAATAAACTTAGCCTTGTAAGGCACAAGGTCAACAAGGTCAATGAAGATTGTGTTGCCTCAGTCTTTCAGATGAGGAGAATTTGCCAACCTTGAATATCAGCATTCGAGATCGAGGCATTTATCTGGGCTCCAACACTGACTTTTGATACCTGAGGGTAACATGCATCCTGAAGAAATGCTACCGTGACAGCACTTAGCCACTGCACTACCAGGGTGGGGTCAGGGGTACTTCCTGATGTCTGTAGTAATATATCAATGAAACAGGGCTATTTTGTGATCAACAAAACACAAAAAAATGAATATGGCTCCCCAACACTATAAAGATCTTTGCACCCCCAAATTTGACCAATCCTTACCTATTAACATACCATTTCACAAAAATATCGAAATTCATTGAGAACTTTTGGACATATTGTACAGCCAAACAGTCAGACAGACAGATATTACAGGAACGAATGCATATACCTCTTCCAACTCCGTTGACTATGATGTATATATCACTATCCCAGGCATTTCTACAGAAAATCCATGTAACCATCTGGTTTGCCAGATTGGGCCAGAAGGGGAGATAATCCAAGCTTTATCCCACGGACTTACGCTGCGCAGGCTTTGGAATAATGTCGAATTTAGGAATAGGCCAAGACTTGGTGCAGAGTTTGGTGATTGCTTGGAATAAGTAAGATTAAACATTATGCCTGAGGGATGTTATTTAGATAAACGTTATGGCCATTTTGAATGGCTGGAAGAGGCTAGATTTCTATCGATGATCAAATAACGTTATTTCCGATCTAAAAATACCGTTTTTTATAGAGCCAATACGACGTGTAGTTAGGGTTATGTTTACTAGGTAGGTTTGGGGTTTAGGTTAATAGGTAGGTTAAAAGAATGAATCTTATGTTGTTAGCTGCAACCGTAACACTAACCCTAAACACCGTTTTGATCTGATAAAATACCATTTCAAATGATCACAGCCGTAAAATTTCTAAAAATATACAGCAACTTTTAGCCATTCAAGAATGGCCAAATTCAAAATGGCGATACCTGATGAATGATTACAATGTTTAATCTTAACTATTCCAAACAATTAACCAGAGGTTAAATGCCGACCATTTGGCCCGGGCTCGCCTCGAAAAGCTGATACTGCCTCCGGACTTAATCTCGATGCCAGCGTTGGATAAGTCTCTGAGATAAAGCTCGGATTATCTCCCCTTCTGGCCATATCTGGCAACCCCGGTAACGAGTAAGTAGATTTCCAGGCTACCGTAAAAAAAAACAAAAAATAATGAGGTTGACAGATGACGAGGAGGAGAAATAGGCGTGTGTGATGTTCATTATTTCTCCGCTTCCTCCTTTTTGATTGCTATCTCCAACCTTCAAAGATAAGAGTTTATACTTCTGGCAGAATGCCGTTACATCTCGCCACAGATATCACACACTCATGCCAGTATTTTGAAGCTAGAACAAATACCGAATTAGCGACTACAAACCAGAAAAAAAAAGGTTTAGAAAAAACCAATATTAACCAGACCGTCAAAGCAGTAAAAATGAACGCATTTATCAAAACAAACATATTTCATCCACATACACACGCATGCGCACACACATATGTATTTGTATATATATATATATATATATATATATATATATATATATATATATATATATATATATTTTTTTTTTTCTCATTTGAACTTACATTGTTAGAAATAACGGACTAACTGTCTATTTATTTTTTTGTTAATTTTCCTAGTTTGAGTACAAATCTTTTATTAATGACAAAGAGGTTTTTTTTAACATCTCAAAGAAAAAAACTTCGATAAGATTTATGTAAGGTTATACACAATTTAGAAAAAATGACAAAAACTCAAAAATTAATAGACAGATTTATCTATTATGTTTGGCACTGTATGTTTAAATGAAGGATTGCAGCCTCTTTATACTGATATATATATATATATATATATATATATATATATATATATATATATATATATATATATATATATATATATATATATATATAAACACTCCCCTATTCAGGGTTGAGCACTCATTAAGTGAGATAACTCGTTTATTGTAAGCTTATGCAATGCTCTTCAAATATGGGATGGAGCACTCCGGTGTATGGGGAGTATATGCGTAAATATATAGCTCAAATTCAACCTTACTGACCATCTAGTTCTGTGGAGCAGGGAAGGATACGAGCCTCTGAGTCTGAAGCTAAGGTTTTGATCCTACCTCAAGGTACTGGATAGGATAATGGATAGTCTATAGCCACACTGAAGAGTCGTAATACAACGAAACAGCTGTCTGTGGATGACACAATATATATATATATATATATATATATATATATATATATATATATATACTATACAAATCATAGATGTGTGTGTGTATATATGTATTAAGAAATGAACATATTTGGTCTGACAGAATGAATCTTGAATTGCGTTATATTATATAGAAACTTATTAGAGATAATCTTCCGTCCTCATTTGGTGAATGCATCACTCGTCCTAGACAACGTGAATAGAATAAACGTTGAATAAATGTATTGAGTAGTATATGGCGAGTGATACATTAACCATGTAACGACGGGAGATCATCTCAAATAAGTTTCTATATAATATGATGCAATTTTGAATTCATATATATATATATATATATATATATATATATATATATGTTTATAAGTGTGTGTGTGTGTATGTATACGTGTACATATGTGTGTGTGCACCCATGACAAGATTCTTAAAAGTAGCTGGTTGTCTTTTCCACAAAGTGAATTTCGATCGTTAGTTCTTACAACAGGAAAGCTTCGAAGACAATATATTGAGATATTCAGATATGTACAGTTAAGGTATCTTTCCTCTTATGTGGGTACCTTTCTGCTTTAATCTAAGCTAACAACCAAATTTTGAAAAGATTATAACTTAAGAAGAGGTAGTATTTGCTCTATGCTGCCAGGGAGTCATAATGGAACAGCGGTATTGCTTCTAATTTCCCTAAACCGTGCCATTGTAATCTACTGAGTACCTACTCTGGATGAATTCACTTGTAATTTTAGTTAATTCACTTACTTACTGCATTCACACAAAAATCATCAGTGAATCTATCGTGAGAGGATCCTTAGTTGCTCATCATGGTACGGTTTCGGGAAACTAAAAGCAATACCGTTGTTCCGCCATTCCCCCAACCCCGGCCATATGGATCAAATATCACTTCCTCTTAAGTTTGTATATATATATATATATATATATATATATATATATATATATATATAATTAGGTTATCCACAGACATCTGTTTCGTTGTATTACAACTCTTCAGTATGGCCATAGACTATCTATCATCCCGTCTAGTACCAGTAGTTTCGAAACCTTCGCTTCAAACCCAGAGGCTGGCATTTTACCCCTGCCCTACGCAGAAATAGACTGTCTGTAAGACTGAATTCAAGCAAAAAATTTACCGAACGAGTTGCCTTACTTAGACAGTGCTAAACCCCAAATAAGGGAATAAGGGAGCGTTAATGATAATAATAATTAATGATGGTACATATATATATATATATATATATATAAAAGAAAGTTATCTCCACCCTTTTCTTAATGTTAGGGACATCTTAGTAGTGTCTTTAAAGTTTACTCTTCATTGCTTGTGCAATCGACTGTAATACATCGTTTACAATCCACAGGAAGAAAAAAATCTATGAAGATTGATTCCATATGAACTTATGAAAACAAGTATAATTCAGTGTTTAAACACTTGTCCCTTTCTTCTTGTTAGACACAGAAAATGTCATTTTTAGATCAGATAGACACTGGTCATGAAAAGTAGACTTGTAAGCAGAATTTATAACGAGCAATTTCATGGCTAGATCCAAAATAACCATCATCATCTACTCATACAATGAACGGTGTGATTCTCTTGGTTGACAATCTGATACCATGGACTCTTCCATCTAAAGGTAATAGGTTTGCTGAAGAAAATATCTCCAATCTGCTATTTTAAACAATGGAGTCTCCCACTGAAACAACTTTTTTTTCGGTTTCTTTTGTAAAAATAACCTCATTTAATAGAATGCAAATAACACATAGTTTCCCACTTTCCGAAAGTTCGCTTTATGTCTCTTTTTTGCTTTTTCAAAAGAGAGTGAAAAGCGAAAGTTGTCCGTTCAGCGTTTATCGAGTGTAATCACTTCTTCGCTTTATGCCATTTCGACTTGTAAAAAGCTCTTACAGGAACCATATACTTTCGAATAGCGGGGAAATATGTCTATCAGTGATTTTTTCCCGAGGATCAATTAGTCTCAGCATAAATAGTGTCTGCTGGGGAAAAACAAATTTCTTCTCCGTGTTTGATGGAATATAAAGGGAACCCTTTATTACGGATTATTGAATTCAAAGTAAAACCTTTATTACGGATTAGTGAGTTTGAAGGGAATCCTTTATTGCAGATTTGTGAATTTTAAATCGAATCCTTTATCACAGATTAGTAATTTTAAGGGGAATCCTTTATTACGAATTATTGAATTCGAAGAAAAACCTTTATTACAGATTAGGGAATTTAAAGGGAATCCTTTATTACGAATTATTGAATTCGAAGAAAAACCTTTATTACAGATTAGGGAATTTAATGGGAATCCTCTCTTACGGAAAATGTTACTGTGCCACGTTGCAGCGAGCAACTGACTTGACACTTCTCTATTAATCGCACAGATGAAACATTACACAAATTTATAGATCAATTTTCAACTGATACTGTGTCAGGCTATGGTCTTGTTGATCTACACTCATATGCATGAGTGATTATCTGTATATATAGGAGAAGCCAGAGAGCACTGGATCACGGGGCACAATGAATCACTGTGATTTTTTTTTACAAATGCGAATACACAACAGGATGACTACTGTTTCCTCATTTCAAGTTGACACATCTTATTTTATGAAAGACCTGCCTGCTTGATCATTGCTGTACGGTGTGCAAGCTAAGGGACCTTATTTTAAACGAAAAGTAATATGTAGAAGTACTATTACATTGATTATGGAGCCACAGCTAATCAGAACTTTCTGATCGTGCTATATGAGGAGGAGTTGATCGTGTATTATAATTATTTATTGTCCGAACTGCAATCACTGTGTTTGCTCTTTTGAGAGACGTAAAGGATTTTTCTGGATGGTACAGTGGATCACGTCTTGGACTGAACCACTCCATTTCTTCTGGTCAAAATTGATCCCGTCAATTTATTTCATGAAACTAAAAGAGCATTTCAATTATACTTTTATATCATTCTTTTTTTCTTTTCTTGAATTACTTTTGAGAAAATGTGAATGTGATTCTTTATTAAATGTTTCCTTTAGTGTGTCTCAAGTTTTGCAAATGAATGCTCGAGAGATTTTTATGATCCCTTTTCGTAATATAGTCTACAATTCAAAAAAATACTCTGATAAAATGTGTTGTTGGTTTCACCCTGGGACTTTTTTTTTTAATCATTCAATCTTATGTTGATTCATTTTCCCCCGGGGATGGTCCAATGTATATCAGGTCTGGAGCTCATCTGAAATAATAAAAAAAAAAGCACAAGTGTCTGCCAGCCACCAACTTGGAGATATATTAGTTTCTTATTTTGATATAACCAATTTCACAGCAGTTGATCTTTTTTTCCTAACCAAAATATATTAATAAAATTAGCTTCTAACTGCAATTTTTTCCCGATCCTCTGGGCTGCGTTTTCCCCAATGTACAGTATGAATATGCGAGTATTTGTATACTTACTGTATAAGTTTGTGTCTATATATGTTTCTCTATGCATGTACACTCCACCGTTGTTTTGAATAGAAAGTTAATTTTCTTCTGAACCAAACATACCAGGGTTTTATTATTTCTAGTTGAGTATTATACAAGTAAAACGGATATTATTAGGATTTTGCATCTCACTTTGGGGTTGTATAGTCGACAGGGATGTTTGCTTTTCGTATTTCTTCAATAAGCCTGGATAATATTTTTTTTTACGTCCATTTTAAACTGCTGTTGTTTTTGCAATGAGAAATTTTCCAGTCGTGTTGTGTTCGCCACGTATTTTAGATGTTTAGATATGCAAAAATTGGGGATAGAGGCAGTTTTGGCAATTTGCCGTATTTTTTTGATAGGTGTATATGAAACCCCTGTCCTCAGGTCCTGTTATGATAGAATCTTCGGTTTTTCTCGGAGCTTTCTTACGTTTGTTGCCATTTTGGCCATTTTCCTTAGAAATCCACGCCATATTGATTTGATTTTAGTCAGTTTCTTTGCTTACATTGGACATGCTTGGATAGAGTATAACATTCTACTACGAATACAAGCCTCTTGAAAGATGATGCGGTGATTTGGACAAGTTCAGAATGTCTGAATGATGATGATGACGACGACGACGATGACGACGATGATGATGATGATGATGATGATGAAAACAGTGAACAGAAATACTTTCTGGGGGCTGGAGTACTTTATTACAGAATACTCGTAGGCATGTGCTTATCAAGACATACGGGGTCCATGGGGCTCGGCTCCCTGGGATGCCCCCTCCAACATTTAATGAGATTAGTTGTATAATGTCAGTGGAAATTCGGTCGGTGAAGTACTATTTTTAAAGCTTATGGGGTCCCACTTCATTGTGCACGGGGGAAGGGTCGTTTTCAAACCTCCCTTTCCCAACCTCTCTCTTAGTTACGCCTCTGCTTGTTGAATGTCCACGGTTTGTGAATATTTATGATGCACTCCCAATGAAAGAGAAAATGGTGAATTTTATACAAACAGGCCTAATTAGTGAAAAAAGGTGGTCAATAAATGAGTTCCTTCTCTTGCCTTTTGCTCGGCAGTGATCACAAAAAGTCCGATTTATAAAAAAAAACAAACAAAAAACAAGCGTAAATTCAGCTGGACGAAAACTAAGGAATCAATTTAGTAAAAACTTACGTTGCAAATTAAGCCCCCCCACCAAACCCCTATTATGAGAAGGACTTTTGAAAAAAATAGAAAAATGTTTTTACTAGACATAATAAGGAGTAAATGTTTGAATTTTCAACCCTTTAGCCCCGTTGCTACGCCTTGTACGCATAAAACATCATAGCCAGTCAGCCAGCCAGACCAAATATCTAATTTACATGTAAGTTATCAGACATAAAAAAGGACTCATTGTATTACGTCTGTCATAGAGCTCAGCCATTTTCTACTGTCATCTAAACCATCAAAATAGGTTTCTCCAGCTTTCAAACTGATCTAGCTGGCTGTGTACGAATGTGTGTTTCACGCGTACAAACTTCACCAATGGAGCTAGAGCGCTGACAATTTCAAACATTCATTCTTTAATCAAATGCATAATCGAGGCTGGCAGAATGCAAGATAGAGAGACGAACTAGACAAGTTCAGAAAGTGTTGATCTAAGATGCCCACGATAGAGACGTGTGGCGAATCCTGAGGAAGGTCTATGTCCAACGACGGACAATAAAAGACTGATGATGATGATGAGGGTCATCATGATCATCATCATGATCATCATCAACACCACCACCACCACCATCATCATCATCATCATATCCACAGAAAACGTTTCTTTTGTTTTTTCTACCCCCCCCATAGATTTTTAGTGGGGAAGGGGTTTAATCTACAATGTACGTTTATGTTAAATTGGTCCATAGTTTGCGCTCAGCTGCGTTTTTAGTGACCCGACAAAAGGCGAGAGAAGTTACTTATTCATTGACTTCCCAGCGCACACTTTTTACAACTTTTAAATTGATACCTTCCTCCTCTCCCACCGACACAGCATCCCGTGAAAAAAAAAAACTGTTGATCACGTGGCAGTTTCTACCAAGTGATTAACCAGACCTATTTTTTTCATTTTCCTCTCTATCTCGTTTCTTCTCGAGGGTTGCTGCCATCTTGTCTGGTTATCCTACGTTCAGAGCCGGAACTATCAATCGATTTAGCAATAACAACCAGAGATACAACATTGGGAATAAGAGAGACTTTTCATTTATTTGCAACCGACCAAACAAAGCATCAAAACAACAACAGCAACAATAACAACAACACACACACAAAAAAAAGACAAAGCAAATAAACGACCATAGTTGGCAGCCTCTCTGACAGGCGATCCGACAATTCATCCCACGCGCATGCTCGTGTGGGTCGCCACTTCCTTTCTCTCCGCCATTCACCCTTCCAACTGGCCTTATCTTAATCTTATCACTTTGACCTCTTTCTTCTACCGTTCCAGGGAGCCCATCGCTTCCCATTGATGTGTTTATCTATACACGGATACGTGATTCCACTAAATTATGCATTTCGCGCTAAGTTTGGCGTGTTTCTTGCTTTGTCAGCGCCAATATTCAACGATTAGCGCTATTTTGAGCCCATTCTTGACGCTATTTTTCTGCCATTTTTGCTGATTTACAGCTATTTCCTTAGCCAATTGAAGGTGAATATGGTCATTTTTAATAGCCAGGAACATTTAACAGTGAATTTTTGGTGCATTTTAGCGGTTTGGGACGCTTTTTCAAGGTCGGTTTAGCTCTAGAAAATCATTTCGGGCTGGCAAGAAAGATTTCCATCTCCCGTGCCCGATAACAACCTTGCAAGCTCACTACAACGACCAAATAACATTGCCGATACACTTTCATCTTTGTAGTGTTCCAAGGACTATGATGGTAACTGATGCAGAAACTAATGAATAAGGAACAAATAGATAAAAAAAAAAGAAGCAAACCCGGTTAGTCAAGCAATAGAGACTGTCACGTGACCAATGTCTTTCGGTACATGACCTGTTGCAGATGATCAATTTAAAAAAATCGATGAATGTCACTTCCCTCGCCTTTTGTTGGGCAGTGATCACTAAAAGTCCAAATTAACAACAACAACAAAACAACAACAACAACCACAACAACCACGACCACCAAGCGTGAATGCTACCGGTCACTAACTAAGGGACCAATCAAGCATATCCTTGTATTGTAAAACGACACTTCACTGAAAACCTATTTAAGGGGGAATTTGAAGAAAAAAAACCATTAAAATAAAAACTTTTTTTTTCCCAGGCACAATAATGGTAAACATTTAAATATTCAGCCTTCTAGCTTCATTCGTGCTGCGCGATGCATACGTACATACACTCATGAATACATATATATATTCCCAGCCGGCTAAACCTGCTTAAAAACCGAATAAACCTATGTTGAGAGTTTTGCAAACAGTTCTGGAAGGCAGTCCTTAAAAATGGAAAGATCGGACAGCACTTCATACAATATCGTTTGTATATTCACAAAAAAAAAAGAAAAGAAAAACTAGAAAAAAAACAGCACAAAAATACAAGGCAACGAAACAGATCAAATAAAAGAATAACAATGTCAGAGAGTACGAACTTGTTCAATCTTTTGCGCATGCGCAGCGTAAGGGTGCGCCTTTCACTCATATTAGCAAACACAGTTAATGAACGTCCATTTTGCAATTCGTTTCTGATGCAGTGATTCAGAAATATTGTTATATATGAGTGAGACGTGTCTGTGTGTTTGTCTGTCACGTTATAGAAAGTACCAAAACGAGGCTGCAGCCCAACCAAATTTGGGATGCCCTCTCAATGGACCTAGGGGAGGTTTTAAAAAAGAAAATGTTTTGAGAAAAATACTTTTTAAAAGGGTTTCTATTTACAAAACAACTATAATGCCAAAGTGGAAACTACTTTCCTCTCTTACATATCTTCTCATTTTATGTGTATGTATAATACTTTGAGGGTTATAAAGTGAAAGGAAACCCACCTTTTAAGGGGCCGAAAGTTAAGGTCACTTTTTCCTTCATTGAAATTGAATTGAAAAATTTTGGGGAAAAAATGTTTTAGTGGTGGGGTCCATTTATAATATGATTATAATCAAAACTGGACCCTTACTTTCCATTCAATATATATATATATATATATATATATATATATATACTCGTCGAATACCCGTTCGTGTGGCGGGGACTCAACTAATATTGTTGTATATAGGTAATAAATAGTGTGATATACAAGTAATTATTCTTACTGAATAATTAGTAAATAAAATGATTGTCATTTGGAAGATATTCTTATTCTATAATAATATTAGATTATTTATTTATTTATTTTGGTCCTTCGAATATATAAATCTGTTTGAGCATTACGGTTTCTCCTTAATTTCAAAATACCCAGCGTTTGCTACTCACGCGTTGTGATGGCGTGAGACATTAAAACAATAGGATATTCCGAGTATTGTTTCATTCAAGCCTACCACTTTGATAACGCCGAAAAACAAAGCATTTTAGTGGAATTATTTTCTATTCAAATACAATTTTTTCCTTATTGTCAACTAAATTCATATTGTCGGATATATCCACGAACTGAACGCACACATACACACACACACACATATATGATCCTCAGAGTCTGGTATAAACACACACTCAAAAACATATACATATAATCATGAACTTAACATTTTTGCTGAAAAATAATCCTAATGTGGAAATTTCATAATTCCAAACAAGCAGACCTCCGAATCATCCTACAATGTCTCGTCCTACGAGTCAGTTATATTCTGACCTCTGTTAATATACTATCCTCAGATGATTTGTGTCATACACATAATATCAAATTTTGTTATTGTTGTTTACGTATGAATTTTTATGTTATATGTTAGATATTAAAGTATGGATCATCTGCTGTTAAATCACGGACCTGTTTTGGGGATTAAAAATAGTACAGGCATTTTACCATGGCCTCCCCAAGCTGCTTTAGATTGACACAACTTTCCGACCTATATTTAACTTTGATATCTAATTCAAGATCCTTGTACTTTCTTTAGTTTGACTTTCACTCGTCTAAAGTTATTTAGATTATTATATTTACTTTTATTCTACTGTAATTTAATTAATGAATTGAATGTCTTGCTTTAAATTTTATGAGTCTATCAATTAATGTGGACTATCTAACAGTGTTTCTTTCGTATTCATATTTATTTACATTAGATGTGTGCTGTTTATTTTGCTGATTCAATATCATGGAATTTATTGTACGAGTCTATTCCATTTATGAGGCCCGTCGATTGTCTAATATTTGCTTCCAGAGAATTGCAAACAGATGTTCCTGTTAGTTTCCAACGTTTCTACGGGAAAATAAGTAGACACACCCTTTAAAGATAACTAAATGTATCAAATACAAAAAATATAAGGTAAGATAAGATTAAATTTGAAAAAGAATATATTAGTATATCTATCAATATATATGTTATTAAGAAACGAATATATGATCCAACTGAATGATTATAACTATTTATACATACATACATTCATACATATATATATATATATATATATATATATATATATATATATATATATATAACACTCCCTTATTCAGGGTTGAGCACTCTTTAAGTGAGGTAACTCGTTCATTAAAAGCTTATGCAATGCGCTTCCAACTTAGGAATAAAGCGCTCTGGTGGGTGGAGGATTATGTGTAAATAAATATATCGCTTAAATTCAATTATATATATATATATATATATATATATATATATATATATATAATGCTAAAAGTCTTAATCTGTTTGTCTGTTTATGACCACTAACCAGCCGATACGGTGGATTGCAGTTATATATATTGAATTGAGGCACCCCTAATATTAACTAACTTAAAGAATGCATAGAAAGCTTGGCTGATTTGCAATTTTATAATATGGGTTTGGGGTCATCATCCACGCTTATGTCTCCGATGAACCGATTTCTAAGGAGGGACAAGGGAGATAACAATTAATTGCTAAAAGTAGAACTGTATCCCTCATCATTTAATTCATTATATTTATTTTCAAATGCATTAAAAATCCACGTTCAATCAGACTTTCTAGTTTTTCTAGTCACATCATACTGCATAATTCAAAAAAGGTGACCCCCTAGATTGCACGGTTGTCATACATATGTATATATACATATACAAAGGCCTAATAACTGCTTTCAACTTAAGTTCTCATCTCGTTTGTTCTCGGTCCTTTTCGTCTCTTTCAACGCGACGCTTATGCATTTAAGAAATTGACATACTTGGTCCGACAGAATGAATAGTAATTGCGTTGTGTTATACAGAAACTTATTTGAAATGATCTTCCGTCGTTACACGGTTAATTTATAACTCAATTTAGACAACGTAAATAGAATAAACAATTAAAGAAAATGGGGCTGCAGCAGGATTCGAACCTGCCCCAAATAGGGTAGCAGCTTTAGCGCAGCAATGGTCTTACCATTGAGCTAAACAGCCACTGTCATCATCATCATCATCGTCAGTCTTTTAACGTCCGTCGTTGGACATAGACCTTCCCCGGGATTCACCACAATTCTCTATCATGGGCGTCGTGGAGCCAGTATTTCCTGAATCTGTCTAGTTCATTTCTCCATCTTGTGTTCTGTCGGCCTTGTTTTCTTATGTGACCTCTGGGGATCCATCTTGTGAGACGTGATGTCCATCGGGTGACTTTCATTCTTGCAACGTGGCCTGCCCATTGCCATTTGAGTTTTTTAAAATAGTTTTTATGATGTTACAGACCCCAGTTTTCTTCCTTATATACTATGCTGTCTTGTGATCTCTCCATGTAAGGTTGAGGATAATTCTCTCATACGCACGTTGCATACTTCTGAGTTTGTAGGTCTGTCTCTTTCAAAGGCTAAATAACTGCTTTCAACCCGAATTATCATCTCGTTTATTCTGTCTATTTGTCTCTTCCAATGCGACTGTCATGTATTTGAGAAATGAACATATTTGGTCGAACGGACTGTATATGTATATATTGTCACGCGAATGGTTATGTAAACGTTTCATACTGTAGCCCTAAAAAAAACAACTTTCAAGTCAATTTTATATATAGTTCCAAAGTATCCACGATAACCCACTTGCAATCTGATTTGTGCCACTTCAACTTATTATATATAATTATTATAATAACTAAATAGTTGTGTCATCCACACACAGCTGTTTCGTTGTATTACAACTCTTCAGTGTGGCTATAGATTATTCATTATACAATCTAGTACCACGAGGTAGGATCGAAACCTTCGCTTCAGACACAGAGGCTGGCATCCTACTTCTGCCTTACGCAGAACTGGATGGTCAGTAAGGTTGAGGTAACTATCCATCATTCATACATGTATGTTTAAATACGACTGACAAGGAACATCTAGACATTTCTTTTATTAACTCTTCCTTGATTCCGCACAAGAGAACAGATAGATAGATAGATAGATAGATAGATAGAGAGAGAGAGAGAGAGAGAGAGAGAGTAATAGTTGTTCGACAGTGTTTTCAAACCTTGCACTTTCGGCAAAAAAACTATCCATTTTCATGCAGGGTTCAGAGTATTCTGCAACTGAAACCTATCCCATATGAGAATTCATTTTTTCCACCACTTCATCAACCAAGTGATTAAGTCAAACAGCACAGTTATAATCTCTTTACACTTGGATATAATTTTTGTACAAACTTTTGTTATTTACTTTTTGTATGTAATCACTAATTAATTTTACCATTTTACTTATGCAGCTATAACTGACTTTTATAGTGTTCTTGTTGAAAAAAGATATATAATGGATTATCACTCGAAAAATATTCATCAATTAGATCTTAGAACATCTTGCCAATATACATCGAACCAATTTACAAAAGGTGGATTAAACCACTGAATTTTTCTTTTTCTTTTTTCTCTCTTTTGTTTCTTTTGTTATCATTATTAGAGAAATTTATATTAATATAAAACCATTTCTTATTCAGAGCACGATTATAAATATCTTTGACTTCGTTAAACATATCAATGTTGGAAGAGTTTCTTGCTATTCTACTGTTGATAGATTTAGGTAACAGTTTGATGATTGGTGGTGGGTGGTTGAATTGTTTATTTATATAAATTGAATGTTGGTTATCCTTCATAAAAGGTTTATAAGACTTATTTAGCAGGTTTAAATTGATATCTAGAAAATTAAGTATTTCAGTGATGGGGACAACCTCTACTCTGAAGCTTAAGCTTTTTAATGCTGATACTATTTTTTGTCAATCCTGTTGATTCTAGGGTCATTATTATCTCTAACTACCATTAACCCATTGTCCCTATATAGCCATACATATTCCCTAGGAAAGAATTTAGCAAATAAGAGCAAAACATACAGACCAATTAAATCCAACAGCTGTGCTGAGTCGAACGACCCCAGGGGCATATCGAGACATTTACAACGGATAAAATCTATTTTTTTTTTCTTTCTCTTTGTATTTTTACAAATTGAGAATATATATTATGAACTAAATGTATACATTCACCTTTCCAATCGATACCCGACTGTCCGCCTCTCGCAACAACTTTCACTAACGGCGCTAGATAATATAAAAATATAACAGTCGTCATTTTAAGTGCACACACATAAACAAATATCCCCGAAATAGGTCCGTAACAAAACAATTGATGATCACCACTGTAATATTTAATGTACAAAATTAGAATCCAACTTTTAACGACAAGCTTGGCTACGCTAAGGTCAAACTATCTTGCTTCATTAAAATTTAAAAAGTAAACAAGACAGAATTCATTTCTCCATACAATATTATTCCGAAAATGCGTGTCTCATTTCAACTCCTTTATTTATAGTTCCTGTTAATGGGAATCGCTAACTTTAGCAGGACCAGTCAACCTGTATTGGGCTTTAGAAGTGGGAAAGAATTCGTCATCATTTTTAGCGTACATCACTGTGTCACTGTAATTTGTGTATGACATCACTGTCACCTGTGACTGTTACATACGATAATAATGTCGAAACTCAATAGTAAGAGTTTGACAAGAGAAAAAGCCTAATCAACTAATTAAGCCTAGTCAACTCAACACAAGCGTCGAGAGCAAGCAAGAAAGGAAAGGCCTACTCAGCCTAATGACTCGACAGCAAAAAAAAAAAAAAAGAAGGTTTTGCTCCAAGTTGAATTCGATCTCCCAATCTACTGATGTCTGGTAGAACGCCCCTAGATCACTGCTCTACGAAAACACTACAGATAATCATTTTCTAATTGTAATAATATCACGGTGGACAAATATCTCAAAATCACGGACGAATATCTACTGCCTTTTTAAAAAAAAAGATTCTTATGTTTTTATATTGTTCGACGGTTCTATTATCTTATTAACTGTTTCGATGAAATCCTTGCTAGCAAGGTAACTTTCACCGAAAGAAAAATGATATATCCATACTCTTTATCATTCTATGTTTGCGAAAAAAAATACATATGAAAAAAAATTCCCCAAACTCAGAAATACCAGTTGACATGACATGACATGACATGACACCACGGAATCACCCTTTCTTTTCCACTCATTCTGTTGTTCATGTCTGTAATACACACATCTTAAATTCCAGATCTGACTAATTGCAACAGTGAAGTCAACTCTGACAGTTTGACAATAATAAAATCTAATACTCTATGTATTACGCAAAATAGCACATTAACCTTATATATATGTAAATAAAGTCCTCCAAATCACCCTACGATGTCACGTCGTGCAAGGCAGTCACTTCGCGGTCTCAGTTAATGTACTATTTTTGCGTAATATATATATATATATATATATATATATATATATATATATATATATATATATATATATATACATTAGGGATGGCCATACTAGCTCGATATAAGCAATAATGAGAGCCACAAAACTCAAACAAAATGTATACGTTTTTTTATAGTTACACAAACATTTTGTTTCAGAATTTCCCCCCTCCTCCACTGTATTATGGATCGAATACATCGTCATTGATGTTGCAGCATGGAACATGAAATATCAATTAATATGCTCACATGTACTTTTTTTAAATATTAAATGCATCAATATATGTATATATATATATATATATATATATATATATATATATATATATATATATATATATATATATATATATATATATATATATATATATATATATATATATATATATATATATATGCGTGTGTGTGTGTACATATATTCCCATAGGAATAGAGCACTCTGGTGGATGGGGAATATATGGGGAATAAATATATCGCTTACCTAACTGACCGCCCAGTTCCGTGGCGCAGAGGTAGGATACCGGCCTCTGTGTCTGAAGCGAAGGTTTCAATCCTGCTTAGTGCTGTTGGATGGGATAATGGATAGTCTATAGCTACGCTGAAAAGTTGTGATACAACGAAACAGCTGTCTGTGGATGACACAATAATATATATATATATATATGTTAACAATTATTTCAACTATATCAAACCCAACACTAGGATTTATTATATTTAAATATCTTACTAACCAAGAACATTAAACTAACGTTTTAATACAGTAGGGTCTCTATTCATATCAGATAAATAATTATAAAGCTTGACATTTTTAAAAGTCTATCTTATATATAAACTGTGGGGCAAAAAAAAATTTTCACGAGCTGCATATTAAATATTAAAGAGCCACATGTGGCCAGCAAGCTGCGATTGGCCCACCCCTGATACATAGGATGTTTCACAATTTCTGATTCTATCATCCTTACTCCTCGGCAGATTTGCTCTTCAATCAGTTGCTTCCATATTTCTTATCGGAAACCGTCATCAAGCCTCTCACCAGAACTGTCAACATAGGTTTCTTTCAGTTTTCAATTTCGTCCTGGTGGCTGGCTGACTGGCTCTGTAATTGAAAATTCAGACTTAAAAAAAGAAGAAATCATGGCCGAAAAAAAGGTGACTTTTTCTTTTTTTTTTCCATTCTATTGATCACCCCTAACACGGCATGCTGCCAACCAATGTTGGTCATAGGACAGTTTTTATTGAGTCACAAACCAGACCTGTTGATCTTTTAACTTCATTAGAGATGACCGAAATGAACCTTTGCAGGTAGCGGGGATGACGGGGGGGGGGAGGAGTTCTGCAGCTTTAGAATCCTCAGTGGGTATTCTCTTTTGAATATGGCCAACTTTGGGACCGTTTAGAGACTTTGTAACCTATACTGATCATAGTACATAATTAAACGACCGCGGTGTCAAAAATTGAAATCATGTAAAAAAAAAAAATTCTGTCGAAGAATAAATATGGTCAGAATAAATTCTATTTATGACACCACTGGCGTTTTCCACTGGTAGACATCTAGAATAGAGTAAAAAAAAATATCTAGAAATATCTAGATTCTGGAAAATCCTAATGTCATTCCCACTGAAAAATATCTAAAACAGAGTAAAAAAAACATCTAAAAACATCTAGATTCTCGAGAATGGTTGTTCATTTGAGCTGTAGTTATACGTCGTACCTTGGCGTACCAACCGCTCCCATTTCCACCACTGATTAGTAATCACTAGCATCGATCTGCTCCGGTGAGCAAACAAGTCTTTTGAAAAAAAAATTCAATCAACTTGAAAGGTTGGTAATGATTGGCAGAGTTATTGATCTAGGGAAATCAATTGATCGTCCCCATCCCCGGTTCCATTGCACTGCCCGGATGCAACGATGGTCACTTCGTGTGATTGGAAGAAGCAGACGACAGGGAAAGAGAAGAAGAAGAAGAAGAAGAAGAAGAAGAAGAAGAAGAAGAAGAAGAAGAAGAAGGAGAAGAAGAAGGAGAAATAGAAGCGGCAGATGTTCGCTAAAATACGGCACCTTAGCTATTTATTTCAAAGATCTCTTAATGAGCCTAGCTTCTCGAAATAGTACATGTATGCCAGTATTCGGATGTGCTGAGTGGCGTAATGCTCAACGCAGGAAAGAAATCGCAGAACCAAGTTCGAATCTCGGCTAAGATCGCATATGTTCATTTTGCAGTATAGCCCCTATGAAAGGTTCGAATCCACTTCTACTTGCGCTTTGTCTCATCGATAGATATGTTGACAAAAATGTCCTGTCTCTGACATTCCACGATGGTTGACAGTGAAGAGAGTGGGCGATTGGGCTCTTAAACAAACCCCCCATGGGTACATTACCTATTCAAGTAATAGCAACCCTAAAAAGTTACCCTCAGAGTCAACCCTGACAGGGGCTATTATCTTCATCATAAAGGTGTAACGTATGTGTGTTTGTATTCTTAGATGCCGACGGCTACACATTGCAGAAAAAAAACAAAGGCATGTTCGAAATGAGCAGGTCTCGAATTACCTATAGCACATATCTTTAGACAGGATTTTGCAAAATATGAAATCAGCGATATCTTTGGGGTCTACGTTCGTGTGCACTGAAAAGTTCGTTTGAAAATGTTTTTTTTCATGTGGGATTTTTTCAAAAGCTGTTGATATTGAGTTGGATCCTTAATATATATATATATATATATATATATATATATATATATATATATATATATATATATATATATGTGTGTGTGTGTGTGTGTGTGTGTGCGTGTGCATGTGCGTGTGTGTGGCCAAAATAGCTAAATGCAATAATTGCATGCAAAAATATTTGAATACTGCAGTATTCACTAGAAATTATAATTTATCAAAAATACTACTTCAACAAAGACAACCTTTTAGTTCCATAGGAATTTCGAAAAGTAAGTGTCAAGTTTAGCATTATAGATACATTGTAAATATAACCCCAACCCGCACACCCTCAAAGAATTGACTTTTTCAGACTGATTAGTTTCCTCGCGAAATGAAGATCTTATGGATAGAAACCACCAAAAATATTTTTTTTTATTGCTTTAAATAAAATGTTCGAAGGAGATGAAAATTGTCAAAAATTCAAATATGGTCAGCTTTTCTTCAAAAAGGCCAAATTTGGCCATAAAATAAATAAATGTATGTAAAATTATCTTTCTTTGACAGAGTTGCTGTTTCGACTATTATATAGTATTAAGCAGAGTCTGCAGAGGCAAATAGTTGATAGTAATAGGAAAAGAAAAGGACTAAAAAACCTAGAAAGTACTCTAGGAGAGCATACCTTTCCCAACGCCATTGTCAGGGGAAGAAATAGTGCATGGATCCGTTCCGAGATTTAAACACCCGCTCCATGGTCTATCGTCTATTCTTCCACAAAACTCATTTGAAATTCATTGAAAATAATCAGAGATATCATGTGGACGGACATTAATTTTGGGCGATATGTGATTGATGTTGACACAACAATGACGTGGAGGAGGTAATTGGGCATGGATCCGACCCAAAATGTAATCATCTCTTCCATAGTGAATAGTCCACCCTTCCAAAGAATTTCATTGAAATTCATCGCGGAGTTTTGGAGATATCGTGTGGACACCCATGAGCATATCCATGAATGGACGAAGAGAAAAACAAACGAACGTAAAAATATCTCTAAATCAGAAAAGAATCCCTGAATCCGCCTCAAAATTCAACCAACTCTTTCAATATTCCGGAGACTCTAGTTGGTATGAACAGACCCGTAAAAATAAGGCCCCCGGAGGGTAAAAAAAGCTTTAAAAAAATAAAACTATTTTTAGAAGGGGTCTAAATATGAAAAAGATATAACCCTTCACCCCCCCCCCTTTAGAAGCTACGGTTGTTCAATTGCTTAGCAGGACCAAAGAGTGAAAATAACAAGAAAAAAACAAAACAAAACAAAGCACCCCCCCCCAAAAAAAAACAACCCCCAAACAAACAAATCTAAAGCTGGATAGCCACCAGAACCTCATTCAGGAACTGAAGAGGCTGTATAAGGCAAGGGTCAGGGTCGTGTCCGTGATAACTGACCGCTCCCTAAACCTTTTAGGTGAAATTAGAGGAATAGATATTTCAGGGGAAGGAACGAGCCTATAAAGACCAAAGCAGTGCAAGGATCGACAAGGAGGCTGGGGGAGATTTTGGAAAATTCTAAAGACTTGCTGTTAATACATCTCCAACAATAACCACCACATACTTGGTGTAAATATTCAGAAATGTTGAGAAGAGAAATTCTCTTGGACATTGGGAGTGAAACGAATGCCCAATCCAAGCCACATGATAGGATCTATTTATCGTATTCAAGGAGAAGAAATTCTGCCAGATAGTATATTTAACTTGAGCTACAATTAGGAATAAACTCCTTTCTCGATGTTTTTTTTAGGCGAGTACGACCTCGATCTTTTCAAACCTGGGGTTAAGAAGTACCTTACTTAATGTTAGTCATTTTTAATTCTCTTATTACTCTTCAAGTAATCCCTTCATTTCTAGAGTTTAAATGAGTTTCTAACTGTTAAAATTCCAACACTAGCACGCCATTTTAACAACTTTTATCGCTTGTAAGCCATTTGAATACCCGTTACATTTTGTGTCTTCATTTTAAACATGTCATCTCCTAGTGTTCACAACAAAATTAGAGAAATAATGGAAGGAAAATTGATTGGACACTGATCACTGATTATAGTGTCCAATTCAAATTCTGTTTTCGATTAAATCTCTGACCACCTACCCTACATTGAGTCAAAAAGCTTCAATGTTCCTTGCTTTTTACAGACATTAAACATTTTTACGTTTTCGTGCATCCGTAGCACACGGCACACCCAAAATACAACGCATCATACGCTATTGGTTTTTACAGGTCTTCATTTTGTCGCAGAAGTAACTCTTTATTTTACTAACCCTAAACCTACTGAAGCGGACCACAGTGTAAAATTGAAAGAAGAGGCGGCGAAGTCGGAAAATATCTGGGCCTTGCCGGAGAGGTGGAATGTTGTGGAATATGGAGGTGACAGTTGTGCTCATGGTTGTTAGAGCACTGGGAATGACGCTGAAGAGCCTTGCAAAAAGTTTGGTTGAATTGGAGACCCGATGAAGAATGCTAACTATCCAGGCGACAGCATTACTAGAAACAGCCAGAATGCTGGGAAGTGTACTAACGTAATGTGGTGACTTGCTCTCCGGCGTACGGTACCAATTACTACAACGGTGAAAATACGATGAGTACATGAATAATAGCAACAGGTCTGGTTAGTCACTAAATAGAAACCAATTTAGGATGAACTTAGATTCGGAATTGAACCCTCTCCCAAAACACACACACACACACACACACACACACACACACATATATATATATATATATATAAAAGCAATTAAAGCAATGCTCCCCCCCAACTCTGGAATGGAGCACTCTGGTGGATGGGGAAATGTGCGTAAGTAAAGTAAATATATCGCTCAAAGTCGGTCCTATTGACCGTCCAGTTCTGCGTAGGGTAGGCGTGAAAAAATGCCTGCCTCTAGGTCTGAAGCAAAGGTTTCGATCCTAAATCGTGGTACTGGATGGGATATTGGATAGTCTATAGCCACACTGAAGAGTTGTAATTCAACGAAACAGCTGTCTGTGGATGACTCAATTATTAATTATTACACACACACACACACATATCTATCTATCTATCTATCTATCTATCTATCTATCTATCTATCTATATATATATATATATATATATATATATATATATATATATATATATATATATATATATATATATATATATCCATTGTATTTAGCACTAATTACAAAATCATTATTAAGCAGTTTTAAATTTTCCCATCTAGCCTACTACTACCACAACTAGATTCCAATTTTCTCAGCCGTATATATTTAAATTGAGATGAAACTCGGTCCAGATCTTTGGATGAACTATATCCTACCCCTTCCTCTTCTGCCTCCTCCTGCTTCTACTATCACGAATGGTGGGTGCATCATTGAACACATAGTTCTTATTTAATAATGATACTTAAAATATTAAAAAGAGATAGAGAGGGGACAGCGAGAGACACAACGTAAATAACAGAAGAGCGGTGATTCTGAACATGGAGTACATGCCCCACAAAGGGTAAATTCAAATTCATGAGGTGGGGGAGGTGGTTTGGAATATTGGTGTGAAGTTTGAAAAGCATTCCGTGGCTCAAAACTGAGCCACAAAAAAGATAGTCTAGATATCACAAAACGGAGAGACTTTCGACTGAAGCTAACTAAATTAGAGCCTGAGATCAAAACCATTTGTAATAAATATCAGGCTCAAATATCTCACTCACTAATTTGAATTTTTCATATTTTCAGAGGATATTGTAGATCCATAGTTTTATTATTCTTGCATGTCATATTTACGTTTTTAGAACTTGATTAAGAAAAAAATTCTCGTCTCCAAAATTATTTCTCGTTGATTTAATTTTTTTCCCTTGATTTTGAACTCGAAATTTTGACAAGTTTTTGAATTTAGCGTCGCCCTACAACTTTTTTAATACTGAATTTGTTTTATTATAGTAAGGAAAGGGCATTCCTTTTTTTAACCATTGAATTAGAGTATAGTAGAAGACAAGGGGCGGGATATGAAGGAGGAAGGGGAGTAAAGTGAAAAGAACAGACGGTGTTGGTAGGAGGAGCAACAGAGAGAAGTTAAAGATAGAAAAGAAAAGGCAAAATCCGAAACAAGGTGAACAGGAGGAAATAAAAAGAATCAAAGTGAGTGTGTGAAAGAGGTAGGGCTGAAATGGATAGAGGGAAAGTAGAAAAAAAGGGGAGATAATAAAAGAAGAGAAGGGCTTAGTGGCTGAGAACAACGAAAGAGAAGAGGTGTGAGGAAGGGAAACGGTGGGGAATACATGAATTGAGAGAAGTGCCTCGGAAGAATCAAAGAGAGGAGGTGTGAGGAAGGGAAACGAAGGGGTAGTAAAGGAATTGAGAAAAAAAGGTGGTGGATAAAAGGGAGAGTGGGGAGGAGAGGAAATAGGAGAGTTCCGTATACGATTGTAAATGTTGAAAAATCAATGAAATATCAGACGATATTTTTTTTTATTTTTCCTCTTCGTTTTTGGTTTCTGATAAAGTTGTATCGTGTTCATTCGATCGGTCTTCCATTGATTACCTGTGCATTGTGGACTTCGTTTGCAGAGTCATCGGCAGGTGTTGACGATAGAGTCTCATTCCCACATTATTTCATGTTAAAAGTGCACGTGTACGGAACGGTATCACGACATTTTATCGAACGACGTTCCAGCGAAAATGCAAAATAAGACACATACACTCAGTGTCGTCAACTCAGAAAAAAAAAATTCACGCTAAATCAACCTCGAAAAAACGTAAAAAAACGCCAAAACGCGCCAGATAAAACACCCTTTTAAGATCATTTTTAATGGCTAAAATGACTACACTTAACTAGAATGGCTAGAAAATGAAAAAAATAGCTATGAATAACGCTAAATGTTTAATTTTCGCAAACGTGCAAAATTTGGCAACACTGCATACACGTATACGCTACAAATGCACTCATACATGGTCATCCACTGAGAGAGGGGGGGGGTTATGGGGCATTACCGCCCCCGGCTTTTTCATTGAGCACGAGCAGGTATGAAATCTGGAACATTATAGTCAACTAAATGTTCCCGTATAAAAAAATGATATTATCATTCGTTGGTAATAGGGTTGCCGATTAGATATATCGCAAATATATCCTTTTGCCTCAGCCCCCACCCAATAAATATATCATTTTGCCCCACCCCCTTGGAAAGTGGCTGTGGACGACTATGTCCTCACACATATATGCCACTTACATACATAAACGCACATACACAAATGAACACACATTCTCACATCCACATGTGCACACACTCGCCACATATGTGGACCCACCCACTAACGCACGCATACCTCATACACACACACATGCACAACAGCACACGCGTGCCACATAAGTCACATGTGTGCATTTGTGTATGTCAGTGCAAAGAACAAATAAAAAGAAACGAGAGAAATATAGGAAGAAAAACAAAATTTTGATTGGACTTGATTATCTTTTGATAATATTGTTTAATCAAAATTCTAATGGCCATTAATTATCTAATTTCTAAAATTGGGACCACCCCCGCCATACTGTGCCCAAAAGACTTCAATTATCCGTTGCTTCTTACAGACACTAATTTTTAAAAATGTTTTTGTGCATCCGTACCACACAGCCCATCAAAAATATAAAACACCATACGCCACAAGTGAATGTGTATGTCAATGTCTATTTATGTATGTGTGCGTATTTATTTTGCATTTTCAATTAAACGTGGATGAAAAGTTGTGCCATAGTACGGAACATGTGGGAGAGAGAGAGAGAGAGAGAGAGAGAGAGAGAGAGAGAGAGAGAGAGAGAGAAAGACTCGGTCACATGCTTGCTTCCAGACCGAGAAACCCACCTCACGTGTATTTGGTTGTTACACATGTAATATCGATTTTCTGCATCATAGAGAATATTGCAGCATTCCTTGCAAGAACGCAATTCTTGAACGGACATTTTGATTCGGCTATTTTGAATGGCTAAAAATGGCTTGATGCCCTTCAAAATGCTGCTGGTGTACAGGATTCCATTTCCAGGTAACATTGTATGCTCCAAAAATTGATACAAAACGTGTAAATATGCAACTTATTGATGAGATATTAACGTCCGCAAATAACGTTATCTTCGATTTAAACATTCGATGACAATAATTCAATAACAATAACATTCAATAACATTCATTCAATAACAATAACATTCAATAACATTCATTCAATAACAATAAGATTATTCTCGATCTAAAGATACCAGTCTTTATATTCATGTAGAAATATCTAACATATATGTGTATTTAAGAAATGGACGTATTTGGTCCGACAGAATGAATCATAAACTGCGTAATATCATACGGACACTTTTTTAGAATGATCTCCCGTCGTTACATGGTTAGATATCATTCGATTTAGACAAAGCAAATAGAATAAACAAATTAAAGTAAATGGGACTGCTGCAGGAATCGAACCTGCCACCGATTGCATGCTGTTTTGGGGGTGATCAATAAAACAATTGAAATAAGGGATGATCAATGAATAGGTTACGTATCTCGCCTTTTGTTGTATCACTAAAAAGTTTGAACTTTCAGAGCGGGCAGACACTAGTGATCAGTGTAGCATAAACTTACTTTATAAATTGACTCCGTCTACTAAAAAACTAGTTTTTTTTCTAGACATGATAACGAGTAAATATTGAGAAATTCATCCTTATAGCTCCATTGGTGCGGCCTGTACGCGTGATTCATACATAATGATTGCTTCATCTTGTCAGATGATAGCTCTCCCATCACTTTATATGTTCACCCTGCTTCATTCCACTACGTCCATGTGCTGCAAGGTGGCTTTTAAGACTAGCTGCTGACCTCCCAGGTCCAAAGCACAAATGACAGACGAAAAGTCAGACTGCTCACAGGATTAATTGAATCTCTCTGTGAAATGGCAGTCGTGCACTTTGAAATGTCTCTTCAGTCTGGGGCCCGTCTTACATAACTTACCACATACTGCTAAGTTACATCGTCGGGAAGAGGAATTAAAAGATTGCTACATGCTCTCTGTTCCTGTGGATTTCTGCGTGATCAGATGTGATTTCTATTGGCTGTATTTGAAAGAGAAGTACAACCACAGACATCACACTTTCAGTTTTTTACATTCTCCGGCAGATCCCGTTTCAGTTCAGCGTGTCCAATTTGCCTTTCTTAAAAGATGCTGCTCCCTTCCTTAACAGAGCATCCCCCCCCCGTTCAATTCGATCCAGTGCCAGTTCTTCAGGGTTTCCCGCATTTCATTCCAAGATTCTTAGATCATCCCCTATGCAGTCCCTGTACCTCTTTTGTGAACGCTTTCCAGACAGCAACTCATCATTTAGGGAGTCTTTAATCGCTCGTATATACAACAGACCCCGGCAAACGCATTTTATTAGCGATGATAAGCGACAAAATGGTCTGACAGCTACTTCTCTGAGGTACCTCAATGTCTGGTGTTAGGGTCTGCCATTTGATACTGAGTACGGGCCTACGCATGAACTTCAGTAAAAAACGAAAATCATGTACAACGATCACATTGAGAATAAGGACAGAACTGTCAAAATCGAAGATACAAAACTCGGGTAAGTAGACCACTAGATCTACCTAGGATAACAAATCTCCACGAAACCCACGAAAGAGGAAGAGATCAAGCGAAGAATCACCCTAGGATGGCAAGCCTTTGCCAGAGCAAGCCCGACCTTCAAGAACAAGTCGATCCCAATAATCCTAAAAAGAAGAGTATACAACCAATGCATCCTCCCGATAGTCACTTCTGGAGCTGAAACATGGAACCTAACAAGAGACAGACCTGCAAACTGAGAAGCATGCAACATGTGCATGAGAGAATCATGCTCAACCTTACATGGAGAGATCATAAGACAGCACAGTTTATAAGGAAGAAAACGGGGGTCAGGGACACCATGGAATCTATTGGAAAATTTTAATGGCAATGGGCAGGTCATGTTGCAATAATGACAGACAACTGATGGACATCACGACTCACAACATGGATCCCCAGAGATCACATGCAAAACTGAGGCCGACAAAATACAATATGGAGAGACGAAATGGACAAAATTAGAAAATACTTGCTCCGCGACGCTCATGAGAGAGAATTGTGGCGAATCCTGGGGAAGGTCTATGTCGAACGATGGATGTTAAAAGACTGATGATGATGATGTTGATGCGTCTCAAGACTTTTTATGAAATCTCTCTCGCAGCTTCAGATGCCATATATGTGTTGTCCATGTCTCTGATGAATACGAGAGTCATCAGAACACATCTAAAAGACGCAGAAATTAGTTCGAATAGTTACTCCACGATCTGAATATACCTTCTTTTCTTATTTACCAAAAGCTGTTTCGATCTCAAGTGGATTTCATGTTTCAATGTAATTGCCAAATTACGTTTACAAATTTTCGAGGAGAGCCCTCTATCAGAGGTATCGAAAGCCTTTGTCAAATCAACGAAGATCAGATAGAGAGGCGCTTGATAATGTTGTAGTCAAACCAGTCTCTATGTTTCTTTTTCTTAAAATCAAGATCAACTCCTGAAGCATACACCTGGTCCCTAAAACTATACAAAGTACCATCATAAATAGGATCGCCAATTATACAGTTTCCTTCATATCCAGCTTTGCAAGTTTAGTCACGTCGATGTACATACGGGCTTCCATCCCACTAGTGCGAACTTTTTCGAATCTTGATTTTTGCACTAACCAATTTGTGATCAGTGTAACATTCCGTACCACGTAGCACACTGGGTATCAGTTTTTCGAATCTTTATGAAATCAATCACGTGACCATGTTTGGATTTTTTGATGAAACGACGTGACTTTGAGTTCTACTTCTTGACGAAAGTAGGTGTTACAAATAGCTAAGCCAAGCTCAAAGCAGAATTGAAGTAATAGTAACCCGTTGCTGATTTCGTTCTCAATGCCATAATGGCCAAGAGCACTCCAAATCCTGTTCTGTCCCCAGACTCGTGCAATAAAGTCACCAAGAACTATCAGTTTTTCATTCGTTGAAACTGAAGAGATGGCAGCACGAAGCGTGTCATAGAATGACAAGATAGAATCTTCACTAGCCTGGATAGTTGGACCATAAACCGAGAAAATAGATATATGTCGTCCACAAGATAGAGGTAATCATCTTCATTATGTGCTCTGTAATGCTATATGGGCGCTCTAAATGCTCATGCAAATTAGTTCTTATGGCAAATCCTACACCTCTTCCTTCTTCTGTCCCTTTGGTTTTCCGACCCAGTATAATATGAAACCAGAGGATGCTTCAGTTATTTGATCCACATCTGGAAGGTGCATCTCAGAGAGTGCAGCTATTTTCAGTCACAGAAAATCTCTTGTTACAAGCGCGTTCCGGTTTGTCAGGTGAATCATAATCTAAAAGGGTTCTAACATTTTAACAGCAGACGACAAGCGATTGTCACGCGTTTGCGTATATTTTAGAATCGTAGCTTGTTTTCGTTCCTGCATTTCATGAAACCGCCCTTAGCTACAGTAAACCGACCAGCAAAAATCGGACCGGCAATTTTTGATGCACCTTTTCCAGCACCTTTCCAGATTCCTGGGTGAGCCGTGCTTTCCTGAACAGGGCTGCCCTGACACAATAGTCCCAAACAAAATCAGTCTCTGTCCATGAAGGCATGAACATTAATACATAGCAAGCTAGCCGGACCAACTCGAAAACCGAATAAACCTATGTTGACAATTTTGGTTGTTGACTTCTAATGGAAACAAATCAAGAATTACAATTAAAACAAGAACCATAAGTTCAACGATACGTCCGTTATCCGTGGTAGTTGTAGCAAAAGGAGAAAGGATTCTTTGAGTCCATTGATTTTCACACTTGTAAAATATTTCCACATGGAAATATTCTGCAACTGTGATTTTCAATAAAAATAACAAATTTTTGGCTTTACTGTTGACTTTGTATATTCTGTCATGACGTAATCAATATATGGTGGAAAAAATGATCGGAATATATATTATACCTTTTAATGACGCCGCATCTTTTCATGTGACGATATAACTTCATTTTTTCCTATTTCTGTTGAATAACATAACTGGGACCGACCGACAGACCAACCGACTGAGAAGCGTCTAATAGATATGTGTTAACACATCTAAAAAGGGCAGAAAAAACGATTGAAGCCACGAATCTCCGCTGCCCGAAATAATCAAACTGTTTTTGCCCGAAAAGCATAATCGTCACGCTACGAACACATTAAAACCAGTTGTGTGAACTTGAGCCAAATAGTCACCAGACAATTGATTCATACATGGCGGGTAGCCCGGCCCGACCCCTCCCCCGGAACTACACCGGTGCAATCAACATGTATGGAACAAAAACAAAACTGGTCTGCTTAGTCAATCAATAGAAACCGTCAGGTGACCAACATTGCTTGGCAACATGCTGTGTTGGGGTGATCAATTAAAAAATGGAAAAGGGTTGATCTATGGATAAATTATTTCTCCCACCTTTTGTTGGGCAGTGATCACTAAAAAAAGTTTCAAAAAACGAACATGAATGCTGCTGGATATAAACTAAGAGATCAATTCAGCATAAACTTACATTGCAAATTGAACATCTTCCTACTTTTGGGAAGGATTAAAAAAAAACCCGATTCCTTGACACAAGGAGTGAATGTTTAAATTTTCAGTCTTCTTGTTCTAACTGTGCAGCCTGTATGCGTGACGGTCATCCAGACGGGCTTGAAAACTTAAGAAACCTGTGCTGATATCTTTTGTGACAGTTTTGGTTGACGGTTTCGAAAAAATAAATTTCTGGGTGAACTGCCAAAAAAATCAGTTCGTCAGTAAGTCGACCTTTCCTTTCCTTTATTCATTTCCTGAAATTAGTATTGCAAAGCACAAATACAACTAGGAAGCACTCGGAGAGCGCATAACACTGCCAACGCCATTGTGAGGGGAAGAAATTGTGCATGGATCCGCCCCGATTTAATCACTTCTTCTACCCTTCAGCAAAATTTCATTTGAATTCATTGAGAACTGTTGGAATTATCATGTGGTTAGACATGAAACTTTTGACAATATTATGTAATACTGACATATAACTGCAACTTAGTGAGGTTAATTGGAAATGGATCCGCTTCAAAATGTAATTATTTTCTATGTAGCTTATTGTCCATCCGTCTACCGAATATCTTCGAAATTCATTGAGAACTTTTGGAGATACCGTGTGAACATTCATGAGCGTCTACATAAATGTATAATGAATTTGATAGACATTTTACTATGGAATTTTTTAGAAGGGTTGGTTATGAACTAATGAAGAATTTGGACTTAGATTGGACGATATTCTTCTGATTGAGAGATATTTTTCTATATTTTTAAAACATTTATGTGGTGAGGAAATGGATGTGATTTATCCTACATAATGGCGAATCTAATTTGGAAATACAAAAGTTTGGAAAATAGTTCATATTTATTCCCGTTCCATGTTTCGAGAGACTGTTTTCTCTCGTTGCCAAAATCGGTACGCTCTTATAAAATATGATCTGAGTAAAACATGGCTACGAAACGGAACACACAAGATAATAAAACAAGTTCATCAAGAAGCGACACGCCAGATCATAGAAGCAGCATTTATTACCACTGTACTACAAAACAACGTCCAGGTTCCTACAACATATCTAAACTCATCGCAAGGATAATATCAATACAAAACAATCTTACTACATACGACACCAAATACACACGCCATCCAACAGTCGCAGGTCAGTTCAAAATCAAAAGATACATAACCGACACAACTTCAAATCAAAATATCCTACAAAAATCTTGGAATGCGCACACATATTCATGCAACACTATACTATTGTGGATACATTCTTCCCTCCAACAGGTTAGTAAAGATCAAATATGAAACCGATATCCCTTGAAAATTTATTGAAAAATACACTACCAACACTCTTCTTAAATCTTGGATTACCCATACACACATATTCACACTGCAAATACCGATGTAGACACAATGCCCCACCCTTAAAAACATACCCACAACAACTCACATTTACATACGCTACATACTTTTGGATACATCATGTGGACAGACAGACAGACAGACATGACCAAGTACATAAATCTCTCCAACTTCGTAGATAGAGGTGAACTATAGAGCACATGCCTCTTGGTCACTGAAAAGAGGATGAAAATCAGTCTATATATACCTTCGATACAGAGCTTGTAAAGGTGATTGTAAGCTCCGAAATTCAATCAATCCTTTTTTAGCCCTTCCATAAAATGTCATTGAAATTCATTGAGAACTTTTGGATATATCGTGGACAGACATGGAAGAATACATAAATGTTTGAAAAAATGAATAAATATCTCGAAAACGGACAAAAATCCTTGATTCACCCATAATTAATTCTCCTTCATGACCCACCATTCAAGAAAAATGTCATTGAAATTCATTGAGCACTTGGAGATATTGTGCACACAGACAGACAGAAAGACAGACAGATACGAGTGAATATATACCCCTCTTCAAGCTTTTTTTTGGCAGAGGAAAATGAAATAATAAGCCAGGGTTAAATTCCGCTCCTACATTATTCCAATTGAAGATGGACACAGCAACTTTCAATTTGTATAATCAAACCTGTGGCTACGTTGAACTTGTCTGTCTGGCTCTATGGACAGGAGAGCCGTCTAAAGATTCCTTGGTCGTTGTTTCGATTCACGTTAGATAAACATTAATTCTATATATCGACTTCGTTTAACGCGACGGGACAGGCAAAGAGTGAAGATTTTACTCCCCTAAATTAGACGAGGGTTTTTGTTGTTGTTGCCACAGTATAAAAGCAAAAACTAAGTCAAATCCAGCCCCCAATTTAGACAGTTTTGATAAAAAATGCCTTCTGTACACAGTAAGTATGAACACTGTCGCCACGAAATCTTCTAAAGAGCCCAATCAGATTTGTTTGATCAAAGTCTCTTAGATTGAGGCAGGTTACCAGATTATTCTTGTATGGAAATTACTAAAATTGGCTTAGTCTGGCAAAAGCCGAATGGGAAGACAACTGTGTTGTGCTAATCTTGCAATTTAGAAAACCCGCTTTCCTTGAAAATCAGTAATTAAACACTTTGCTTTTATCTAGGTTTGAACGATTACTGCCGCCGACAGGAAAACGTGGCCAGTACAACTTGTCGATTACCTCATATCTATTCATATCTATCTGTCTATGTAAGTATAGATACATAATATATTTCAAAATGGAGAAGGTTGTGTTACACCAATATTTCAAGTGCTGACGTTCTGTCTGCCTTGAATATCGACGTATGACACCCTAGCTTCAACCCTGGTGCCATTTACCAAGCAGGACAATATCTGTTAATATATAAAGTAATCCTTGCTTTAATGGGGTCAAAGTACGGTTTGCTATAAAATGGCTAATTCTGGGTAACTTTAACCAGAAAGAATTTTATTTTATTTTATCGTGTACGGTAACGAAAAAAAAAAAAAAAAAAGAGGAGACAACCTAAACTCAAACCATAACCCCTAACCCTAAGTACGAGAATGGCAATCTGATCACAATAACGAAGATAAAGGCTGAAAACAAACAAAAAGACCTTAATTTTTCACAATTTAAAATCAAATAGAATTCCTCATTTTATTTAAAATAGATAATATAATTCTAAAAGATAAGTATACATAGTTAATAATAATAATAATAATAATAGTAGTAGTAGTAGTAGTATTAGTAGTAGTAGTAGTAGTTGTAGCAAAGTCATAGATAGTCTTTACAAGTGTACATAAAATAAGCTTTGGAGTAAAGGCCTGTAAAAAAACGAAAATACTTTTGATAGACCTTGATAGTTTCTGTCAACTCTTCTGATGGATATGGCTTCTGTTCTTGATTTCAATTGACTCCACGTCTTCAAAACCTGACTCCGACCCTGACTCTGACCCTAGACTTGGAAGAAAAAAAAAAAAAAGAAACAAAATAGAAACAAAATGGGGAGAATATGGAAAAAAAGTTGTAGGATTAATCAGCCGAGAGAAAGGTCCATATTTAGGTATCAACGCGAACACAAAGTAAGAAATGTTAATGTTCGGGTGTTACTTGAGGCCAAATATGGCGGCCAACACAAATCTGGAGATTTTGCCAGTCCTGTCTGTGTTTTTATTGACATTTCGTCTTCTTTCTATTTCTGTTCGTCTCACTCAGTCTATTAACCCCTATCTGTGTCCATCACAGATTTTTACTAAATCCTGCAGACAGATTCAACAATATGGCTGCCACCTTTTCGAAGCCTCGCCCCCACCCTAAAAGCTTCAAATTCAAATCACACCCCACACCGGCTTCCAGTTTTGTAAGACGTCTTTTGTAGATGTTGATCTGTGTAAGCAAAGTATAAATAATAATAAAGGAACTACAGTAGAAAAAAAATAATTAAAAGAAGCGGCACACATTCAACGCTCAAAAGATCCAATTAGAAAGTCTCTTAGGTTGTTCGGAAAACAAATTCAGATATCAAAATACTAGTTGAATACTCGCCTTACAGATGGGTTATTCGGATCGTATATGTACATATATATATATATTGAATAGAAAGTAAGGGTCCAGTTTGCATTATACACAATAGAGTCCCTTCTAAAACGTGCAAAATGCTTTTTTCTCAGAACGTTTTGATTTAGGGAAAAGTCTCCTTTGCTTTTGATCCCTCGAAGGAGGGGAAAAGTCTTTTGTTCACTTTTGACACCTTACAAAAGAAAAGTCGTCTGTCACTTTTGAGCTTCTACACGGTGGGAAAGTATTTCGCTAATTTGACCCTTCATATAATGGAAGAAGTTTTCTTTCACTTTTTACCGTTCAAAACGAGGTCTCTCTTCATCGTTGACTCCTTAGGAAGGGGAAAGATCTCCCTTCAACTTTGACACCCAAAAAGAGGAAGAGGTAACCAGTCCCTTCCGACTATTTACAAAAAGGAAAATGTCTCCCTTCACTTTTGATCCTTTAATGGGTGGATTTTCCTTCACTTGAAGAATTATATATAAACATATAAAATAGGAATATATGTATATGGACGGAAGGTAGGTTCCACTATGGTGTTATCGTTACATTTCTAAATAGAACCCCATCAAACCCCTTTTAAAATATTTTCTTAAAAAACGTAAAAAAAAACAAACAGGTCCATTGAGGAGACATGCCAAATTCGGTTGAGCTGCGTCCATGTTTAGGTACTTTTCCAAGCGTGATAGACAAGCACACGACGACACAAACGGATATTATATTTAAGATACAGTCATCAAATTTATTTATAAGTTACAGTATTAATAGAAATACGAACAATTCAAGTCCATACAACTTTGACAACGAGGAGATGATTTGTACCTTCAATATAGACTTATAATCTCCCCGTCTGCCCACTCGTCCGCTCGCCGGTATCTTTGTCCGTATGTGATAGCCTACCGCAAAATCAAGCAACATAACCCGATGAAATTTTTATCACTATCCAGAAAAAGGGGAGAAAATTAATTTATTCATTGATCCCCCGTTTTCTCCAAATTTTAAATGATCATCCCTTATACGGCATACTGCCAAAAGAAGTTTGTCACTCGACAGTTTCTATTGAGTAACTAACCAGACTTATCAATTATATTCTTGATAGCAATCTGACTGCCCGTCAGGGTCGGTATTCAGTCTAGTTCCATGAAAATATCCTTTTAGTGAATCTGTTTCGCTTTAAAACGTTGTCCAAATGTTTCCAAAAATTAGTTGGTGACAGGTCCGGAGAACATGGGATGTGAGACAGGCCCCACGAGAGGGGGTGCATCTGATGTATCCCACCGAGGCTTTGAGAGCCAAAGGGACCCAGAGGTTCGAAGAAGGCAGCCTGAGATTTTCTCAGGTAGAGATGTGTATCAAAACTTTCAAATAGATACGACGTGTCCTTCAATGAAATTCGTTGACAATTGTATATCGATCGGTGAATATACTACGGAGGACTAAAAAGCTTATAGCAGATGAAAAGCAGAATGGCTAAAGGAAGAAGGTGTTTGTGTGTATTGGTCCCTTGGTCGTGGTTCCGAATCACGGTAGAGAAACAATAATTTTATAAATCGGTTTGGTTTAACGTGATGGGACTACGGTTATTCAAATCTTCAAGATGGCGGCGCTTTGAGACAATCTCACTTCTTTGGTGAAGCTCATTTTTTGTACATATCGAGAGAAAGAAATAGATCTAGAGACAGGCATATAATGACACTGAGAGAGAGAGAGAGAGAGAGAGAGAGAGAGAGAGAGAGAGAGAGAGAGAGAGCTAATCCAACAGAAAACGGCAAATTTGCGTTGCGTCAATTATCACTCACTGGATTGAACCTCAATGAAAATTGCGTGAACCCCGATATGAAAATAATGTCTTTATAGAAATGGAATGACTATGAATAAACAATGACAGCAGCAGATGTATTATCAGTGCTGGGGGTCGGTTCCCAAGTATACCTGATGTTCTCCTACTTCTGTAAGAGGAATGCTGCCACCGGTTCTTCGCCTGTCTCTATAGATGGACCAAATCACCGATAATGGTTGAACGAGAAAACAGTGCCGCTCAGTATAAAACCCAGGAAACGATTTGAGCCGAGATCAACGTCAAGAACTTGTCAATTATCTATCAATCTGATGAACAGAGTAACTTTTTTCTTTTGTTTTTCATGTCCGTAACAATGAACTCTTCCACTTGAATTTAACAACTTCGTTGATAAAAATATTTCCTACCCACCTTACCAGATTTGCAGAACCTCAAATGGAGCTGAAACATGGAAGCTAACCGAGAGACAGATCCGCAAATTAAGAACTATGCAACGTGCACATGAAAGAATTATGCTGGGCCTCACATGGAGAGACCACGAGACGGCACAGTACATCCAGGAAAAGACAAGAGTCAGAGACATCATAGAACCCATTAAAAATCTCAAATGGCAGTGGGCGGGCCATATTGCAAGAATCGCGGACAACCGATGGACATCGCGACTCACGACATGAATCCCCCGAGATCACATGCGCAACTGAGGCCGGCAGAATATTAGATGGAGAGACGAGCTAGACAAATTCAGTAAATACCGGCTCCGCCACCCTCATGATAGAGAATTGTGGTGAATCCTGGGGAAGGTCTATGTCCAACGACGGGCGTTAAAAGCCTGATGATGATGATGAAATCATGTTGTCGGAGTGCGTTGGTATCTGTCTGATCGGTTACAACCGTTCCTTCCACCTCCAAAACTTTGACCAATACCGTCTGAGTAATGTGAGAATGATGGTCTGACGACCTTCTAGGCTGTACGCTGAGAGATTATGGCGACATGTTTTCATTTGAGAATTGCCACTACATGAATATTGCCTGGAGGGTACTTCATAAAATTCTCCTGCCACATATTCTCGAACAATCTTTTCTCTGAGGTCAAATGAGTGTCTTACTCTAGGCATGATGGCGACGTTGTTCCTATAATGGTTATTGAGGAAATTCACACCATTTCGTAATTCTGTGTCTACGTACGTTGCCTAGGTCATTCTGGAAACTTTTTTTCGGAATGTTTTGGGAGAATCTCTTGGAGAATAGGCCCGGTTCGCCACTCAATAGAAATCGTCACGTAACCGACGTCTTTTGGGTGATCAATGAACTTGATGGGTGTGACCCCTAAAAGAAAAAAACATCCGAATTTCCAAAACTGTGGATGCTATCAGACACAAAGTAAAAGGGCAATTTTGACATTGTAAATCGAAGCTCCCACTGAAAATCTTTGAGGGAGAGGAATTTTCGGAAAAGAACAAAAAGGTTTTTTTTTCTAGACATGTTAATGAGTTTAAAATTTCAGCTCTCTATTGGTGCAGTCAATACGCATGATAAAAGGTAAGCCTGCCTGTTAGCCAGCCAGACCTTGAAAAATGAAGAAACCTGTGTTGACAGTTTTGGTGCCGTTTTTTTCCATAGGGATCTTACTTTGGGAAAGAATGATGGTATCCAAAAACAATGTGGGTCAAACATTTGATGTTACAACTTTCTGTTATTTTCATTAAAGAATCTTGTAACGCGAAAGCTGTTCATTTTTAATGTTTTTAAGAGTTAAATTTGCTCTGTATGCTTTTGAATATTTGCTATACAGGGTGGATGATGGAAAGAATATCCATGTGAGAGTGGGAGGTGACGCCAAAAAGGATGAGAACTCCTGCTTTATGGTATTTCTCAGAGCAATGGGGTTATCTGGCAGTACCCATCTCCTCTCAGAGTAACATGTAACACGATTGGATTTAGACTCCTAAAACTGAAAAAAAAAATAACAAAAAAAACTCGATTTAGACCCCTGAAAGTAAAAAAGTAATTTTCCTTGGATTTCAGACCCTAAAAGTGAAAAAAAAACCTCTCCATTTTTGACCCCTAAAAGTGGAAAAAATCTAATTCACGATTTTGACCCCTAAAAATAAAAATGAAAACCCCACTTATGTTTTTTTGCTCGAAAGTAGAAGATATCATCTCCTTGATTTTGAGAATCGAGGGGAAGATATTTTTAGATCCCTAAAAGTGAAAAGAAAAATCCCTCCTCTCGATTTTGACCCCAAAATGTAAAGAAAATACCTTTGATTTTAACCCCTGGAATTGAAAAACAGCCCCCATCGATTTTTTCTCTAAAAGTGAAAAAATATTCCAGTTGATTTCGACCCCTAAAAATTAAAGTAAACATCCCCTCTCGATTTTGACCCCGAAAAGAAATCCTCTTCATTATTTCGATCCATAGAAAAAAGAAATATCTCTCGACCTTGATCCCTAAAACTGAAAAAGATATTCTCCCCTCCATTTTGACCCATAAGAGTAAAGAGAAAATCCCTCGAATTTTGACCCGTAAAAGTGAAAAATAATTACCTCTCAATTCTGAACCATAAAAATGGAAAACATCTTCCTCTTGATTTTGACTCCTATAAAGTGAAAAAGAAATCGACGGCATCGATTTTTAACCCTAAAAGTAATGAAAATTAATTTGGATTCCGACCCCCTAAAATCCACCCATCGATTTTGTTCCTTAAAAGTGGAAAAAAATAACTTAATTTCGTCACCGGAGAGTGAGAAAGAAAAGTTTCGATTTGATTTTAACACCTAGAAGTGGAAAATAAAAATGTTCCTTACTGGACCAAAACATGTATTAATCAGGACACCACTATTCAAGGTATTCATGTTTGACCAATAAACATCGTGACATGAAATACGTTAAAAAATATTTTTGCCTCTTTCTGAATAAAGAACTCAACTTCCGGCGAATTTTCATTTGGAAAATCGATTTGAGGAAAAAGAATGAATCAGTTCTTTTATTACGTTATTAAAAAGTAAGAGATCATTTTTATCAGTGATGAATAAGCAGGTAAATAGACTTCCCCTGGATTGAACCCCCTAAAAACACAGTGGGAGGTGGGTGGTTCAAAAACTAATTTGCTAAAAACATTTTCCGGCGAACGAATCCATCCCCACAGAAAATTTCATGGGCTTTTGTCGAGTACTTATGGTGGCAGGCGAGTGAATACATACATACGTACATACATACATACATACATACATACATACATATAGACAGACAGACAGACAGACTTTTGATGAATTGTAACAAGATAAACTACCTGATAAAATAATATTAGACCCCTCAATGACGAGTTGATCCATTCATAAATAACCCCATCATTTTTGACGAGTATATTCCAGTATCATCATACTTTTAAGGAGTTATTTCCCTTTGCATTACTTGACTTCTCGTATTGACGAGATTTGCGAAAACTCGTGCGAGAGGTCACTGGAATGAAACCAGGGAGATATTGTTGTTCATAACAGTTAAAGCACGCATTTGGTTTCATCGTGAGTGATAATAATTTAGCGAATAGATTGTGTTGAAGGGTATATTGTGTTAATGATTATGGCCCTGCATTCAGACCTGTGAGAAACAGGTCAGGTAGAAACCGTCAGTTAAATCTGTTTCCAAAACTGTCAAAATAGGTTTCTTGAGTTTTCAAATCGGTCTGGCTGGCTAGCTGGCTATGTATTATTCGTACAGGTCGTACCAAAATAGCAAGAGAAACGTTTTTTCTCTGTTTTTTTAAATGCCCTGCTTTAATAGATTTTATTGTGTTGGTTCATTTAGCAATGTAAGTTTTTGCCAAATTGTTCCATTGGGTTTGTGTCCGATGGCATACGCGTTTGTATTTTGAAAATTCAGAGCAAAAGGTCGACAGAAACATACCAAGATGGATTCATACCGGTCCGAAGCTGGTTACTGGCCCCAGCCATATGAGAAATGTAGACCTCATTGCTTAATAATTCTTTTGCACTCAGGGCTTAATACATATGGTATATGTATAGGTATATACATGTACATGCTGCATATATGGTTTACTTACAAATAATGTAACAGGTTAGAAGAACCAGAATGATTTATTGAAAAAAGGTTATGGTAAGCAGTTTTGTTTAAAAATGTCTACAAGGCCTTAGAGGGAGAAGTAATAAATGCAATAGTATTTTTCTCTACCAAGGGGAGTAGGCCCCTTCGAAACCGTAACCCCATGCCAACTGTTCCAGCTGGCCTAGATATGCATGAAAAGACAGAAGATAAAAATGGAAATTAAAAAGAATATTTTTTTTTCTCAGTTGGGGGAGACATAGCACTTCTTGTCCCCTCCGGTACAAGACACCCACGCGCTCGCTATCCCAACTTGTTTACGTAACCACACCCTGGAGGCCACCCATGTGATTAGGTCAAAAATAGAAAATGCATTGATGTAAAAAAAAAAAAAAAAATGAACACCAAATAAAGAAATATTGCAATTAATGGATTGATGTTTGGGAACAGAAGGTTTAAGGATTGGCATAATCGATTGGCTATCTATCTATCTATCTTTTTCTTTCTTTCTTTCTTCCTATCTATCTATCTTTTCCTATCCATCTATCTATCTATCTATTGATCTATACATTTATCTTTTCCTATCTATCTTCCTATCTATCTATCCATCTTTTTCTTTCTTTCTATCTTCCTATCTATCTATCTTTTTCTTTCTTTCTATCTTCCTATCTATCTATCTTTTTCTTTCTTTCTTTCTTCCTATCTATCTATCTTTTCATATCTATCTATCTATCTTTTGATCTATATATTTATCTTTTCCTTTCTATCTTCCTATCTATCTAGCTATCTTTTCCTATCCATTTATCTTTTTCTTTCTTTCTTTCTATCAAGCTTTTTCTTCCCTTCTATCAAGCTCTTTCTATCTATCTATCAATCTATCTTTTCCTATCTATCCATATATATCGACCTACTCATCTCTTTCTATCAATCTTTTTCTTTCTTTCTTTCTATTATTCTTTTCTTATCTATCTATCTCTCTCTCTCTCTATCCATCTATGTATCTATCTATCTATCTTTTTCTTTCTATCTCAGTTTGTTCCTATTTATCTACCTATCTTTCTGTTCATATCTATCTATCTACTCATCTGTTCATCTATCTTTCTCTCTCTCTCTCTCTATATATATATATATATATATCTTTCTACCTAATATCTATCTTCATCTTTCTTCCTTTCTACGTCCATATCTTTCTATCTATCTATCTATCTATCTATCTGTCTATCCTTTTCTCTCTCTTTCCATCTATTGATTTATTTATCTATCTGTTCATATCAATCTATGCATCTTTTCCCCTTTTTCTTCGTATCTATCTCTTTCTATCCATTTCCTTTCATTCTATGTATGTATCTATCTATTCATATCTAACTATCTTTTTCTTTCTTTCTATATGTTCATATCTATCTATCTATCTATCTATCTATCTATCTATCTATATATCTATCTATCTATCTATCTATCAATTAATATCAATTTATCTCTCTATAATGAATATGCTCCACATTGAGTACTTAGTAACCTTGACTTGTGCCAATCTTGGCCACGTCCATATCTGATGCGATTATCGTATTTCACCTTGTATAACCGGCATTTTTTTCTAATAAGTTTGAGCTAAAAAATCGATAAGCGTATCATATATGGAAACATAACTGATATATATATTTGTATATACACCTGCTCCCCGGCTTACGACCGAGTTCCGTTCTGGCAGGTCGTACCTCGAAGTGGTCATTAGTCGGACAAATATTATTTTATTATTATTTATTCCCGAGCTTTCATTTTTGAAATACGATTATTTGTTTTTCTATCTCAGAAGATGGTATGGGAATTAAAGAGGAAATGAAACCATTTCCACTTGTACGTACATATGCACACACTTTTAAAATATTCTATATAATCTTACGAACGCGTACAACCAAGAGTAATATTAATGATATTCATGTAGAAAGTATTTTTTCCAATCGTTCAAATGTAATTTTTTTACACTCTTACATTTATATAGTGTGTAATGCAAATGATTTTCGGTTGTATGTATGGATGGTTGTAAGTCGAGTACGTTGTAAGTCATAAGTTTCTTTTTTCTATCTATCTATCTATCTATCTATCTATCTATCTATTTATCTACCTACCTATCTATCAATTCATTCCTTGCTATCCATCTTTTTCTTATCATCTATCTTTTTCTTGTAAAACAATTATCTAAATCTTTTAGCTAAGAGAAAATGTTGGTTATATCAGAACATTTTTATGGTGAAATACGGTAATCGCTCTAGACATTTGTTGAACGAAGAAAGTAGATGAATAATACACGTAAGTGCAAAATGAATACAAGTGGTCTCAGCAGCAATTTTGACCGGCACCCAGCTCCTCCAAGTACCAGTGTACACACAATTTCGTATAGCCTACACAAGGCTTGGCTTGTGAACAGATCTTTGAGAATTCTGTGCAAAATAGCCAATGTGTCATATTTTTGTGTGAACATTTGTCACTCTTCTTCTTCTTCTTCTTCTTCTTCTTCTTCTTCTTCTTCTTCTTCTTCTTCTTCTTCTTCTTCTTCTTCTTCGTCTTCTTCTTCTTCTTCTTCTATTGCTCCTTTCAGAGTTTCTGACGTATCTATCGTTGTAGCAAAGAGGTGTCGTCTGTCTTCGCTCAAACCTTATAAATAATTCACTATTCTGACAACGATCCGTCAGCCAGACAGACAGGTGGGTAGGCAGCCTCGTTATGGAACAAAACCATAATAGCAACGACAACAACAACGGCTACAACCACGATAAGCGCATCAAATACAAAAGAGAAAGAGACAATAACTGATTCAGGGCCCTTGGCAACCTCCTGTCGCTTTCGTACGTCTCGAGATCTTTTTTCGCATCCTCGATGAAAAGAGTTCGGGCCCTTGAAGCGGTGGAGGGCAGGGCTTGAGGTGAAACCATGATGCAATGGTCTTCGTAGTTGATAAATTCTTGCTTTGTTTTTGGTCTTATCTTTGGTAACTGGACAAGCATCAGGAAGAAATACTTTTGAACCGTTACTGCATTATCTAATGTACTTTTGTTTTCTCCTTGAAGAATTCGTCTCGGCGTATTTCCCTAGAAGGTGCAGGTGGCCAAGCGGTTAACTGTAGAGAAAATGGAAGCCGAGTTCGAGGACAAGCAGCGTTTACTTTGCACTGATGCCCTTGGGAAAGGCATGAATGCTGCTCGTCTTCCCTATACTATGAAAAGAGTAGAAGGGGAGATTGTGCTCCTCGGTCTTGGTTGGCAAAAAGCAGCTAAGGAGGTGGACGACTTTAAATGAGTTTTGGGATGAAATATTTTGATTATTCAACGATGTTCTCGGACATGTTTTTTTTTAATCAGAATATTTTGGCCGATATGTTCCTCGGCCAGCCTAATAATATATGAATTTTCGGGATTATGTACCTTTATTGGGGGTGCAGATGGCCCAACGGTAAATGGAATCTGAAAACCCTGTTCAGATTTCGACTGCCACAATATGAATTCACTTTGCACTAATGCCCTTTGGAAATTCATAAATCATCTATCAAAGCTATGGGTAAAATAGCAAGGTGCATAGTGTTCTTCAGCTTTGGTTGGCAACCTGTGTAGGAGACGAACAAATCTGATTTCCAAGCCAGGAAAATCTAACCCTTTGTTCAACGTTATTAAAGGTTGGCAAGGGACAGAGTAGGGGACTTGATCCCGAAATGGAAGATCAACGGGGTTCCTATGAAGCTTCGATTGGTTTCGATGCACTACTAGACCCAGTTCAAATCTTGGGTCAGGTAGTGCAGAATAATCATAGAATGTGCAAGCATAAGACGGTTGGCCACACTTGTTCAATATGAGAACCACACACAATAAACTCCAGATGTTTGAGAGCCGCAAGACATCAACAAAATATACACATGTTCTTTATTCTTACATAAACATTTTCTTATAAAAATCTGATGTAAATAACAAATACACGTACACAATTATTTCTAATCATGTATATAGCTAAAAAAAAAAACCCTGGTAATTTGTATTAGATACAGTTATCTCAAAGTACATATTCACATTCTGAATGGTTTCAAAACCTTGACTGATGATAGTTTTAACTATTAACTTCATTAGGATTCAATACAGTTGAATATTTTTTTCAACCATGAACCTTATATCAAACTTAAGTTCTAATCCAGTGGGATTACAGATCGTACCGGGTCAATAATCATAGAGCTTGAATTTTTAAGGAACTATATTTCTATATTAACTGTAATGAGAAAAAAAGTTAAGTCGATGTATTTCGACAAGCCGTACAATAAATCTCGAAGAGTCTCATATGGCACATGAGCTACAGATAGGCAGTCCCAGAAGTATAACAACCGAGATTAGGACACCAGTCCGGATAGTTCTGTGTATAAAAATTAGGGTTGAAGGCAAAAGGTTTGTGAAGTATTTTTCAGTGATAGAATTTAAGTCACGTAAATTAGGAACTTTAAAATATAAAAATTGTGATACTGATCATAGTTTCCCCGTGGTAGAGTTCTCACCTGTAGGTCGGTATTTCAATCCATGATCGAGTTATAAAAAGACTATAAAAATAGTACACACGTGGACCATTGGTGTGTTCATTGTGGGCCTCAGACCTTTGCTAAAGATTTTTCAAATTCTATGTATTTGTCAGCCATTGAGTAGTTGATGGCTTCTAGATAGTCTTTTTTGTCACGATTTGTTTGATTTTTGCTTACTTAAGTATTGCATTGTATAATTTGTTTACTAGAGGCATGTCCAAGGACTTTTGATAAATGTGTCGATACACCAAGATTTTAAAATTCCACTAAAAATAAACTAATCGGCGGATTTCGATAAAATTTTCTTATTACTTGCAGAGTAGATATTTGAAATTTATTGACCAGAACGGCATTTTTTTTTCGTGTAAGATACGAACTAATATACACGTTAGCTATTGCAAAAAAAGAGTTGCTGATCCCTGAGTTGGAATTCGGTATTGACAGAGGTATGAGCTCTCGACCATTGCGTTTTGGTTTGTTTGTTATTTCGAAAGGACTTCTTATTGAAACCTGCTAGTTGATCATGTATGCATCATGTGTGCGGGCCGAACCAGAGGGCCGAAATTCTAAGCATTTACTCTTTATTATGTCTAGAAAATACGTTTTTTGTTATTGAAAAATTTGTAAGTGGGAGGTTCAACCTACTGTATGTGTTTATGCCAAAATGATCCCTTAGTTTGTCTCTAGGTTTGTTATTCAATAGAAATCGTCACGTGAACCACATCTTTTGGTAGTATGCCTTGTCAAGGGCGATCAATTAAAGCAATTGAGAAAGGGGTAATCAATGAATAAGTTAGTTCCCTTATGATTTGTTGGTCAGTGATCACTAAAAAGTTTGAATTTGAAAAAAAAAAAAAAACACCTGAAGACAGCTGAACATAAACTAAGAGATCAATTAAATATAAACTTACATTGAAAATCAATGCCCCACCCCCTGAAACCAATGAGAGGATTTTCGGAAAACAAAAAAAAAAATTGTAGACATAATAAGGAGAAAATGTTTAGATCTTCAGTCCCACCTCCATTCAAGCTGCTTGCATGCACGATACATACATACATGCATATTCAGTCAGATAGACAGTAGAGGCGTGGTATGGTACCCATAGACCCTGCAACTGCGGAGGGCAGGGCTCTGGGTGAATTATATCGAAGATCACTGAAAAACAAACTGGAAAAGTCTGAAAATTAATCTCAAACAAATTGTATAGCGTAGGGCGCAGTCGGATCTAGCACCGCCACTTAAGGTAACCAGACCAACTTAAAAACTGAAGAAACCTTATGTTGCCTGATTTGGTTGACGGTTTCTGAAAAATTGTAAACCGATATTCGCTCACAAGATCGAATAAAATAAAATAAAATAAATGAAGTAAAAAAACTTGAAGCTTGCAGCATTCGATTCAATTTAGTAAATAGATATTAATGATACTCCTTCGCATATATTTAAAAGAAAACGGATATATTTCGGCTTCAACGCTTAAAACAAAAAATTCGAGATCCGTTCAGTATTTAGAAAATCAGTTATGAACTCACTGGATGCCTGTGTCATTGAAATGACGTGAGCAGACGATATCCACCATTTTAGGTCATGACGTCATCGTACTTCTGATAACAGAAGCTGGTGTTTCAGCTGCTGATTAAAACGATATCTTTATTGATTTGGGAAGCCGTTCGGATTAAAAATAAAACGAGAAATAACGGGCATAAGCGAGAATGGCTAAGTGGTAAGTGGAGAAGACTGATGTCCAGGAGGTCAAAGGTTTAAAATAAAGTTAGATCTGTTGCCGGGTTGCTATTTTTGATGTTTTGTTTACGTTAATTTTTTTTAATTCACGAGTCCAGTGTTGCCAATTCGGGTGTTTTTAAAAATTAGTTTTTTGACTTTGAGAGTTCAATGTTTCCAATTCAGATGCTTTTTCTTCTAAATTTCGAATTTGGGAGTGGCTTCCAAATTCGAGAAATTAACTAAAACAAGATAAAAAAAAATCTAAACCCGCCATTACAGTCAACAACTGAACAGTCGTAGCGTCAAAATTAGAAGTCGTTTAAAGAATCCCATCCAAGAATAATTATGATCAGAATAAATTCTATTCATGACATCACTGGCGTTTTCCACAGGAAAAGATCTAAAATAGAGTAAAAATACATCTAATTATTAAATCTGTCAGAATAAGGCCCCCAAAGGTCAAAAAGCTTTTTTCCAAGAAAAATTATTATTATTTTTATGGAGGTGGTCCAATGGAACACTTACACCGATTTTCAAGTTTGTAGACAAAACGGTATGGCCAGGAGCGTCAGAACACATAAATATAAAGATACACCTAAACACATACACACACACACACACATACACACACACATGCACAGATAAAAAGACTAGAACACGTCGCCATCTTTGATGCCTGTCGACCTGAAAAATGAAAATTAGTAATACACTTTCCATTTACACATTTTGACTTGAAGTCGGCGGGAGGCTTGAAATGGATAAATAACAGTATCAGCGAACAAATAAGAAAGCACAGATATTTGAGACCGTAAATTTTGCACATGGATATCTATCTTAGCCTGTTTATACATATATAGGGTTAATGAAAAGAAACTCTTTATTGTAAATTGGTAATAACCTTATTATCAATTGGTCAATTTTAGTCAAACTGCTGATGTTTCATAATCTTAAGCTCAAGGGACTTGCTTTTGTCGTCATCATCATCTTGGCGATTGCTGTTCATTGCTGCCAACCATCTATAATGTCCCTGTTGCACTGTTTCCATTGGAGCCTGTGGGCTGTAAGATCTATCAAAGTTGTCAACCAAGAGGTCGGGTTCTTCTTGACATCGCCAACCAGGCACGGTACAAAAGTCAACGACAGCAAGGAAATGACAATCCTTGTGGCACTTCTCCCAAGTCATCAGTGGAGCTCCTCGTGGTCTCCTCCATGATGGATTTTGCCGGGTTCATAAGAGTCATGTAAGGGAGCATCAGACCTTATACATAAAACATATCCAAGGCTTCTTCTCATGACAACCAAACTGAAGGTTTTCCGAAACAAAATTGCGTTGAACTTCTGCTCTTTCCTGTCATTCGGTCAAATGTATTCATGCTAGCCACATCAGCCAGAACTAGTAGCCAAGTCTCACACTCGTACGACAAGGTGGGACGAACCACGGTGCAGCAGACTCTTCACTTGATAATAACATCTCTCCTCCTCTGTATGCTGTCAATGTAATCATAGTCCGCATCCGACGTCACAAAGGTTGGCAGCCATGCATGTCAGTCTACGCACATGCGCACACGAGGTTGATGTACTTGGGCATGGCAGACGCGGTGGAAATAGACGATAGGATTGCTATTTATGTTATGACGTCATTGGGAGTTCAGACGTAAAGAGTTACAATTTCGGCAGCAAATTATATGGTAATTTTATTGATTAAGAATTAAGTTCACCAAAATAGTATTCTCAATGGAAAACGAGTCACGTGTTTCCGTGTTGGAGGTGATTCAATTGAAACACTGGAAAAGGGGTGATCAATGAATAAGTTACTTCTCTCGCCTTTTGTTGGTGTTGGGTCGTGATTCATTGAAAAGGCAGAATTAAAAAACAAAACAAAACAACAACAACAACAACAACAACAACAACAAAAAACAAAACAAAACAAGCGTGAACACTGCCGAACATAAAGTAAGGGACTTAATAAAATTTACATTGTACATACCCCCCGCCCCCCAAATATAACGAACAACCCTCAAACAAAAACAAAACAAACCCCTAAACAAAAACAAAACACCCCCACAAAAATAACAAAAAACACAAACAATAACCAAACAAAGAAGAAAAAAGAAAGAAAACACCACCTTATATCGGGAACAGTTTTCAAAAACAAAAAAAAAAAATTTTTTTCTAGACAATATAGCCAGTTAGAATCACTTAGTACTGAAGAAACCTATGTTGGCAGATCGGTTGACAGTTTCTAATATGTTGATTGCCTGTGAGTGTTTTTAATTTACTTTTTTATTGAGAAGTTCAAAAGTAGAGTTTTGTTTATTCCTGTAAATCCACCGTGGAGCATAGGGCTGCAACCACTCCGCTGCTGTTTCGGTAGCAAATAGATTTTAATGGGTCGGAGATGCTAGCCCAATGCTCAAACCTCCTCCTTCTACCCGGGTTTGGGACCAGCTATGGTGACTGCCAAGCAGTAGAATTTTTCCGTCAGAATAACCTTCCTTTCATAGATTATCTCAGCAGAAGCATTCATCAGATCACGTGTCCCTTCATCTTATATTGATTTCCAGATATCATGGCTCATTGGATGAAAGTTTCATAATTTTGTCAAATTTCGCATGATTTTTACAATGAGTGACCTTTAGGAACGTCTACCCTGCGATTTGTCCATGGCTACGGGTGGTTTCATGTCTCTCCCACGGATATTAGTACGAAATAAACATAAACAATCCCAACGGAAAGTCGTACAACGCATCCCAAGGATAGGTGCACACCGAGTACTCATCGCTCACGAAGTTACCATCGAGAAGCCAGACGACAAATGCTGATTTTTTTCACAAGCATATCGTACGATTCGACGCTACACAATCCTTCTAGACCTGATAGATTTGTGCTGCTCACAAAATGTCTATTATCCATCGAGGATTGAGATTCAAGACAGAAGGTGACTCGCAGAAACATCCGAAGCGATTTTGTCAGGTAAAGGTCAGGATTTGTTTTTCGAAGCAGATTGGCGCTCCATAATCTAAACAAATATTGACTGTCTGTGTGAAACCGGCAAGATCAAGAAATTCATTTGCATTGTTGTTGATATTTAGTGAGTTGGGGCATTCAATGAGGCTCGAACTCAAAAGTAGCAATGGTGCGAGAGTGCTTACCTTAATCTATCGATCTGTCTCAATCTGTCTCTGTCTATCTGTCTATCTGTCTGTCTATCTGTCTCTGTCTCTCTCTACATATGTATATATAAGAAACACTAACAATAATTTCACATCAAGAAAACAACGAAGTACTAAATAAAAGGGATAGACTGATATCAAACTGCATATACCAAAACACGTAAAAACTCAGAATAGTAGCAACTTCAACGACTTGCTCATAAGTAGGAACAAAAAAAAAATACGATGAAATGTAATGGAAAAAAACAATACATATCAACAGTCCTGAAACAATATCACATAGACAAATAGACTGACTAAGAAAAAAACTACAAATAATTCACAAATAAAAACACAATAAGGAACAGATACCATAAACATACACACATGTCAAGTCACACATTTCAAACTATAGGAAAATACCACCAAAAGTTAACCCCAAACTAACCAGTCTCAACAAATATAAAGGTGTGCATATGTGTTGCCATATATTCATTTGAGTGAATAAAAAACCCAAATTGATATGATCTCTTCGAAAAATACAGGTGATATAATAACCAAACCAAAAATAATATATATTCGCCATCACAGTCAATAATTGAACAATCGAAGCATCAGAATTGGAACTCATGTAGAAAAAGAATCTACAGTCAAAATAAATTCTTTTCATGAAATCCCTGGCGTTTTCCACAGGTAAACATTGGTAAATATGGATTCTGGAAAATCTAGTTGTTATTAACAAAGAGGTCAAAATAAGCCCCCCCGTCCCCCAAACTCCTACCCCATTTTCTAAAAAGTGGAGTACCCATGCCAATTTTAAAGTATGTAGGCAAAACGGTATGATATGGGATGTTGGTATACACTAACACACTTACACATAAACACAAGTACATATAATAAAGGATAGAACCCTACACCACTTTTGATGGCTACGATGGTTCAATAATAACTTAATAACCTAACCATGATAATGATTTCTTTAACAATAACCTAACCGTGATAACAATCTCTTCAACAATAAACTAACCATGATAATAATCTTTTTAAAAATAACCTAACCATAGTAACAATCTCTTCAACAATAACCTAACCGTGATAATGATCTCTTCAACAATAACCTAACCGTGATAATGATCTCTTCAACAATAACCTAACCGTGATAATGATCTCTTCAACAATAACCTAACCGTGATAATGATCTCTTCAAAAATAACCTAACCGTGATAATGATCTCTTCAACAATAATCTAACCGTGATAATGATCTCTTCAACAATAATCTAACCGTGATAATGATCTCTTCAACAATAACCTAACCGTGATAATGATCTCTTCAACAATAACCTAACCGTGATAATGATCTCTTCAAAAATAACCTAACCGTGATAATGATCTCTTCAACAATAATCTAACCGTGATAATGATCTCTTCAACAATAATCTAACCGTGATAATGATCTCTTCAACAATAATCTAACCGTGATAATGGTCTCTTCAACAATAACCTAAAGATAATGATGATCTCTTCAACAATAACCTAACCATGATAACATTCTTTTCAGCAATAACCTAACCATGATAATAATCTCTTTAACAATAACCTAATCATGATAATGATCTCTCCATCAATAACCCAACCATAATAACAATCTCTTCAACAATAACCTTACTGTGATGTGATCTTTTCGAAAAATACACGGAATATAATGATTTCACCAAAAGTAAAGTACTGTAAACCATGACAGATGTAAACCAGTACTCTACTAACAAGACCTTGTACTTGATAAAACACCAATTGAGTCCCAACCAAATTCCCTTATCAATACATAAATGAACAAGGCCTTAAAACACGCATTGAGATTCGCACAGGATACTACAAGAGAGAGGAAGAGAGAAAGAAAGAAAAACGAAAAGAACAAGAGAGGGAAGAGGGGGAAAGAAAGAGAAGATATGAAATACGAAAGTCTAATAAGAAACATACACAGACACTAATAAAAAAACTAAGTTGGAATTCTCTGACTACATAGATACTCAAACAAACCAATTAAATTCGTTTTTATACGTATCCAAAAATTGAATATAAGACCATACCAAAAGAAAATTTCTAAAAAAATCAACATACACAATAAGTGTAGCAAAGCAAAGGCGCTAATGAAATAAATGAGAAAAAAACACACACACACACACACACATACATGTACACGAACGCAAACATACTTACGCAAAGCACACACTGACTTGACAACTGAAAAACAATTACCCCAATAAAACACTCACCCAGACACAAAGACCGAATACGAAGATCAAAAACGAGACAATATGACCCAATTAACACCCAGAGACAGACAAAAGAAGGAAAAGAGAAATAATTGTTCTCATATTAAAACAAAACATTTGCCCGTGTGAAGACTTGCAGTAAGCTGTGAAACTCGAGTGAGAGACTGAATTGGATATATATATATATATATATATATATATATATATATATATATATATATATATATATATATATATATATATATATATATATATATATGTAATAAAAAGTAGATTCCCTACACAAACACGTTTATGTTTCTGCAATGTTTTATGGGGGCTTGCTTTTCCCACCATAGCAACACACACAAAAATTTCCCCCAATTCCCCAAGTATGAATCTAAAATATGCGTAATATGTCGTATATATTCATCCGTATTAACTTTATTCAAATAGAGCTCCATACTTTGACTACAGACAAAATGCCGATTAAACGTGGAAATTTGGTTTATAACAATGGTTAACCTTCGTTTCGCTATGTTAGTTCATCAGATAGGGTAATAAGGCATGCTTATTATTTATATACTGTCGGAAATCACTTTCACTTTGATTTGAAATGTGACAGTTGTATATTGTAATCATTTAACTTGCCACACATTGTATGCTAGTAATGACTGCTTTATACAAGGTGTTGCAAGGTAAATAATCACAATCATATATTGTGTTGCAAGGTGAATAATTGCAATTTACTCCAACCGTCACATTTCAAATCAAAGTGAAAGTAATTTCCTACAATATATAAATAAAAAGCAGGCCTAATTACACTGTCTATTCGATGAGCCAACATAGCGAAACGGAGATTAACCACTGTTACAGAACAAATTTCCACAATCAATCGATATATATATATATATATATATATATATATATATATATATATATATATATATATATGTATATAATGGAATAAGGATTCACTATATACGTCTATTCTATGTATCAATGTATCACTGGTACAGACCAAATTTCCACTTTTAATCGATACATATATATATATATATATATATATATATATATATTATTATATATATATACATTATTATGTATACATATATACATACAAACATACACATACAGACAGACACACACACACACACACACACACACACACATACATATATATATATATATATATATATATATATATATATATATGACCTTTCAATTGACCTTTCCCTTGGCATTTCGATTCTATTGGTCATCACGGTGTCCTTTTTTTCCACTCGGCTGAATTTTGACCGTTTCCCCTTTGACATTCAGTCAAACAGGTGTCGGTAATCTGACGCAAGAAAATCAACAGGTCTGAGATGCTACTAAGAACAAGAAACATGAAGGAAACTGTCCCGTACGTCGACCCCCACCACGGGATGGACGTATCTATCTGGTGTTGAGGTGTGACTGATCAGTGAGAGAGGGATTAATTTTATAGTTACCCTACTCCATACATCTTGGGAGCTGTGTTTTAACGCGTACACGAACCTTGGCAATGGAAAAGTTGTTTCGATTGTGAGATACGATAACGCGTGAGAGCTGTCTTCACAAGGGAGATAATCCATCAAATATATTTTCTCTTGGAAAAGAACTTGTGTGGGTGTGTTTTGAAGTTCTATTTTTATCTGGCACGAGGTATAAAGTTCTGGATGCCTATTCAGGACTAGATTTAGACCTTGAGGGCCCGGGATATTTCAGGTTCGGTGGGACCATCGTTAACACAAAATAAAATACGATCACAGAATTCACACATGGGAGTGTATTGCATGTAATTTGAACTGACCAAGTTATACATACATATTTCCAGCGTGTAAAATAACATAGAATTGAGAACATTAACATTAAATGAAGGTGTAAAATTAGATAGTGTAGACCCTAAGAAGAAGTACGGTCCATCCTACAGAGATAGAAGCATTGCTTTATTTCTGTAACCCAGACTCCAGTTGATGCAGACCTGAATTACAAACAGTAATTTTATTAAATAATTAAAAGCAACTGAAGGCGTTGTAATTGAATGAATTCCAAGCCGAAGTTAGTTATCTATTTCTTTCTGAAAAAATGGATTTTTGAATTATGTATTTGTGTTGCCCGAGACAATTGGTCTTTTTGCCCCTATAAATCCAGTACAGTGCCTATTGAAGATCGAACTCACGACACTGTAATGTAAAATAAAAGCTCAGCCTATGGAATCAAACTATATATATATATATATATATATATATATATATATATATATATGTGTGTGTGTGTGTGTTGAGTACTCTTTAAGTGAGGTAACTCGTTCATTGTAAGCTTATGCAATGCTTTTCCATAGGAATAGAACACTATGGTGGATGGGGAATATAAGCTAAAATGAATATATCGCTTAAACTTACTGACCTTCCAGTTCCGTAGCTCAGTGAAGTATCAATCCAGCCTTATGGTACTGGACGGGATAATGGATTGTCTATAGCCACACCGAAGAGTTGTAATACAACGAAACAGCTGTCTGTGGATGACACTATATATATATATATATATATATATATATATATATATATATATATATATAATTTGACTTCGTCTGCAAACAAGAAAAGGTTGATTACACAAAGTTTGTCTGTTGTTTTCATTAGCATGAATAAAAAAACTGCAGCCTCACCATCTGTCGGCGCGTTTTTTTCTGGCATGAACTCTAAAACATCGTGTAACTATGTTCAGGTGAACACACTTGATTATGATAAATGATATTTCTCTGAATATAAAGGCTTGCTATCATTTTAAAAGATTATAACATAATAACATAATAATAATATATATATATATATATATTCGCGCGTGTGTGTATATATATACATGTGTGTGTGTATATATATGTGTGTATATATGTGTGTGTGTGTGTACATGCATACACACACACACACACACATATATATATATAAAGAGGGAGAGAGAGAGCAAGCAATGGTCTTCCAAATCTGGAATGGAGCACTCTGGTGGATGGGGAATTGTGCGTTAGTAAATATATAGCTTAAATCCGGCTCTGCTAACCGTCCAGTTCTGCACAAGGCAGGGTAAAATGCCAGCCCCTGGTTCTGATGCGAAGGTTTCGATCCTACATCGTGGCGCTGGATAGGTTATTGGATGGTCTATAGCCACACTGAAGAATTGTAATAAAACGAAATAGCTGTCTGTGAATGACATAGCTATATATATATATATATATATATATATATATATATATATATATAGTTAAATATAGATATATTTATTTCCAGCTCTACTCTAAAACAACTCAACTCCATCAGAAAAATGTTGCATGTATCGAGCACTCTACGAAATAAATTCAATACATTTCAGAAGTGGCTTTATGTTATTGATATATTATTATATTATGTTATACTGCTAGCTTGATTTGTACACATATACTATACATATATATATATATATATATATATATATATATATATATATATATATATACATATATATGTATTGTTGTGTTTACTGTTTTGGGAGTAACCTACGCAAGTAGGCCCTGTGTTTTGAAAAAAAGGTTGTGTAGTATGAAATAACATCGATACACAATACATCATGATTATACCCTATATAAAAATAACAAACTATGTGTAGTATGACATAAGCTATACATTAAAATTATAGTTGAAAGGGAGATGGTCTTTGATCAACGCTGCTAGGGTGCCATATTAATACAACTGATTTCATTAATAAATCCCCGAAAGGGTTACATTGGTAAACAACTGATGATCCTAACAAAATTTTGCACATGGTACCATAAAATCAAAGTAAGTGTAAAACATAAATAATACTGAAGTAAATTACATGAATTACATAAACAGATATTGAGGAGTAAGTGACACAAAAAAGTTTTGAAAAAGCATTTCAATGTGTTTAGTGTTTAAAGCTGTAAAGCTTTGTAGCTCACACACATATATATATATATATATATATATAACAAAATTCATAGGACGATATTGCAAATGATATTTTATTCACTGAGTAACATGTGGCGAGATACGCACGTTGTTAAGGCCGCTAAAACACGTCTTCTCATTCATCGTGGGAGCAATTTCAATTACGCTAATAGATTCGTCACTGGAATATATATATAAATATATTGTCATATTATTCTTTTCTGGTGTATTCAGTAAGATTTAATAAGGAGTTTTATGATAGCACGACTACTTCCATTTCTTGCTGAGCTATGGATTTCAATCCAGGGTGGAGCTCCAGAGATTCTCCATTGGTTGAGAATTTAGTAATTTCTTGTAACAGTGGTGATTTTTCTGGTCAGTAGGAAAACATACCTCTAGTTATAAAGAGCCTCTCAACGGCTCAGTTGTATAAATTCTTTGCCCTTCTAGCTCGCTAACAATTACACCAAAGCGAGGCAGCCATAAGTATTTAATAAGCTGGACACAAGGGAGGGATACTCATTTACTAACTCACTAATCATTACTCCATACCCAGGGGTAGCTTCGTGTAGATATTAGAAACTGTCACTATAGGTTTCTTTAGTTTTAAATTGGTCGGGTCGGCTGGCTATCTAAGAATATACGTATGTATCAGGCGTACAGGCCGCACCAATGGAGCTAGAGGGCTAAACATTTACAATTTAATATAAGTAGAAGATTTTTGATGGGGTCAATTTACAATGTAAGTTTGTGCTAAATTGGCCCTTTAGTTAGTGTCCAGCAGTGATCACACTTGTTTTTTTGTTGTTGAAAATTCTAACTTTTCTCAACGACCCAACAGAAGGCCGGAAAAATAACTCATCCATTATCATCTCTTTTTCCAATGTCTTAATTGATAATCCCCAATACAGCATGCAGCCATAAGATGTTGGTCACGAGACAGTTTCTATTGAGTGACTAATCGGACCTGTTTATTGAACTTAGTTTTGAGTGAGGGGCGCCTAATGAGAATCGAACCCAGCAAATAGTGATAGTAACTACAACTCTAGCACGCTAACCATTGCGCATTTATTAAGCTTCTCTTTATACGGAACGGGGCCACAAATATGGGGCACCCAGTGAGGATCGATTGCACTATATAACAACAATCGTCTTCTATACTAACTTGTTGACCATTACTCCACTGCGAGGCGCTTCGTTTAATCTGGTACAATGCTGCGAGTGTAGGATACTTGTTGAGGATCCGACTCACGACACGGTTTTACTATTTCAACCATGGCCGAGGAGAGAGGAAATGGATTCATGCCTTCCTCAAGGGCACGAGCCAGAATTAACCATAAATAGCCTCCATTGGCTCGCTGTGAATTGTTACGCCATCTGCACATCCATACATACGTCAGTATGTATGGATGCATGTAAGTATAATCATCACGTATGTACGTTTAAATGTACGTTCATGTCTAACAATCCCAAGAAAATAATTATCGCTGTGTATATATGCAACGCGATTACTCGACAACTGAACATTGTATCAAGTGGTCCTTCGCCAGATAAATCATGAGTATGCTAGGCAGTGCAGTGTCGAGTTTGAAGTTGTTTTTTTTTCTCGATTTAGCTATTCTCGAGAAATATAAGGAAAATAAACGAAAAGTTACGGATTAGAGATCTTTCTTCATTGTGTATATTAATCAAATCCCTTGTTTTCCGCTCTTTAGAATTATCTAATATGAAATATCTTAATTGTCAACACTGGAGGAAAGTAACCGGAATGCTTCGAAGACATAATTTCGTATGACGGACGGAAAATTATCTTACATGACAATTATGGTCGGCTGATAAACGCAACATGGAGTTCAGCCCTTCCAAACATGCTCGTTTAAGGAAACACAATTTGTACAACCCAATTTTTTAAAATTAATAGATGAAGCCCTCAACCGTCCATTAAGCAGGAACGTTCGCACACATCCATCCCTGCCCCTCCCCACCCGACGTTTATTCAATATTCTATTTTACTCCCCATCTTATTTCACTAAAATCACTACATTAACCAATTTTCGCGCCGATTTAGAGACACGTGCCTTCCTGGCAATCGGAGATGTCTGCGACGCTGCTTGTAGGTTCCGTCCTTCCGATTAATGGAGGTGCATTAAACCGGACGAACGAGGTCATCGGCGGAAAATTGAAACGTTCGCTCGCTTCGAGAATTCACGTGGACGCAACACGTTGAAAAAAAAAATGATTAGCTGAATAATTAGGATGAAAAAATCCCCACAAAAAATAATAAAGAATAGAAAAAAAAAAGAAAAAGAAAAAAAAAATGAACGCAGGAAATGGTCCGAGTTTTGCTGTGAGCACGCCCCGAGGGTCATTCTAAACTGATCGTGAGCTTCTTGGTGACTCATTCAAAGCGGGTCTATTAAAAAAACAAAATATCAAAAAAAAATCACCCCCCTCCAAAAAAAAAAAACAAAACAATACAGGTCCACTAAATCAACCAATAAGAATCTTCACGTGACCAACGTCTCTCAGTAGCACAATGAATAAGTTACTTCTCATACATCTTCTCGGGCAGTGATCACCGAGAAAAGTCTGAATTTTCAAAAAGCAAGCAGACACGAAGTAAGATGCCAATTAAGCATGAAGTTACATTGCAAATAAAATCCTCACTTAGAAACCTAATTTGAGGGGGTTTCTAGACATGCTGTCAACGGTCAAGTACACCATCTGACATCTGGATCATACGGTAGGTTGAACTTGTTTATAATACAGTTCTTTAGTTACATTGGTGCAGCCTGTAATCAATTGCAACCAATTGCAACCGGACAAAAACTAAGGGATCGATTTTGCATAAACTTACATTGCAAATTGAACCCCCTCAACTAAAACCTATTTAAGGGGGTATTAAAAAAAACAAAAAAAGTTTTTTTTTTTTTTTCAAAGTTTTTTTTTTTGCAAGACATAAAAAACGTTTAAATTTTCAGTCCTCTTGTTCCACCGGTACAGCTCGAACTCGTGATGCATATATACATACATGCATAACCAGTCAGCCAGCTGAACCCACTTGGAAACTGGAGAAACCTATGTTGATAGTTTTGCTGACTGTTCTGCATGAGAGCTTCTGAAAGAAACCCAGACGATGAATTGTAAAAATTGTCAGTTACAGGTATTCTCAGACCTGGGCCGTGAAAAGGACTAACAAATGATATTGTGGAAATAAAAAGAAGAGATGTAAATATTTTACAGGTTCAACTTAGTAAGGTACAAACCATTTCATTTCAACTAAAAAATAATCTGCCTAGGGCAATGACGGAAGCGTCCTCTTTCGATATCACAATCTGGGTTCTCTGTAATCTTGTTCACGATCTTAAAGATCTTTTGAAAAAGGCAAAAGCCGCAGGGGACCAATCCTGGACCGTAGTGAGGATTGACAGACTTGGGTGATGAGTCGTTTAGAAAAAAATAAAAACCCTGTATGAGATGTTATGAAGGGACTGGGTCGGTCATTGGGAATACTATAGCAAAACTGTGCACAGGCTCATTCAATGGCATCCCATTGCTGTATTGGTTACCCCACGAGAGAGTGTCTGTTCACGCCTGCGCAGAAAGATTTTATCTGAATCATCATCATCATCATCATCATCATCATCATCATTCTTTCAACGTCCGTCGTTAGGCATAGACCTTCCCCAGGACCCACCACATTTCTCTATCATGGTCGTCGTGGAGCCAGTATTTTCTGAACTTGTCTAGTTCATCTCTCCATCATGTATTTTGTTGGCCTCGGTTTCGCATGTGGTCTCTATGCTGTGAGTCGTGATGTCCATCAAAGCCACGCAATCGGTTCTCGAGATATCCAAAATGTCTGTATACTTTACGGAGAGACTTAATGATGATAAGCTTAGCTTAGTACTTCGCAAAAGTGAGAAGGAGAATGTGGGAATTAAGACTGTGCGACGCCAATATTCCACCAAGGGATGACAAGTCTGCCTAAGAAAACAAGCATTCGAAATCCTGTTATTAGAAACCGTCAGACAAAACTGTCATCAAAACACAAGTTTCTTCAGTTTTTAAGTGGTTTTAGCAGGCTGGCTGGTTATTTATGTACGTATCACACTCTCAGAACACATCAATGGAGTTATAAAGCAGAAACATTTACTCTTTAGGTCTAGAAGAAATTATTTTTTTTGACAATCGCTACTTGATATTTTTTAAAATGTGTGTATATGTGTGGCGGGGGGGGGGCGACGGTTGAGTGTGCAATGTAAGTTTAGGCTAAATTGATCCCCCCAGAGTGTGCCCAGTAACATTCACGCTTGTTTTTTGAAAATTCGAACATTTTTCTCAATGATCACTGTCTAACTGAAGGTAAGTGAAGTAACTTATTCATTGATAGCCCCGATTTCAATTTTTTAATTAGTTACCCGTAAGACGGTGGTTACAGAATAGTTCCCACTGAATGATTAACCAGACCTGTTCCGTCAGTTTTTAAAGTCTTATTCAGTGCTCCTACCGTAGATCGATGGTTACAGCGACTCTGTGTCCGAACAATCTGCGTTCAGTGAATACGGTCCCTGTTGTTGACCGACGACTATAACGCTTGTCTTGCAGATCATTTGGTTATGTCATGACCCTAGTCCTCACTGGGTGCCTACCCTAAACTAGGTTTGAACCCGACAAAAGTTGACTCAGTAAACAACTATTTGGGATGTTTTGCTTGTCTCGGGAGCGATTATTGCGGTATTGAGTTCATTTCTCACTGCGCTGAAACTCGTGGCCTTGTGCCGTACTAAACCAAGCTTTGTAAGCACCGTGGAGCAGTGAATAGCAAAGTATAATGGTCTCAAGTTGTTCGTAAATGAAGCATTGTTTTTTCCATCTTATTTTTGTTGCCTGTTCACATCTACATCAACTAGTAGTAGTAGTAGTAGTAGTAGATGTAATAACCGGAAGTTGGCTGAATATCTTAGATGAAGCATTGGCAATTGACTGTTTTGGACTTGTTTTCTCTCATCTCATTTGTGTTGCTCTTTATCGTAATACTCAGGTCAAAATTCTCTAGGTCAGACCTTTTCACCGAGGGTGAGGGGTTTGAAATTTGGGACCTCATATTCAGTAAAATACAATGCTTCATCTGAGATATTCAGACAACTTCCGGTTACTACTACTACTACTACTACTACTACTACTACTACTACTACTACTATGTGTGAACAAGCAGCTGAAATAAGATGGAAAAAAACAATTGTTTTATGTAACCCTAACTTGATGTTCACAAATAAAAATATGCAAATATATGTAACAATCGTGTTAACCTGCAGTTAGGTCTTACGTCTTCATCAACGGTCAAGTACACTATCTGACCTATGAATCGTTCAGTGGCTTGTTCTTGTTTACACTACAAATGGTGGTTGGAGGGCCTATAATGTAACAGGGTTGCCACTTGGTATATTCCAAACGTACTCTTTTGCCCCGCCTCTGGAAATATATTCTTTTGCCCCCGACCCTAGTGGAATGCAGTGGACGCCCATGTTTGGGAGTATTAACATTCACCTGAGAGAGATTGGTTCATATATTTTGACGGAATATCTACAAGCCCTGGCTAAAAGTGCATAATAATTTCATTACATCCACATCTTTATTATCCCTGTGTCTGTTAAGTAACTCAAGAATAGTTTGACCAATCTTGACAAAGTTGACCAACAATAATATGATTAATATTGAGATCGAATCTTGCGATATCTATTTTTCCTTGTTCTCTAGTGAGGTTATTGATCACTTTCTTTCTTTCTTTCTTTCTTTCTTTCTTTCTTTCTGTATCTTTTTTCTTTTCTCCTCTCTTTCTTTATTCGTTTCTTTATCTCTCTTTCTTTTCTTTTTCTTAGACTCTTTCTTTTATTCCATTCTTTATCTCTTTTTCCTTTTCCCCCTCTTTCTTTCCTAGTTTCTTTCTTTCATTGTTCCTTTCTGTATTTCTTTTTTTCTTTCTTAGTCTCTTTCTTTCTTTATTCCTTTCTTTATCTCTTTTTTCTTTCTTCCCTTCTTCATATCTTTTCTTTTTCCTTTCTTTATCTCTTTTCTTTCTTTCTTCCCTTCTTTATCTCTTTTTTCCTTTATTTCTTCCTTCCTTTCTCTATCTTTTCTTTATTTCTTTCTTTATCTCCTTTTTTCTTTCCCTCTTCTTCTCCTTCTCTCTTTCCTCCTTTTTTCACGTCTTTTTTCTTTCTCCATTTCTTCATCTCTTTTTCATCCTTTCTTTACCTCTTTCTTCCTCTCTTTATCTTTTTTCTTTCTTTCTTTCTCTCTTCTTTTCTTTCTCTCTTTCTTTTTAATTCTCTTCTCATCATTTCACCTTTCCTTTCTTTTCTTTCGTTTCTTTCTTTCTTTCTTTCTTTCTATCATTCCCGTATATCAGATTCGAATTTCTTGATCTAATAATGTCTATCCATACACAATATAAGTAGAATGTTTGTGTCATTACTTATGCCTCGTCCACTGTTTCAATCTCTATATTTTCTGTTTCTTTCGAATCCGGTAACTTTACCCCCTAAAGCGAATTATGGCGAACGAATACCTTATATAATAGCAGAAGCGGCGCGGGACCCACAGACTTTGCAGCTGAAAGGAAAGGGTACGTCAGAACTCGGGCATCGCAATGTATTTGAAGATTCCTGAAAAATAACAAAAATAATCTGAAGAAATTTTAAAAAAATGCAATAATCTAAAAAAAATACCCCTCCCCCAAATGCCAGAGGGGGTGTGCAATTGGACCGAGTGCCACCACTGAATTAATAAGCAATGTGTTTTTTCAGTTTCTCTGACTGTAACAATGGAGTCTTCCACTTTAAAGTTTGCTGGTGAAAATATCTCCGACCCATCACTCGAAACAATGGACCCTTCTTTTCAGAAAACAAGAACAGAATTCTAATGATGCATCCACGTACCACTGGAAGGTTAAAATACAGATGGGGGGGTACCGAAAGGGAAAACACGGTTAGTGGGGTCACTGAAAAGAAAACCACAGATATGGGGCGCTGAAAGGTAAACCATGGAGAGGGGGGGGGCACAGAAAGAGAAACAACCGATAAACAATAGTTTATATAAATCAAATCTAAAAGACGATTTTAATCTGTTAACCCATCCTTGTGAACACTGATGACGTAATTTTTTCGTGCAATTCCTAAATGTTTTTGTTTTTTTCAATCATGTCACTATTATATTATATTATATTACATTATATTAGCTGAGGACCGATCAAGTGAGTTATAGAGATGCGTGAAGTATTGAACAAAAAAAAAAAAAATCTTGCCGTAAACTTTTTCTCGGGGATGCAATAGTTATTCATTAATTGGTTAGATTCGAACCGTATACCTAGCGTACGTGTGTTCACTTTTCTTACCACAGGGCTATCACAAAGCAGTAGCCGGAATGAAACGTAAGCGAAGCGGGATATTTCTAGTATTCACTTGAAATCAAAAGCAGAGAGCTTCGTACAATCGATTGATTTTTTCCCCCTTCTTTTTATGGAAAACATTTTCCCGGCATCCTTTGCGCCACCAAGACAATGGCGACAAGAATCTCGATTCTATTTCCCGCCCAAAAATGTCATGGTGACTCGTCCTGTCAGTTTTTTCTGTCGGTCTCCTTCGGTCTCCTTCGGTCTCTATATTCGGAACCGTCAGCAAAAACTGTCACAAAAACTGTCAACATAGATTTGGTCTGGCTGACCGGCTATATATATATATATATATATATATATATATATATATATATATATATTATCCACACAGGCTGCACAGGCCGCACCAATAGAGCTAGAGTGCAGAAAATTTCAACATTTACTCCTTTTTATGTCTAGAAAAATATTTGTTTGGTTTTATTAAGAATTACCCGTAAATAAGTTTTTGATTGAGGATTCTATTTGCAATGTAACTTCATGCTAAACTGGACCCTTACTTTGTGCCCGCCTTTTTTTTGACCATTCAGACTTATTAAGTGATCACTGCCCGAGAAAATGTATGAGAAATGACTTATTCATTGATCCCCCCCCTTTTTCCAAATTTTTAATTGGTCAATCCCAATACGGCATGCTGCCAAAAGATGTTGGTCATATGACAGTTTCTTTTGAGGGAGTAACCTGACTTGTTTTCTTTCTTTTTTTCCTATGGTTTATTTTCTTTGCCTCTCTCCTCTTCAAGGTTTCCCATTCTGTTCTTCCTTCCCCCCCATCTTTCATTCCTTCTTTCTTTTCTTTATTTCTCTTATTTGTTCTTTATTTTTTCTGTTTATTTTCATTCCACACTTATTCGATTTGTTTGTCACAAAATGTCATTTTTTCTTTCTTTTTCTTCTTTCTGTCTTTCTTTCCATCTTGCTTGTCGTTGTTATATTTGTATCTTTCTTTCTTCCTTACTTTTCTTCCCATTCCTCACCTTCCTTCCTTTCTTTTCTTTCTATAGCACTTTTCTCTCTTTCCCGTTTTCTTTCTTTCTCTTTTTCTTTTCCTTCTTTCTACGTTGCCCCCTCTCTCGTTTCTCCCTTCACTCCTGTATCTATTTTCTTTCACCCTCTCTTGATCACCCCAGACCTTTTTCTTTCTCAAGATGTTTCCCCGCCGCCGTAAAAGATGAATCCAACTGAGATGGAATCACGTGCTCGAAAACCAATCGCATCTGTTCGGGTGACGACCGTTAAAGTATCGTAGAAAAAAATCGATCGCCCTTCTCCTCCCCCCCGTCCCCGTACGATCACCCCTCCCTCCTTCAACCAATGCTACCTCTCCACTCCCCTCTCTCTCTCCCGCCTAGGATGCTCGCAAGCTCCCACCACACCCTTTAAATCGATACTTTGCAACCTCGACAGTTCCAATTTCAGGCTCTTATTTTTATCGGATTTCACGACGACGAGAATCGATCCCACGATCGATTCCCAGCCTTAACTTCGGCACCCACCGACCCCTCTCCCACCCAACATCGCTTGGTTTATTAGTGAATGAACCAGTGGAAAAGGAAAAGAAGGGGTCGGGGGCGTTAGAGAAAAAAAGGGGAGAAAAAGAGAGGGGGAAAGAGAGAGACTATGTGTGTCAAATTACAACTCCATCTTTCATGGAAATCCGCTATCTATAAAGCGTGGACTCACACACACACACACACACACACACACACACACACACACACACACACACACACACACACATACATTTTCACGTACATACACACGTATTCTAGAGCCTCTAACACGCACACACGCACATACAATTACAACATATATTTAAAAACACACTTGACACAATCACATTTGCATACACATTTACGCATACATACGTACATACATTTTTACACGCATAAACATACACACTTGAACACACATTTACATGCACACACTTACCCATTTACACTCGAAGACAGAGACACACACACACACACACTTACACACACAGACACACACACATATACACATACACACCCAGACACAGACAGAGACACAAACTCATACAGACACATGTATGCACTCATTCACACACGAGCATACACTTGCACACATACATACATACACTTTCTCTCTCTCTTTCTTTCATACACACACATACACATGCTTTCTCTCTCTCTCTCTCTCACACACACACTTGCACCTTTGGAGTCTTCTTCATGTAAGCGGTTATATACATACTCTTTATATACGTGGTGGTTCGACTGACTTTTCAAAATGCTTGAATTCATTTCGTAAACAAATCCATGTATACACTTGACTTGCTTTCCCAAATGTCACTTGAAGCATCAGCTCTCCAGACTTGTCAGCTTGAGGAGGAAAGGAACAAAAAAAAATAAAAAAATAAAAAAATAAAAAAATAAATCACATTTTAAATACGCCTGGCTGCTGCAGAGTCAGACCCAACTCCTATTTCTGTTCCCGCTGAAGATGATTAACGCAATTTTTCTATTGTGCATATAACAAATAAATACGCATATATGTAAGACTTGAATTTATTCCGCTCAGATTGTATCGTAGTTAGCGTGGCTGCCTCAGATGTAAGAGAATCTGTGTTCGATTCCCGGTATGAGCAGAGAGTAATGGAAAAGTTTTCATCAGGACAAATTCCCTGTTCATACAGTAGCTAACTGTGTACACCCTAAGCTGTTTATTAGCATGGAAAAATTGGGAAACCAGTGCAGTTCAAGTCTCTGACTGCATCGATCGTGTGCAGTTTGGATCAGTCGGTAAGAAGGCCAACTATCACGTACGGTAGGAAAATATTAATTTTATGAATGTATTCATTTAGCAGAATATAATAACCCCTTACGTATTTCTAACAATAAATTTTTGTGGGTATGTAAAACTTGTCAATTTAGCCCAGTTGGTAACAGTGTCATCTACCTATCACTTGGTCGTGATTCAAAATCATGATACGGAGATGTCTATTTTATATTCTCTGTTTGGTTCATCGTGACGGGGGCAGACAAATGGTGAAGAGTTTCATGACGATCATCAGTCTTCTATCTTTGGACATAGACCTTCCCCAGAAGTCACCACACCTGTCTATCGTGGGTGTTGCAGAGCCAGCATTTTCTGTATTTGTCTAGTTTGTCTCTCCATCAAACTAGACAAGAAGAGACAGATCTGCGAATTGAGAATCATGTAACGTACTCATGAAAGAATTATGCTCAACCTCACATGGAGAGACCACGAGACAGCACAATACATCCGGGAGAAGACAGGAGTCAGGGACGTCACAGAATCCAGTAAAAATATCAAATGGCGATGGGCTGGCCATGTTGCAAGAATGGCAGACAACCGATGGACATCTCGATTCACGACATCGATCCCCTGAGATCAGATGCGCAACCGAGACCGGCAGAGTATTAGATGGAGAGACGAGCCCGACAACTTCAGAAAATACTGGCTCCACGACGCCCATGATAGAGAAGTGTGGCGAATCCAGGGGAAGATCTGTGTCCAATGACGGACGTTAGAAGACTGACGATGATATATATGAGGATTTTTGTTCTTGTTACTTATGGAGGAGAAACTCCTGCCAGCCTTCGACTTAGACTAGAGGGACTAACAAATTACAAACATTTTCTCGAAGTCGGCAACAGCAAATCTAATGAATTACCATAGGATTTTGTCACTCGACAATTTTGGGGTGAATTTCCCAGCCTTGACGGCTTCCGTTTTATCTATACTGACAATGGAACGACCCACGTTCATAGGACACATGCCCAGGCGAAGCATATGGCGATCCTGGGTAGCCCAGTCGTCAGAACCTCCATTCTGATGTAATCCAGGGGAAAGCAGAGAGCAATTCGTCTGATACCTGCTCGGCTGCAGGAGCTGCCAAAGGGGCGTCAAAATTGGGTGTCAAACCGTCTTAAGGGGGCTCTCCACCCTGGTTTGGAATAAGAGTTGTCCTCCAAGACTGGTTGCTTCCCCAGGGTCGGAGAGCTCAATCTGCTCTGCTATTTGACCCATAGTTGGACAGGAGGGACAAAAGAATACAAGCTTTTCCTAAAGGCATTAGTGTGAAGTGAACATGAGCAGCCCAGATCGGAATTTGAACTCAGGTCACCGATTCGGTTTTCCGAGTCATTACTGACCAAGGTAATTGCTCATCTATTTCCCACTTATTTTCCTTCAAACAAACCTGAAAGTCAGACCGTAAATATCATAATGATCACAACAAAAAATTGTTTGACCCTTAAAAATAGATTGGCAAATAATCAAAAAAAAAAAAAAGATAGCAAAACAAAAAACTGATTAGTCACTCAATAGAAACCTTTACGTAACCAACGTCTTTTGGCACCATTCCATGTTGGGTGTGATGAATTAAACGGAAATGGAAAAAGGCTAATCAATAAACAAGGAACTTTTGTAAAAATCAAAAAGTCTGATTAAAAAAAAAAAAAAAAATGATGCGGGCACAATGTAGGGACTAATTTAGCGTAAACTTATATTGCCAACTGAGGCCCCTAAAAACCTGTTTGAGGGAATTAAAAAAACAAACAAAAAATAAACTTTTTTGCATACATAATAGAGAGTAAAAAAAATTTTTTTTTTAGCCCTCTAGCCCAATTGGTGCGGCCCGTCGGCGTGATACATACATACATACATATATACATACATATATAGAGAGACAGCAAGATAGACGGACAGAAAGCCAGACCAACTTAAAAACTGAAGAAGCCTATGTCGACAGCTTTGGTGAAAATCTTTGATGTCAGTTTCTTATAAAATACATCGACAAAATAACAAATTGAAAAAACAAAAACGAACAGATCTGGTTAGATTCCCAATAGGAACTGTTAAGCAATCAATACCTTTTGATAGCATGCTGAGTTGGGGGTAATCAATTAAAAAATTGGAAAAAGGAGTGATCTATGAATAACTTACTTCTCTCGCCTAAAAAAGTCTAAATTTTCAACAAAAAAAAAAACTGGCGGGTATTAAATCAGGGATCAATTTAGCATAAATCACATTGCAAATTGACTCTCACCATTGAAACCTGCTGGGAAGGATTTAAGAAAGACAACTTTTTTTCTAGACATGATAAGGTGTGAACGTTTAAATTTTCAGCCCTCTAGCTCCATTGGTGCTGCTTGAACGCTCATTACATATAATCCATCAAGCCAGACCAATTTGAAAACTGAGGAAACCTATGTTGACAGTTCATTCGAGTTTTGGTTTACAGATTCTAATATGATCGATATTTTGTTTAGACAATATAAGCTATAAGTCGAGAGTACATAACCAATGGTCCTGATGAATTGCAACGAAATCAATGACATAGGGGGATTAGGGGAGGGGTAAGCAGAGCCGGGTAGACTATGTATCAAAAGTATCTTATGTTACGGGCCCTGCAATTTCAACTGCCCCGCGCTAAACGCTTACACGCTATCAATCCGGGTTCAGTGATTCTGCACATGCTTCAATACTACAGTACTATATTAATATACTCGGCGATTCTTTGGATTAAATTCGAGAAGAAAAGAGGTGCAACTTCGGTAGACACAATCACTATAGCAGCTGCTGCTGCTAACTTATTAAGGAACGAATGCAAGCAGAAGACTTGGCCATTCAAAAGTGTATTTTATCAAATTTAACCACGAAGAATATAATTTAGGGTTAGTGTTTAGTGTTAGGGTTGGGTTTGCCATTAACAACAAAAACAAGATTACATATTTTATTTCCAATTTGTAACGCTAGAATGATTATACATTTCATATTGATATCCTATAATGATTAAATAATGTTTTTTTGTCATTTCTTTCAGTATTTCTCAACGCGAACTCATGTAAAGATGTAAACAGTCCTATATTTGTTCCGAATCGTCTGCATAATTACGCAGTCTATTCAAGCTTGCTCACTGTTTTGCGTACGTTATCTGAACCATTACCTCCAACTTTTATCATCACTTTTAATTGGTTATTAATTTTTAAAACTATGATTAATGCAACACATGAATACGAAGGTATTTGAATCCGAAGCCGCTGCACAAGAATTAAAACGGAAACACAGTAATACTATCACTAAGATAACCTTTTTCGTATTATCTGGCAGTACAGAAAATGAAGAAAAAAAAATTTGATTACTTTGCAAGTAAAAATTGTACGTGTTTTAATACGTGTGTGAATTTTCTTAATATGGGAACCCTTAATAGCAAACGCCAAAAGTCTCGCACTAGGTTCAGCTGGCTCTGAGGGTAAGGAAGAATCGATCCGAGGCTCGCAGTGCGAAACCGTTTGAAAGGAGAACGGTGAGGTAACCTTTACAGAGGTTTTTGTATCGCACAAGAAGTGCAACAAATGTTTGTCTTACACAAAAGGTCAGAAGTAAGCATGACGGAAAAAGATATAATGGGTTTTGTTAATCACTCAATAGATACCATCAAGTGAACAACCTTTCTTGGTAGCATGCTGTGTTGGGGGTGATCAATCAAAAAATTGAAAAAAAAGGGGTAATCGATGAATGAATTACTTCTTTCAGCTCTTTTTCGGTGCTGACAACTGGAAAAAAATCACAATTAAAAATACAAACAAGCATGAAGGCTGCTGGACACAAACCAATGGGACCAATTTAGCATAGATTTACATTGTAAAATGAACCCCTCCACTAAAGACCTATTTGGGGGTTATTTAAAAAAACAAACACCATTTTTTTTTTTTTAACATAGTAAGCTCCATTGGTTCTGAATGTATGCATGATACACACATAGCAAACAAGCCAGCCCGGCGGGCTTATAAACTGAAGAAACCTATGTTGACTTTTGGAGATAGTTTTGGTTCACTGTTTCTGATATAACATCTGCTCCAGAATAAAGTCTCTCATAGATAACCATCGCTACCCACAACAGACCGGCTTAATCACTGTTGCTGGATTTAGATTATTCATTTGTACTGACATTCACGTATATGTATGTATCAGGACTTCGTCCAGCCCTAACAATTCATAGTACAAAAATTTAAATTTTGCACACACACTCCTCTCAATGAGCAGAGAATTTTTTTGGTGCCCCCCCCCCTAGGGTTCTAGTGTTCAATATGCAATGTGGGTAAATGTTGAATTGTTCACTAGTTTATTCCTGCTTTTGTAATTCAGTCTCTTTTTCAATGATCACAGCCCAACAAAAGGTGAGAGTAGTGACTAAACATTGATTATCCCTTCCAAATTTTCAACACAGCATATATGGGTGATGGCGATTAATACTTTCGCTTGGAATACTGGTAATTATTATTTTCGTCGAAGTTGATAGAAGTATATATATTCACTAATGTCTGTACGCTTGTCTACACAATATCTCCAAAGGTTCTCAATGGACTGCCGTGATAGGGGGGAATTGGTTAAATCTTTGGGTAATTCTGGCATTTTTTTTATCAAAATATCTATTCATCTATTCATATGTATTCGCTCGTGTCGGTGAGTCAGTTCACACAATATCTTCAGAAGTTCTCAATGAATTTCAATAACAATTTGTGAGAGGAAGAGAAAGAATAATAGAATACGAGAAAGTGAATGAAAGAGGGTGATAGAATGAAAGAAAACGATGGAGAGAATGAGAAAGGAGGAACGAGAGAGAGAGAGAGAAGGAAAGAGAAAGAGGGAGCAAAAGAGAAAGAAACAAGAGAGAACGAGATAGGGAGGGAGTCTTAAGTTTTCTTATGGATTCTATGATATCTCTGACTAATGTCTTTCCTTTAATATCGTTTGCCATTTTGTGATATCTCAACGTGATGTTAGGCATGATTCTCTCCCGTGCACATTGCATGATTCTCAGTTTGAGGGTCAATCTTCTGGTTAGATTCCATGTTTCAGCTCCATATGAGACTATTTATTTTAGGACAAATATGATTATCTTGTTCCTGAAGGCTGAGCCGGCTCTAGCGAAAGCTTGTCCGCTAAGAGTGATTCTTCCCTCGATTTCTTATTCTTTCGAGGATTTCGTGGAGACACATTTCATTATGTGGATAGATGTAGTGGTCTACTTTCTTCAGTTCTGCGTTTTCGATTTCGGTCGTTGTGCCTTAAGCACCAGTAACCTGTCAGTAAAACGTGTTGATGCCAATGTTGCTAAATTTATTTTTAGCTTTACATCCAAAATTTAGCGAAAAAACATCGAGAAACATCCAAGTTCTCAAACTCTAAAATCTAGGAAATATATGACTTGTTTGATAAACTAGGGCAACCTCCATTTAAAAGGTCTAGGGTCCGGAGAGGCCAGACTTTAGGGTGTGCAGAACAACTTGCCATAGTTGTCAAGTAAAATAATTTTTCGTCCATAGTTCGAAACTACAACTTCGAAGTATTTCGCTTACTTCACTTCGGTCATGTCAATATGGATATTTATATCTAAATTTAGACAATTCAAATGACCAGAAGTCAAACTATAAACTTTTAAATATATTCTTCTTAAATTTCGCGTGAATTGATGATCTGAAAAGCTTCAAACTCGACATTGCATTGCTAGTCAGTGAATGTCAACTTAATACAGTGGCCAGTTGTCGAGTAATCGCGATGCATTGATTGTTTGAGAACTACAGCACTGCCATGAGTGCTGACTTATATATCTGGTTAATGTCAACTTCCAACAGAAGCCAATTATCGAGTAATCACGATGCATACAGATTATATATATATATATATATATATATATATATATATATATATAGAGAGAGAGAGAGAGAGAGAGAGAGATTTCTACTATCGTAGTTAGATTGGATATGACTTCATTCGTCAACATTGACGTTATTTGAGAATCATTTTATTAGAATTTTGATCATTGTATTATTATAAGTTATTTGAAAAATATTTCTGATTTTATTAAAAATCATCAAAAAAGCAATTTCCAGCATCTATACGCGACTAAAATCATTTTAGAGATTTTGATAAAAAAATATCTAAATCGGTAACACTCAGCAAAGGTGGCAAAAGGTCCAATCCTTTTTTTAAATATGCAGGTGTTTGAGTGTTCCAGCGCTCCTGGTCACACTGTTATATCTACAGACTTGAAAATTGGCATAAGTAGTCCACTAAACCCTTTCTAAGATTGCTTTTTAAGAAAAGTAGCTTTTTAAAAAAACATTTTTGGGCCTTATTCTGACGGGTTTATTTGTTCGCGTGTTCCAGCGTTCCTGGTCACACCGTTTTATCTAAAGAATTGAAAATTGGCATCAGTATTCCACTAGACCATCTTATGAAAATGTTATGATTTTTACTTTTGGGAAAAAGCTTTTCTGAACTTTTGTTGGGCCTCACTCTGATGGTTTATTTAAAGATATCTACATTCTCCCGAATCTAGATGTTTCTAAATGTTTTCTTCTCTATTTTCGATGTTTTCCGATGGGAAAGGTCCGTGATATCATGTGCAGAATATATTCTAACCATATTTATTCTTTGATGGAATTTTTTTTTTGTATATGACGAATTTTGACGCTATGGTCTTTTTGAAAAAAAAAGTTATCAGTGATCACTGCTCAAACGAGAAAGGAGAGAAGTGACTTATCCATTGATCACCCCTCTTTCCAATTTTTTGACTGATCACCTCCAACACGGCCCACAGTCATTGGCCATGTGACTATTTTTATTGAGTTACTAAGCAGACCAGAATTTGTGCATGTGTATATATAATTATATGTTTACGTCTCTCTCTCTCTATATATATATATATGTGTTTATATATATATATATATATATATACATATATATATATATATATATATGTGTGTGTGTGTATGTGTGTGTGTGTGTGTATGTGTGTGTGTGTGTGTGTATATCTGTATGTGTGTCCATATGTATACATGTGTGAGTATTTATATATACATATATCAGGGCCATAAGCTTTTAGGTTATGCTACAAAAGACATAATGTGAATGGAGGACAATAGTCTACCAGAGACCCCTTTATTCTGAGAACAAGTTTATGGCCGGTAGGGAAATGGGGCCTCACAGAAGAAAAACAAGGAGTCCTTGAAACATATCCCTGGTGAAATCGACCATCGTCGACCGGCTGGGGACATAACAACACAAGGATAATCAAACTATCAGTCCCTTGTCGAATCAAACCGCAGAACAAAAGCAGGAAAAAAAAATGGAGAGAAAAGCCCTGCGGGAGATCCTCTCTTCCCCCGGCTGTCAGACTTTCTCCTCAGCAACTGTTGTGGAAAGGCCTCTCCCTGTCTCTCTGTCTCTGTCTCTGTCTCTCTCTCTTAGACCCCCATTTAAGGGCATGCAACAGACATGGGAGATAGATATTATGATCATGATACGTGATAATGAAAAAAATAAAAATTCTTTTCTCTATATTGTCAATTATCATTGTTGGAGTTTTCTAAATCAAAACGTGCACCCGCACGCCCGCACGCCCACATACACACTATCATTAAGAAATGGATGAATAATCCCACAGAAATAATTATAAATACGTTATATTACTCTGAAACTCTATTTGAAATGATCTCCCGAGATCAAACATTGAATATATCAATAGAATTAAAAATTTAAAGAAAATGGGGCAACAGCAGGAATCGAACCTGGAACAGATAGGTTGTCGCTTTAACATAGCGCCACTCTTACCATCACACATTTATATATGTGGACATTTATATACAGATATATACAGATATATGTGGTATGTATTTAAAGGTACACGAACACACACATACACACATATGATGAGTATGTAGATACGGTGCATCCGACAGTATGTATTAAGTTGATAATAAGGAAAATAGTTGCACTTATATCAAATTTATTATGCTAACATGTTTTGCCTTTCGGCTTTGTCAAAGTAATCATTTAAAACTTTATTAACTATATATATGTTATTAGGAAATGGACATACGGTCCCATAGAATGATAATAAATTGCATTTTATTGTATCAAAACTATTTTTGAAGTTATCTCCTGTCATTACATGGAGAATGTATCATTTAGCCTACACAACGCAGATATAATAAACAATTTCCTGTAGCATCCCCATTTTCATAAATTCACCGTGTAATGACAGGAGATCATTTCAAATATAGTCTCGATATGATATAACGCAATTTATTATCATATATATATATATATATATATATATATATATATATATATATATATATATAATTATTGTGTCATCCACAGACAGCTGTTTGGATGTATTACATCACTTCAGTATGGCTATAGACTTTATTCCATCCAGTACCGCGAGGCAGATATATATATATATATATATATATATAGAGAGAGAGAGAGAGAGAGAGTGAGAGAGTGAGATATCATGTTACATTAGATTTATTTTACGACTATTTTACTTATATAAATTGCAACCATATACAACAAAATATAGACATATACGTGTGTATGTACGCGAGCATGAGCCGGAGTGCGTGTGTAATTAAAATGTCTATTTCGTTGCCATCTTCTTGACTTGTGAAACCCTGGCAGAACCGGCAACAAACACACCGGACAGATGAGATAAGATAGTTTCACCTGCAATTAGATCACTTTCAATAGAGGAACTCAACTTTTGAAAATACAGGAATACCTTGAATAGTGCGGCTTTGCTTCGCACAGGTTTTGGTATAGTACGGTTAAGGCATTGTAACTGTAACCAAATAGAAGCTGGAAGAAGACACCTTGAACAGTGCAGTTTTGAACTGTACGGAAAGTTTGGAACGAAATGCAGTCCTTAATTAAGGCATACCTGCATTCACTGTGCTACGTTTTTTTTCATGAACTTTTTTCTTATCTCCGGGTAATAAGTGCTATTTTCTGATTGGTTACGTCTAAAAAATATAGAAAATAGATATTATTCCCTTCTGACTTTACTTTTTTGATCAGTACATTCTGTAATTTACCTATTTTATCTCAGGCAGCGTTGAGAAGGTACTTGAGAGCCGTACATTCCTTATCTAGAACTGAGATAACTCATTTCATAAGGCCTAATTTTATGTGCAGTGGTGGCATCAGCATCTTCCTGTAGTCAACCAGTGGCTTCCAAGAGACTTTGTTCATCCTTACATAAAATTTGGGTGGCTTTTTTAGTTGTGTGCCTAGCTCTCCCTGCTGTTCCAAAGACAAAGACAGTGGGGAGACTAGGTAGAACCACTTGTGAGATCCATAAGGAATGCCACCATTTTGAAGTCTCTGATGACTTCCCAGCCTTACTCACACATCTTAGCAGATGCTGCCACGAAGGTAAATTATCTTGTCTTTATCATACCACTGATAATGAAGATCCTAGAGAGCCAGGAATTCCCCAAGAAGCTCACTAGGAAGAGAGAAAGCAAGTTTGTCACAGTTCCAGGGCAACCAGACAGCTAAAAACAATAAGGAGCTTACTGGGACTATGGGGAAGAACTACAGTAAAAAGAGACTCAAACTCTATATCATTGGCATTCATCTTGATAAATTCAAGGGAATTTTATGGGAGCTTATTTGGAGGAGCAAAACAAATCCTTCTACCAGGATATACTGAACTTTGAACGTCGCTACCAAGGAACATATTACAAGAATAATGATCAGAGATTACATTTTGGGGTGAAAGTATAACCGTAAATCTCGAAAAACTAAATATCTTGTTTAAAATTAGTGTTGATAAATATCAATCTAGATTCATGTTATGAGTTTTTTTCTGGAAAAAGTGTAAATAGTAATATGCAACTTTACAAGTCGTACAATTGGAAATAGACACATCTAAAAGAAACTCACTGGCCTGTTCACAAAAGCAAAGTTTGAAGAGAATAATAGACATTTTCGACACAAGTAACTGTAAAAAAAAAACCTCTTACTACCCAGGAACAAAAACTGCGTTGCACAGTGTTATCCCATGAGCTTGTTGATTGTCGAAGTGTCATACTGAATCCTTCATGTCATTTCCCGGGGGCAGTGGGGGTTACTAAACGGTACCCGCCTACTTCCCACCTACTTTCCAAGTACCACGCGACAGGCTGTACAGGCTTACACGGTACTAGTAGCAGGGATAATTCCAGGACATGATCAATTTAGAGAGTCGAATTCATGCCTTTCTCAAGGGCATTCAAACAGATCTGCTTAGAAACCGTCACGAGAATAACGTTTTTTGGCAGCATATTGTGTCAGGGATGATCAATTAGAAGATTGAAAAATGGGCTGATCAATGAATGTAAGTTCTCTTACGTTTTTTTGAGAAGTGATCACTTCAGTGTTAACTTTCGAAAATAAATTGTGCGAATGATGTCGGTCACAAACAAGGGAATAATCTGTTTCATAAGACTTTTTTTTTTTTTGCTAAAGAAAAAAGAAATTTTTGGTATTTCCATTCAATGAAACGTTTTTTTTTTCCGTTTCGGAAAATGTCACTTTTAGGAGAATTCAATTTTTTTTTAGTGAGTTGGGAGTGAGGAGGCTTTATTTCCGTTCTTACTTGAATGCTGATCAAAATCCTTGCCCCAAG
>OY735230.1:44129445-44171945 GCA_963457665.1 Thysanoteuthis rhombus
TAAACATCATCCCATAGCGATGGAGCCTCTCACCCTTCTCTCTCCGCCCCACCTCTCTCTCCCATTTGTTCACCAGTATATATATATATATATATATATATATATATATATATCCAACATCCGAAAAATCGTAAGTATATTAGATTGAACAACCATAGCCATCAAAGATGGCGAAGGGTTTTATTTATGTGTTTGCTAGTATGTTCCAGTACTCCTGGCCATACAGTTTTTTTTTCTACAGACTTGAAAATTGGCATCAGTTATCCAATATACACTGTATAAAAGTATTTTCCGTCATTTTTGAATAAAAAAACAACACACCTTTTTCTACCCTCTTGGGCCTTATTTTGACTGGTTTATTTATAACATTTAGATTTTTCAGAATCTTGATGTTTTGATGTTTTTAACATATTTTAGATGTTTTCCTGAGGACATCGCCAATGATGCCATAATAAGGATTTATTTTGAATTTATTAATTTCTCGATGGATTTTTTTTTCATGACTTCAAATTTTGATGCTACAGTTGTTTAATAATACATCAGTAAGTATCATCCTGTTCAGAAAATAATTACACAGTTCATTGCTATGAATTACAAGCCAACCAACCAAGGCAAGGCCAGGGTTAAATGGCACGAGAAGACGTCTGCGTAGTGTTGAAGCATTTTTAGGTATAAAACTTTGATTCGTTTGAGTTCATAGCAAAAACGAGACTTTTACTCTTTACGAGATTTTTTATTGATCTTCAACCAACGACACGTAAGGAAAACAATGAATTTTTTGCTTGCAGTTTGATTGTGATTCGGATAAAATGAGACCGTAGGTCGTAGTTTGTCCATCACTGACACAGACAGCAGACAGCATGAATATTTTGGATTATTTCTGCAATATTATTCTCTCTTCTAAACACATGGAGTATTTATATGTTATGCGTCCCATAGACACGTCCATTTTTAGGAGGGTCAAATTAGTAATGGAGTTAGTTGAACTGTTAACGGCGTAACTGAATGGCACCCGTTCTGTTTCTACGGAAAATAGAACGACACTGGAGTGTCTGCTCCTGGGCACATGCCTAGGCGAAGTGTATAAAGATATCCAGTTGTCAGAATAACGCTCTCAGCTTTGCTGATGTAGTCCAGAGTTTAGCAGAGAGCGATAGCCTGGCATCAGCTTTGCAACAGGAGCTGCCGGAAAGACTGATTGGTTTGAAATCTATGTTGTCTCTCCCAAAGCAAGAGAGCCCTATCTATATTTGATTATTCAGCCTTCTAGCTCCATTGGTATGCATGATACTCACATAGCCAGCCAACCAACCAGCCAGGTCAACATGAAAACTGAAGAAACCTATTTAGTCAGTCTTGATGACAATTTTGGTTGTCGGTTCCTTGAGACATTTTTATCACAAAGAATTTTCAAAAATTGATATTCAAGTGGAACTCTCAAAATGGCGTGTTTATGCATTTCAATTAAAGTTCAATTCTGCAACGAAATTGACGCTGGTGTAAAATGACATTTGAAAGTGGGAAAGATAAAAGCTCAGGATTACAAGCCTAGCTGCTGCTCGGCTAAACTTCACTCCTTCTTTTATTTCGATTGAGGATGATTACTGTAACTTTTGTATTGTATATATCTTGAATACACAGATGAGATGTGTTTGTGTGTTTGTCTATCACGCTATAAAAAGTACCTAAACTTGGGCCCAGCCCAACCAAAATTGGCATGCCTACTCAATGGACCGAGGGGAGGTTTTAAAATGAAAAGTTTTCAGAAAAATATTGTAAAAGGGTTTTAGAGGTGGGTTCTATTTACAATGTGATCCAAAGTGGAACCTACTTTCCACCCATATACATATCTTTATGTTTATATATAATTCTTCGAAGGGTACAGCAGTGAAGGGAAATCCACCCTTTAAGGGGTTAGAAATGAAATCATATTGAAAGGTTTTGAGAAAAAATCTTTTAGAAGGGGACTCTATATATAACGTAACTATAATGCAAAATTGGACCCTTTCTTTCCGTTCATTACATATATATATATATATATATATATATATGTGTGTGTGTGTGTGTGTGTGTGTGTGTGTGTATGTATGTGTTAGTGTACTAGCCAAATAACTTGTCTATTTGACAGATATTCAGCTAGTAATAAATAAAATCGGAGCTATGCAAGACTTGTCAGTCAGGCTCAGTCGGTAAGAGAAACGACTGCCAATTATTAGATTTTGATTTCAAGGGAAATATTAGTTCAGTAAATGTATTTATTTTTTAGAATGAAATTTCTAACTCGACGTTTCGTAGATGTGTAAGACTCGGTATTTTAGCTCAGTCGGTAAGAGATCTGCCCACCAATCACTTGATCATTATTTCGAATACCGGTAGGGGAATCTTAATTTCACACTTGAAAACATATTTAAGTTTAACGTGACAACACAGACAAACAGTGAAGAGTTTATTCCCCTGAATTAGGTGAGGATTGTTCTTGTTACAGTAGAAAAAACAAAGTCAGCTCTAGAATGGGACTGGAGTTGGACAAAAAACAGAAATCATTGTTTCGTTTCATTCCAACATATTTTTGATGTCGCACTTAATTCCTTGACACTAGAACAACAATTCTCACCGGACAAGAAATAGCAACGTGTTTAGTAGCATTGCTAGCGTAGTAAGAGCAGTGTGGCCAATTGAGCGCCTTTTGCAGTAAATTCAGCGTATTGCTCATTTTGGCAGCGCAAAAATTCGACATTCAGCACTATTTTAACTCCGTTTAGCGATATTTTCCATCAATTTTAGCCAATCTTTAGCGATAACCTTGCTATTTTCCAGCGTGGTGAGTTGGGCAAATCTAGCCATTTTTAGCTATTAAAATGGAAATGAAAAGACTTACAACGTTTTTTTAGTGCGTTTTGGCGTTTCTTGACTCTTTCACGACGTCGATTTAGCGCGAATAATTTTTTGTTTGCCACGCTAACTAACAGTATACAGAACCATTTATCCGGTTTCCAGAAAACCGGCTATTTTTTTTAGCTGGTTAGTTTTTAATCTGGCAGGCTTCGTAGTACTTTACTGCTTCTCTTTGTTCCAATTCTCGTTGCATGGTTGAATTTCCTTCGTACGTAGATTAGTGAAATGATATTTATCAAACAGATCTTATCTTTTAAATGGATTAATTTGTCCATGTTATAAACAGTTTTGTTCTTTACTTTTCCCCGCTAAGTAGTCATCGTATATTATATGGTGATAGACGTTGTCATCCAGCAAGACTTCCTTGCCAGAAATATTTTTTTTTTGTTCTGATGTATCATTGAAACGAGCCAAAAGCTCACTGTAGTATTGTGTACTAACAGGTTCCAGTATAAAGTGTGCGGGGAAAAAAATTCTTACTCCAGCTCTTTTCTCATCTAATACATCATTGCAACAAACCTTTAGCTCTTTGTTGCTTACAATCTGAATTCACCAAACACAGAAACGTTCACCGCAGTTGATTCTTTTTCAGTTGAAATGTCGATGGCTGTCTTGGATCTAGCCAGAATCTTTTGTTTGCTTCGGATTTTCATCATAAATCCATTTTCTATTGCCAGTGACCAAGGGCCGGATCGAGCCCAGAACCAATACATTTGGTAAGAGCTCGCTCGCTAATGGCTCAGTCGGAATGAAAAAAATAGCTATTAATCTTTTTTGTTTCCTTTGCTATGTTGAACAAATAACATCCAATAAAGATTGAAAAAAAAATCTAGTTATCTATGAGAACCTGAGTGATTTTTCATAGCGGTAGCCTTCTTAGACTAATGGCGTCCCAGTGACATTACGTCATATATTCAGCCAAAACACTTGGTAGTCTATGTTAGTAGGCCATATTAGCACTGTATTCCTGGTTGCCTCTCCTTCACTTCGATCAAAATCACACGGACTGATATATAGCGACATTTGCCCCTTAACTGTCTTGTAGTGAAAGGAAAAAATATCGTGTTCATGAGTTGAGAAAGCGGTGAGCTAAGATATTTTGGGGGGTATATTGTTGGCCTTCTGTTGTATTGCTTTGTATAGCGTTGTAGTTGGAAATTTCTTCCTGCAGGCCGATTTACCTGTATAGACAGTTTGATTCTGACTTTTTCATCTCGTCTGATTAAGTCAAGAGTTGTACAGGTTAACCAAAAATCTTCGTTCGGTTTATCAAGTAAAAAAAACATTTATTTTTTTTACATTTGCCTTATAGGAAAAGTATTCACCAAATAAATTCACTTACAATATCGTCCATAAATGAATAAACTCCAAGCACTTCCATCTAAAACAGACACATCGGGATTTTATCATTTCTAATGAAGCATTACACAATAAAAACAGTTATTATCAATTCATATTGATATTCGGACCATCCTCATCTTGGTTGTTTTTCATACAACGTTTCGGCCGTTGCACTCTACGGCCTTCGTCAGGTATCATCAGGTAGGTTTTTGGGGAAGTAACGAACCGAACCCTTTATTTATCCGACGGGGGTATATTGACCGTACTCCCCTCTTAGCACATGGACACATAGCGCAGTGGTTACAGCATCAGACAAATTACTGTAAAGTAATCTGATGGTTCTAGGTTCGATCCTAGTGTAAGACAGTATAATAATACTACTAATGCTAAGAGGGGAGTACGGTCAATATACCCCCGTCGGATGAATAAAGGGTTCGGTTCGTTACTTCCCCCAAAATCTACCAGATGATACCTGACGAAGGCCGTAGAGTTCAACAGCCGAAACGTTGTATAAAAAACAACCAAGATGAGGATGGTCCGAATATCAATAGAAATAATAATAATACCTCATCTCAAAAATTCCGAGATATACTAAATATTATCAAGTATTATTAATGACTGAACTATCTATTTTAATTACACCGTTTTCGTGAGGCATTACTTATTTTTGGACAGCAATGTATTCATATTTTTGGCAACAGAGTTCCAAAGTTATAGAGTTTGGTCATAAGTAATTCTTGATGATGTCCATTTTGATTGTGTAATGTTTCATTTGATATGATATCCTGTTATGTTCGGTTCAGTAGAAAATTAACTTTATATGATTCTCGCCATTATAGTCATTGTCATCTAACAACCATTGCGTCACGTATAAAAAATTCAATCGAAGAATAAATATGGTCAGAATAAATTCAATTTATGACATCACTGGAGTTTTTCACTGGGAAACATTCCAAATCGAGTTAAGAACATTCACAAACTGGGGAATATTGATGTTATTAAACCCATCAAAATAAGGCTCGCAAAAGGTCGTAAGAGCTTTTTTTTTCACAAAATTGAAAAACAAAGTTTTTAGAAGGGGTCTAATGGAGTTCTGATGTCAATTTTCAAGTCTGTAGTCAAAACGGTATGACCAGGAGCGCTGGGGCACACAATATCACGCTCTTTAAAAAAGGAATAGGACTGTTTGCCACTTTCGGTGGCTCCGCTTGTTCAGAGTGGTAGGTTGTACTCATTTATGGGAGATGCTGTAAATACAGTTTTCATTCTGAATTGATATTGCAAAGCAAATAATTTGATACTTTCCTGTTTGAGATTCGACAGTTGTCTTTTATCTCCTGTGAAAGTTCGGCTTAAAGAGATTCTGCGGTAATTTTGAAGAAGATCAAAGGTGGAATGATTTCTTGGTTGTTGAGTGCACAATCAATAATCAATAATCTTATTCTTCATTTTTGTTAGAATTTCGACGCCTTCATGTTCCGAATGGTAAAAATAAAGCTTTGCAATTCGATGAGATAAAGGAATGGATATGGACATTGAGGCAAACAAATAGATAGATAGATATGAACAGATTTAGATAGATAGGCAGATAGATAGATAGATATGAACAGAAATAGATAGATAGATAGATAGATAGATAGATATGGACAGGTTAAGATAGATAGATAGATATGAACAGATTTTGATCGATCGATAGATAGATAGATAGATAGATAGATAGATAGATATGAACAGATTGAAATAGATAGATAGATAGATATGAACAGAAATAGATAGATAGATATGAACAGAAATAGATAGATATGAACAGAAATAGATAGATAGATATGAACAGATTTAGATAGATGGATAGATAGATAGATAGATAGATAGATAGATAGATTGATATGAACAGATTTAGATAGATAGATAGATAGATAGATAGATAGATAGATAGATAGATAGATAGATAGATAGATGGATGGATGGATAGATACATTGATAGTTAGATGGATGGATGGATAGACAGATAAATAGATAGATAGATAGATTGATATGAACAGATTGAGATAGATAGATTGATAGATAGATATGAACAGAAATAGATAGATTGATAGATATGGACAGATTGAGATAGATAGATAGATAGATTGATTGATAGATAGATAGCTATGAACAGAGATAGATAGATAGATATGAACAGGCAGATCGATAGATAGATATAGATAGATTGAGACAAACAAATAGATAGATAGATATAACAGACCAAGATAGATAGATAGACATGAACGTTGAGACTGATAGATAGGTAATTATGAAAAGACTGAGACAAACAGCGAGATAAATAGTGTCAACAGATTGATAGTTGAGACAAAAAATCAGTAAATATGGATTTGGACGAACAGGTTGATAGATAGATATGAACTGACTGAGATAAATAGATAGACAGATAGATAAATAGATAGTGTACAGGTAAAGGCTAAACAGGAGTGTATCTGTGAATGTATTCTTTTTTTTCTGAGCGAATTATATTATTCAAATAATTAAGCAACGAAAATAGAGATGGACCGAGCACACAACAAGAAGAGACGACAACAGATGGAGTAGAAACTAACAGTTTGATGCTCGAAGTACAGTAAACGCAGGAGAAAAGACGAGACACAAGACGGATGAACGTGATATAAATGTTTGCCGTTAAGACAAATCGTAGATTAACCCAACTGCATCTGTCATGGAATGAGATAGAAATGGCCTTTGTCAAGCAGTGGGCTGATAATGGCCGACAACGATGATGATGATTGATGGTTTGTTAATCTGGTTTTGATTTATTCCCACTGAAACATTTCACGGATATGAATTTGATGAGTGATCTTATCTAGAAACACACACACACACATATATATATATGGAGAATATACATGCGTAAATAAATATATCGTTTAAATTGAACCTTATTGACCGTCCAGTTCCGTGGAGCAAAGGTAGGATACCAGCCTCTGGGTCTGAAGCTAAGGTTTCGGTCCTACCTTTAGCTACTGGATGGTATGATGGATAGTCTATAGCCACCCTGAAGAGTTGTAATGCAATGAAACAGCTGTTCGTGGATGACACAATGATATATATATATATATATATATATAGTGATTGGATTATAACAAAAAATGATACACCAATCTTGATAAATGGCTGAACGAAGAAACACATTTTGGGTGATTTCTCTCCTATTTTCTTAGTATGTTCCTCTATATTATAGTATTATTATATTGAGCACATTTTCATTTTAATTTAATGAAAATAATTACATTAAAAAATTCAGCTGCCTTACGTTTTTTATGATCATTTTCTATCAAAATTATTTTCAAAGAAGGTAGTGTTTATGATATATATATATATATATATATATATATATATATATATACAAACAACACAGGACAAATCAGGGATGCAATATAATGTAATGTAATATAATGCGATGTATGATGGGTTTATTTCATAGACTGCTCGATATATTCATTCAGTTGATTTAGAGTAGAGCTTAAATTATAATGGAATAAGGATTCACTACACCGAGACGTTTATGTTTCTGCCTTGCTTGGGCTTCTTTAGGCGAATGATTCAATATACATTAGATCCCTGTTTGAGACATTTTTGAGGCTGAGGGTATATACTATTCTATGTGATAGAGCCTTTTCATTTATTTGTTTATCTAGCTGTTGGCTATTGCTTGCTTGGGGTGTGTATGTCTGCTGGTGGTCATAAAACCGAGGGGGTATGATGCAAGTATTCACATTATTAGAAAGTGGTTGATTCTGTTTTTGGTATGTATCCTCTCTGAGAGTGTTTTATTCTTACTTAAATTCATTTGCCAATGCTAGAATCCCCTTTATATCACCTTAGTGAGTTGGTTGGTTATATCAGGTTTGGTCTACTTCCTCATGTCTAAGGTGATTATGTTGATTGGTTCGTAATTTATAACCACCAGCAGACTTACTAAATGCCCCAAACAGGAATCTAAAACATACATAATCATTCGCCTGAAGAAGCCAAAACAGGGCAGAAAGATGAACGTGTTTGTGGAGCGAATCCCCATTCCAACATATATATATATATATATATATATATATATATATATATATATATATATATATATATATATATATATATGTATATATTCTTCCTTCAAAAGAATTCATGGATTTGAATTTCTATTGCTTCTTTTCCAAATGAGATCTCATAGAAATTCAAATCTATGATTTTTTTCATGCAGAATAAATAGTAAATAAACAGATCTGGTTAGTCACTCGATAATAACTGTCATGTGACCGACATCCTCTTTCGGGTTGGGTATGATCAATAAAAGAATTAGAATGAAGGATATCAATAGATAAGTTACTTCTTTCGCCTTATGTTCGATCACTAAAAAACCACTGAATTCCCAAAAAAACAAACGCGTATAAACTAGTGAAAAATTTAGCGTAAACTGACATTGTAAATTGACCCCCTTTAAAAACTTGTTCAGGGAAATTCTTGATAAAAATACCGTTTTTTTCTAGACATGATAAAGAGTAAATATTTACATTTTTAGCTCCATTTGTGAGACCTTTGCACGTGATACATACTTACATAGCCAGCGAGCCAGATTAACTTAGAAACTTTAGAAACCTATGCTGGCAGTTTTTGTTGACAGTTTTTCAATAAATGGTACGGTGTCTCAGAAAATGAACGGGAAAATAGGAAAAGACATATCGAAAAAAAAAATGGCGCCTCATTTAGCCCAAGGCATTTGTTTATTGGATTAACTTGAACTGGAATCGTTAAATAGTATTTGAAAATTGATAGCGTTGAGTCGAAATAGTGTTTAGAGATTTCTGTTGTGCGTGGCACACGGCTGGGTACTTGAACGGAAGCCGTACACGTCCGGAGAAGACATAAAAGAGATATAAAAAGAAAGAGATAACGAAGTAGACTCATGGCCTAATCTGTTTTTGAATTCTCTTCGCGAAATTAGACAACGTCAACCAAAACTGTCACCGAAAAAAGTCAATATAGGTTTCTTTAGTTTTCAAGTTGGTCTGCCTGTCTGGTCATGTATCTATCACGCACACATCAAAACAGTCGATGTAGGTTTCTCCAGTTTTCAAGTTGGTCTGTCTGCCTGCTCGTGTTTACGAGCGGCACCAACAGAGGACTAAAAAATTAAACATTTACGCCTTATTATATTCAAGAGAATGTTTTTATGGGGGGAGGGGCTCAATTTGCGATATAAATTTATGCTAAATTGGTTCTTTTGTGTCCGGTAGCATTCATGCTTGTTTTTTTTATTTTTATTTTTTAAATTCAGACTTTTTTTTTAGTGATCACCGCCCAACAAAAGTGATTCATTCATTGATCACTCCATTTTCCGATTTTCAATTGATCACCCCCAACAAGGCATGCTGCCAAAAGACGTTGCGCACGTGACGGTTTCTATCGAGTGACTAGCTAGACCTGTTTATTTTTTTCTCCATCTCTCTCTCTCTTTCTTCCTCTCTCTCTCTCTCTCTCCCGTTCATCACCACCGACCGACTACAGGTATATATCTTTGTCTTGTCAATTCCTAGAACAATTCGAATGGACACTCTTTAAGTTCATCTCCAGGGAAACGGAAGAAAAAGAAGAAGAAGAAGAAAGAAATAGAAAGAGAAAGAAGAAGAAGAAAAAAGATGCATCAGCAGCATCCCCCCGCCCCCAAGCCTTGCTCATCGTCTGAATTTCTCTGATGAGTCATTGTCACTAATCCATGAGTTATTCAGACTAATATTCTCAGCCTCTTCAGCTTCACCACTATTTTCCGGTAGATGCATTCTTCAGCCTCCTTCGTTGTCTAGAATATTTATTGGTCATTTGCAACTGTGACAAGATACCTTCTTTCCTCTCTGTATTACGGAAAAAATAATCAATAATGTTTTGTACTATCATTATTGGATGAAGTGTTGTAACATAAAATTTTTTTTATTTGATTAGATTAGTTTCTACCTTCATCTTAATTTCGTTGCTTTTATCCAATTTTCAATCAGGCCATTGCTTCTATGGCAACGAATAACTGCACGGTCCACGTTATATATTGGAGGGTGATTGATAAAGGCGACTGGGCGTATACTGTACTACCTTATAGCAATGAGGGTGTGTGTTCGATTCTTACCGAAGGCTTACTCTTTATAGAAATGATGTGTAACTACCCAAATTTTATTTCAAAACTGGATATATTCATCTTTCAAATTATTCTCCGTTTAAGAAAAAATATGATAAGTCTATAAAACAATAGTTAATCTTACAAAATATACATTTGCCTGTGAGAAATATCTACTTATATTATGAGCAGTGTGGGTTTCTTGGTTCTCTGGAACTATGAACTCTTCCACTCAGGGGAAAAAAATTTTACGGATAAAAATACCCTCTATCAACCATTTGAAACTAAAGACTCTTCTACCAAAACGAATCCAATTTTTAAGAAAATTGACAGAAAAAAGAACATCTTAATTAATAGATATTCAATTAAAGCATCCTTGTCTGTCTTATTTAATTAAACATTTCATATTTTGCTCAGCACCCAAATTACTCAGTAAATCAAGCGGCCTCAGATCACGTAAGTAAATTTGAATGTCAGAATGCATGAATAACCTAAGCCCAACAAACTAATAATCACCGCTACCTGCAACAGAAAGAAACTGGTCTGTTGCGGGTAGCGGTGATTAATAGGTTTCATAATAAAATCAGTTTACGACATCCTACCACTGCCAGTCAACCTCAAACTATAGAAATCGATAACAAGAACAAACCTCACCAATCTCTGGGGAGTGATCTCTCCACTATTTATCTATAATGTGACAATAAACCAAACATATAAAATTAACATTTCCCTACCGTTACACGATCCAATTGTCCTACGGGGAAATGGCTTAGTAGATATAAGCGTTACAGTTTATCCGATGTCGTGAGTTCAATCCACGAGAAAGTCAGTGGAATTAGCAGAAGTTGCACGACGAGGGCTAATTAACAAAAAAAAAAAAAAAAACAAAAAAAAAACGAAAAATTTATTAACATGGACAGCGGAATGAGAATAATGTATTAAACAAAGGGTTAATTTCAGGATTTAGAGACCGTTTCCTAAGATGATAAGACGAAAATTGATTGGAAAGCTGTTTACCATTGGTTACTCGTGAGTATTTACTTTTACAAAAAAACATAGCCTTAAATTCAAACCTATTTTTCATCAAGAAATCTGCCGTTCTGACCAGCTGATCATACCCCATTTTGTTCAGTATGAAATTCCACCCGAAGGACAACCATGTTAGAATTAGTTCCTCTACCAGAGTCTAAAACCTGATATTTCGCTTCTGATCTCAAAGCCTATTCTGGTAGGGTCGATAATGTCGATTGGAGATTGATCAGAATAGAGAAATAGAGCCAAGGGAAGAATTTTTTTTGAATAAGGGGAAAATTGGCAAGGATATAAACTACAAAAAAGCCTCAAAGGACGAAAAACTCTGTCAACGCCACTGTCACTAAAATGAAAACTAGGTCATAAATAGATGCGATTTAGGGGAGATAACAATATTTCTGGATCCACCCCAAAATTTACCCAATTCACCCTTAGCTCGTGGCCCACACCCTCTACAAAATGCAAGTGAAATTCACTGAGAACTTCAGTTGAACCCGAGTAGGTCGGCACATATCAGATGATTGTCCATCATCCAATGCGAACGGGACTCGTTTATCATTGCAAACCAAGTTGGAAAAGGAATATGTATTCACACGTGTCTTTCTGTCTGGCCGTTTGTCAATAGACACTCTAACGTATCCACTGAGTGAATTTCCATCAAAGTTTGTGGAAAGGAGGGAAATAGGGTGAGAAAGCGGTGGTGAGATTTTGGGGTGGATCCAGGTATTAGGAATTTCCCATGTTAAGCTGCTTCTATCGCCAATTTTCATCTTGAAAATGTAAGATCGCCATGATTTTTCAAACAAAATTAGGAAATGATCAAGAAGCGGCCAAATTTAAACTTATTTACGCATACACTGTATTTACGAGAATTGAGATACGTGTTCTCATGAAATAGATGACTGCTAAAATAAGCTCAAGCTAAGATATGCAAAATTATAAAAAAGATGTACAAAATTCAGAAGCTGGTGGCTATTTTCTGCCAAGCGGTCAAGTGCTTACAACTACGTCCGCGCTCTTGTTATATGAATGCATATACCCACAACAACAATTCACTGACCGATTGACAGATTTGAAAATAGTTTATCATTTGGCTATTTCAAATCTCAACCAGATAAATTCTTGAAAATGACTCATACACAAAAACGTGTTGAAAATAACACATTTTCATAGCTGTTGCGAGATTAGTCATCACTTAAACATGTTTAAATCTCGTATGACACATCTATTCCGTAATTACGTACTATAACCATGTAATAAACAAAAATGTCGGTTGCAAATCGACACCTGACAAAAAAACAACAAAACAAACAAACCCAAACACCAAATTCGTTACTTAATTTTATCGCTAAAATTTTCGTGTCGTTAATGACTAATCGTTTACTCTTCCAAGGTGAATTTCAGAAAAGGTGGAGTATTTATAATGATTCACATATAAAAGTAAATGGAACAACCATAGCGTCAAAATTTGATGTCATGTATAAAAAATTCAACCGAAGAATAAATATGGTCAGAATGAATTCTATTCATGACATCATTGGCGTTTTCCACTGGAAAATATCCGGAATAAAGTGAAATAAAAAAAAAAAAAATAACCCCAAAACATTTAGAAACATCTAGATTCTTGAGAATCCAGGTCTTATTAGTAATCCCGTTAAAATAAAGCCCAATTTTGGAAGGGGTTCAGTGGAGTACTGGTGCCAATGTTCAAGTCTGTAGACAAAATGGTATGGTCAGTAGCGCTGGAACACACACACACAAACAACAAAAAACACACGAACGCACAAATACATGCACATTTAAAAAAAGATAAGACCCTTTGCCATCTTTGGTGACTGCAGTCATTCAATACAGTAATTTTTTTTATTTGAACTTGATATTTTTATAATCTGTTTTTTTTTTGAGTCCATTTTTTTTTTAGTCCGATCTCGGAGTTTCTTTGAAATCTCATCTTCGGCCGAGTACCACACTTTCTCCTTCATTCTCTTTTTCCCTTTCCCTCTTCTTCTTTACAACAACCTATCCTAACTTCCTTCTTCTCCCCCTTTCTTCTCCCACTTTTTTGTATCCTCCTCTTTCTTTTCGTTACTCCTCCCTCCTTTTCTCCAACTTTCTTCTCTTATTTTCCCCTTTCTTCCCTCCCGTCCTCCCACTGCCATTTTCTCCACCTTCCCCCGCCTATAGCCTCTCCCTTTTCTTCCTCTCATTCCCCAACTTTAATCCCCCCCTTACTTTTCTTTCCGTTTTGCTCCTACCACTTTTTAAAACTTCTCCTATTCTCTCATTTCAGTATCTCTCTCCCCTTTTTCTTCCTTTCTTCTCTTTCCTCTCTCTCTCTCTGAGCTTCTTCTCCTCCTCCCACCTATTTCCTAAAGTCTTCCTTCTTTCTCTCTCCTTTTTCTCCATTTCTCCTTATTCCTCTATTTCTTTTTCTTCTTCCTACTCCTCCAACTTATTCTTACACTCTTACCCATTCCTCATCCCCCCTCTGTCCTTTTCCCTCCTCCTCCTCCTTCATATCAGCATGATCTATTTCTCTTACTTTCACTTTCTACTCACCGCTCCTCTTTCACTTATTTTTTTATCTTTCTCCCCCCCCCCTCTGGTCTCAAGAATGATTTCTCCCACGTTCTCTGATTTCACCCTCTCTCTATCATCTGTTTCTTCCTCCCCTTCTCTGGGTTACCGCTCGGCTGCACACACCGTAATCAGCCTCACTTCAACTCATTTAGGTTAATACATTCACTAAGTTTTTTCTGCTGCGTTGCATCCAGGACCATTGGAGTTGGTTCTTTCGAACCAAATTTGGTTCTTTTCTGGCGATTTGATTCTTTTTCTCGACGTTGTAGAAATTGGGTACTTTTCTTCCATTTTTGCTAATTTATATAATTTGGACACATTTTGAAACAATGATAACTCGCCATAACAGTCAATAATTGAACTACCGTAGCGTCAAAGTTTAGAGTCATGTCGAAAAATCCATCGAAGAATAAATACGGTCTGAATAAATTCTAATTATGACATCACTGCCGTTATCCACTGGAAAACATCTAAAACTAGAATAATAAACAATTCCAGAATCTAGATTTTATTAATGAACCTGTCAGAATAAGCACCCCACCACTGCCAAAAAGGTAAAAAAAGCTCACCCCTAAAGGAAAAAAAGTTTTTTGAAAAAGTTGTCTAGTGGAGTTCTGATGTCAACTAACGATTCAGTATACAAAACAGTATGGCCAGGAAAGCTAGAATACAAACACATGCAGATGTAAAGAAGCATATATCCCTATACCATCTTTGGTGGCTACGGTAGTTCAGTTTCGGATGATATGTGCAAAAACATTCTATTTTAAACGTTTTCTGTCACGAAGAAGGGTTGCCAATTTAGCTCTATTGGAGCTAAATCTGGTTGAATTGGCATCATTTGTGTGAGTATATCTTTTAATCTTTATGATATATTGGAGAATTTAATACATTGTTGTGTATTTATCTTTCTAATACATTTATAAAGTATTTTTCTAGTTACTTATGATGAGTATTTATACTTATCATATTTGGTTCTTTTTCCTGCAAAATTTGGTTCTTTTAGGTGACCATTTTGGTACTTTCATTGAAAAGCTTTCTACAAACCTGGCTGCAACTACTGTTCCGGGCGAATGGCAAGGACGGAACATCGACTATTCGTACCACTATTACTGCTTGCAAAGGATCATGGGAGAGAAGGTAGCCTTTTCTTTTCTTTCTAGATAGATCAGCAAAAATATGGATATTTACTCAGTCAGAAACCGGGCCAAATAGGATGGAAGATTGTGTTGCTTCAGTCATTCACGAAAGAGAAACGTTCGCCAGCTTTGAAAATTGGCTGATAAAATGCTTGCTTTTACCTTGGCCCATTCGCTGACCTCTATTGCATGTGGAAATACACGGCCATCTTAGCTATCAACTAGACACAAACAAACAAACACACACTCACACACACACGTGCATGCACACGCACATACTTAAACATCTATCTCATCCCACCTTCTTGTGTCTCATATTTTCCTACTGCTTTTACTGTCTCTCCCATGCACACCCATCTATTACTCTCTTGGTTCATCGGTTGTCGTATGTTCTTGCTAGGTGCCCAGCCCATCTTCTTTTTTTGCTTAATCATCTGTATGATGTCCTTCACTCTGTAAAGATGAGAAAATCAATTGACAGAAACAGTCCTGTTTTGATTATGATTTACTGTACGCTCACACACACACTATATATATATATATATATATATATATATAACAGATCGGGTTTGCAATATAGCATAATATGATACAAAGCAGTATCTGATATGTGATGGATTTATTTCATAGAGTGCTCGATACGTTCAACTTCACACATTGGGAGTTGAGTTATTTTAAAGTAGAGCTGGAAATATAATAGGAGATGGATTCGCTACACAAACAAGTTTATGTTTCTGCTCTCTTTGGGCCTCATCAAGCGAATCAGATCATTCGCCTGATGAGGCCCAGAGAGGACACTTACTATATATATATATATATATATATATATATATATATATATATATATATATATATATATATAGTAAAAGGAAAAACAGATACGGTATTTCAATGGAAGTTTAATGGATCTCTTCAGGAGAATGAATTCATCCGTTCCTGGTTTTAGTTCATTGAGGAACAATGCCCTTAGACAAAACAGAATTGTTATCCTCTCATTGCTTCGTTTTTTGAGGGTCATGATCATTGTAGTTAAAACTATTACATTCATAATAGGGGTCGATGCACTGACAACAAAAATATGAATAAAAATAATTGAATATAATCAGTCATAATTATAATTATGATTAAAAATCAATTCTAACTAAATACGAATATGCCAAAAACATGAAAATTTCGGTTAAAAATACTGTTTTTCAATGAACCAAAACCTGGGAAAAATCAATTAATTCTCCCGAGGAGATGCATTGGACCCGCATCAAAATACTCAGGCTGTACTCAATTAAGATTTGGGGAAAATTATCACTAGCAAAATATTATATAACTGTTCACTGATGGAAACATACACTTTAAAGATTAGAAAAAAAAACGATAGTACCCTTCAAAGTATCCCCATTTCATATACCAGCGTCCCTTCTACTCTTCATAACAGTCTGCGAAGTCCTCTTTCGGGGTCACCACTAGGTGCCTCATTGCATTTCTCCTTAATCTCATCCTCGATTTGAAATCTCCCTCTCAACGACGAAGAGTCATAAGACGCACGGAGTCCATCTGGACTGTAGAGGATACAGGTAGACTTGAACGATACTATGTTTTGTAAAGAAAAAAAGAGTCCTTTTCTTTCTTTTCTCACTTCTGATGTAACAGATAGCGAGGAAATGACACAGTCACCTAGTTCCCACAACAAAACGCACGCTCACTTTCGTCTAGGGGCGACGTGGCCATTAGTAAGACGCAGCCGATACATACCTTCCACTGCAATCACACAATCAAATTAGTCCTATAAAGGGTTTGCTCATTCGGGAATCGAACCTACGATTTTCTGTTTGTGAGGCTGACGTTCTAACCATAACACCATCCTGTACGAGACGTAAGGAATGAGTAGGCTCGGTCATTGTGAATGTGACACTCACACACTACACAAACTCAATAGCATCCCACAACCGACTGAGCAATACTACAGGAGGTTGCCTGTTCATGCATACGTAGTAAGGTCCTCCCTGGTTCGTTGCAGAGTCATATCAAGGCTGCTTAAAAAACATGTTAACTGTTTCGGTATCAATTTTGATTGACGAATTTTAATGAAAAGGTCATATAGGAATTTCGTGAATAGAAAGTTTTCTTACTTCAGAGGTTCACACTTTGTTATTTAATCTTGCTTTTATATCAAAATAAGAAAAGAACCAAAAGTTCAATGGAGCGTTCACTACAAAGTTTAAACGTCATCACTGTCAGATTGTATGACGATGAGTAGAATATAATCATAGTTAAGAAGCATTCAATCAAGGAACACCTTTATATGAAGTTTCAGGTGAATCTGACTTAAAACAGCCGATAAAATCGATTCTAAATCAAATTTTAAACGCCATTTTTGACAGATTACATGACACTGAGGGGGATATTTTTCTAGGTAAGAAGCATCTTGTCAAGGGACACCTTTCAACTACGCTTCAAGTAAATCTGTCTTGAAACAGCCGAGAAACTGTTCGGGGACAGACCCACCGACCCACCGACCCATAGACGGACGGGTACAGTCTCTTATACAAAGACGAGGACGCCCCCCCCCCAAAAAACAAAACAAAAAAAAAACTGGCAGAATATAACTAATCTCAATTTGATATTGCCCCTTAGTCCACACTGGAAGTGCTTTGAAAACTTCAGGGTTGTTCACCATAGGTATTTCTACTGACATGGCACAGTAACAAGGATATATTTGACATACATGAATTGCATGAATAATAAATCTGACTTCGGAGTTGTTTCACATCAGTTAAGTGATAGTACTTGTCTATTTATAGCAAATTTTCCTCTTTCCCATCCTAAATAACTTACCATAGAAAAAATAAAACATCAAAGTACATTTGAACACTCTCAAGATAAGAATCACGCTTTTTTCTAACAAATACATTTAAAATATCATGTTAATCGACTCTCATTGACACCATATTTCTAATAATACCAAAATCTGGCTTTACACACAAGTGGGTCAACAGCAATTTGATCTTGGAGAACCGGAACATCTCAACCTTTCTCCCGATCGGTCAGTCTTGAATATCTTTTTGGGTAAGTTCCAGATCAGTCAAGCTGTCAGATGTTTGTAGCTTTTATCAAAGAATATGCTAATGCTGTCAAAAGTCTGAAATAAGAAAAACAAGAACCACAAGTTCAGCGATGCGTTCACCGGCCGTGTCAGTAGTGGCAGAAGGAGGAAGAGCAAGTAATCTTTCGCTGAGTCAATTGATTATCATACTTGTAAAATATTGCAATTAGAACTATTTTACAAGTATTATTTCTTATAAAAATCGTGGGTGGACATGTTTGGCATTTTTTTGTCCATTTTTTTTACTTTTATACACACTTATACGAACATTATATTATGACATTAGTAGTTGCTAAAAATGATGAGAATAGCTGTTACACCTTTTAACAACGTCACGCCTTTTTTGAAATCATAGCTTTTAATGACATCACACATTTTCCCTGATCCCTATTTCTGTTGTTTAACATGAATGGGACTGACCGATAAGCGTCTCATAGAGAAAGCAATATAGGACAAAGCATTTGGGGGCTTTTTCGTTTGTCTCCATCATACCAAGATTCTAATAACCGGTGGAATGTGAAGTTTATTTCGTTAGTGGTCCCTGCTTAGAGTTAGGGCCAGGATGAAGGTTAAGGCTTTGTTAACGTTAAGGTTAAAGTTTCAGTTTCAATGGTGGGAGTATAGAAAAGGATCCAGTATTTTGGTTCTTTTCACGCGATAAAAAGAAACTTTTTCCGTTCCAGGCTTCCGTACTTTGAAATTATGGACGTCAGCTTTCGGTGGATATTAACCGAGAAGACACAAGACCACATTTATTCAAGTACAATACAATCCCATATTTGCATAGGTAAAAAGGTTGAAAACTTTTTATACACTCTGTAACATTGAGAAAAGTCATTTGTACTAACTTTTGTTCTTCCTATCTTTGATGTTGGCACAACGTTTCGGACGATTCATTCTTGCCCTTTTCAGGTGTAATATGTAATATCTGCAAAAAAAGAGTCTGTTCCATCGGTCTCTTTCTCTGATGCTGTTTTCAGATGTGCCCAACATCTCTATAAGTCACTTTGTCTGTCCCCGTTAATTGGCGCCATTTAGATATCTTCGTTTTCTCTTTCAGTGCTGCGTTCTTCTTTGCCATCAAATGACAATCACCTTTTTTAATCAATCCTCGTTACAGATTAACAATTAAGCCATCAGTGTTCACAAACATGGAAGTATATATTATGAATGATATAATCTATAGTTTCCGTTCTAGCGATCCCCCTTATCCGCGGTTTACAGTGGTCCCTCATCCACAATTTAGCACCCATAAAAGATTACAAGATTAATTATGGAAAATTATGGATTGGTGCAACACACGCTTCTAATCCCATTTACTTCGTTTTCTACGTACAGAATGTAAACAAGCAAGACAAGCAAGCGAGTTAATCTATAATCACCAGCAGCCGTTGAGCTGTGCCCGCTGCTTGCTTGGTCGGTTTCTGTCTTGAACCTTGACTTCGTCAAACATTCAAGCAGCATTCGGATACCCTACCGTGACCCAAACAACTAACCAACAAACAAACAAACAATGTCGAGCCTGGTCTGTACGTAGATGAGTGACCAACTGGATATACAAATAGCCGTAAGAAGCTGGGATCGTATTGAGAGCCTCCTCTAGCGATCCCTTTCATCCTCCCAAGAAAGATCCCGATTTCTACACAACACTCAACAATGCAATCCAAAGCCCCCCCTTGTTCTCACTCGAAACTCTCTTAATACCTTAACTGCTGAAAACGTGTTTAGGTGTTCCAGTAGAACACAGAAGATTTCATGGAGTGAGGTCTCGTGTTTTTGCAGCAGGCTGTCACAAACTTACGAACAGACAAACGGACTTTCAGTGAATTTTAATAAGATGATTTGGTGAATTATTGCAAGACTAGAATTTGCCCGTAAAAAATTATGGGATTATAAATTACTTCGGCACCTAAATATATTTTATTGAATAATTCATATCTTAACAATCCAAGTATCCTGATTTTAAGTTTTTTTCCAAGTTCCAACTCTACTTCAGCTGTTTTTAAAGGGTAATTAGACATTTCAAGTCTCAAGAGTTTCTATGACGGAATCTATGACGTCATTGTTATGCCATAATAGGAATTTGAATTAACCAATGATATACGTCGGTGACAAACAAACAGACAATTAATTTCCATACGAGCCCATCATATAGTTATCTTTTTAGGTAAGCAAGGACGCTACCGGACACAAACTAAGGTACCAATTTAGTTTGAATTTTCCTTGTAAATTGAACTCCTCCCCATCAAAGAACTTATTTCGAGGGGAATTTTCAAAAGATAAATGGCTGAAAACCTGCACCGGGATCCCATCGATAACAACAGGAAATTTGGTGGCCATACTTCCGACCATTCTTGAGTTTTGCAAATAAGAATATCTAGGGAATTATAGAAAGATAAAAATACCTGTATGATTTTATATATATATATATATATATATATATATATATATATATATATATATATATATATATATATATATATAAAATGCATATGGTACAGATCAGGTTAGCAATGTAGTGTAATATAAAACAACGTGATGGATTTATTTCATAGAGTGATCGATACATTCAACTTTATACTTGGAAAGTCAAGTTGTTTTAGAGTAGAGCTGGAAATACAATATATACATACATATATATATATATATATATATATATATATATATATATATATATATATGTATATGTATGTGTGTGTGTGTGTGAGTAGAAAAGATGTGTTATCGACAGAATGTTGTGGAAAAGTTGACAATATGAAAAAGGGAAAAAAATTGAGACTTCTTCATACATATCATTTTGTAAAGGTTCAAGAGGATAGGCTCTATTCACAATGTAACCATACTGCTAAAGTGGAGCCTTACTTTTTGTTCGTTGTAAGAAATTACAGTCGTGGATTTGTATTTCTCTCGGAGCTTTTGCCAGTCTGGCGGTATTTTGCTCCGACGGAAGCTGAATCTAACCACACACTACTGATGCCTTGTGTCAAACTAAGCTAAACAAGTATATTCTGTTTCACTATACATAAGTACGAGTACAGTGTATATAGATCTTAGTCTGACACAAGGCCAGAGTAGGTGGGCGCCCAGCGAGGATCTCTTTACTGTATTAACGGTCAATGTCATAGGTTTGTTAACCATTACTTCTCCTTGATTGTGAAACAAGAGACTTCATAAAATTACTGATATCCTCAAGGATTTCTCAACTCTCAACATCTAGTTTTAGAATTTCTGTAACATTTATAAAAGAACGCAAACAATTGCCCTTCAGGATATTAATTAAACTAAGACAGAGAGGTCAAAGAGGCGTCCACAACAAAACGCCATTATTGCCAGATCATATGATCATGAGTGCTAAGAAACGCCTTTCTCTGAGGTTTCAAGTAAATCTGACTTGAAACAGCTGAGAATATCGATTTTGAAACATAAAGTTTAGACTCCATTATTGACAGATCACGTGGTCCTGAGTGGGAGATTTTTCTAGCTATGAAGTAACTTATCGAGGGACCCCTTTCTACTAAGTTTAAACTAAATCCGACTTGAAACAACCAAGAAACAATATGGGGACAGGCCTGCCGACTGACGGACGGACGGACGGGCGGGCGGACAGACGAACAGAGCTTCTTACTGAGAGATGAGAACGCCTCTAAAAAATAATGGCGCGCTGTTAACGGTAAAAGTAAAACCTTACTACCAGGATACTAGTACTACTATGGTTGTAGTACTATCATGGTATTAGTGCTACTACAGCTAACATTTCATTATTGCTTGTGCTACTGATTAATTGCAACTACAACTTTTAATGTTACTAGTCGTGGAAACCTTTCCAGTTCAACTGGCTCTATGGTATAATTCGAAGCCTGAGTTCCTTAAACAATTCCTGCGTTATTCACACACGAGTCTTTATTACAAAATCTCACCCATGACTAGTTTTCCTTATGTTTTTGATTATTTTCATCTTATTCTCTCTAGTGTATAATCTTAATTCATTTTGTATCGTGAGCAAAAAAGCATAAATTAACTCATTTCTAGAGTGTTTATTTTATTCGCGTTTATTGAGCATTCGAAAGACAGGTCTGCTTAGCCATTCAATAGAAACCATTGCATGACCAACCTCTCTTGATATCATGATGTATTGTGGGTGATCAATTAAAAAAACGGAAAAAAGGGTGCTCCGCTAAGAAGTTACTCCTCTTGCATTTTGTTGAGCAGTGATCACTTAAAAAAAAAAAGACTGAATTTTCAAAGATCGATCATGGATTCTGCCGGACACAAAATAAGTGATCTTTTTAGTATATACTTACTTTTCAAATTAAACGCCCCCACAAGAAAAATATTCGCGGGAGAAATTTTCAGAAAACCAAAAGGTTCCTCTTAACATATTTAAATAAATGTTGAAATTTTCAGCCCTTTAACTCTATTAGTGCGGCCTGTACGCGTGGTTCAAACATAGCCAGCCAGACAGACAGATAAGCAGACCTACTTAAAAACTGAAGAAACCTGTGTTGGTAGTTTTGATGACAGTTTTAGTTGATGGCCTCTAATATGTAAAATCTATTAATGACAAAAAATTAACACAAAAAAGTAGTTTATAAAAATTTAGCAAATAAGTCATAGAATTTTTAAAATCGTTTTCCTATTACATAAAAATCATTTTTTAACAAAAAAATCATTTTTTAACAAAAAAATCATTTTTTAACATAAAAATCATTTTTTTTAAAGAATAAAATAAATATAAAAATTTGAGTAAATCAAGCTTTCCACCCTCCATTTACCTCTGTGGTTTCATTTACCACCACCCCCGCCAATTAATTTACCAGTTTAAACCAAAACTGTCGAAATAGGTTTCTTTAGTTTTCAAGTTAGTCAGCCTGGTTGCTGTTACTATTTTTTCTGAAAATCCACCCAAACGAGTTTTAGTGGTGGGATTCAATTTGCAGTGTAAGTTTATGCTAATTTGATCTCTTAGTTTGTGTCCGACAGCATGTACGTTTGTTATTTTTTTCTTTAAATTCGGACGTTTAAGGCTGCAAAAAGTAACTTATTCATTGATCATGGTCTCAATTTTTTTATTGATCACCCCATGCTTGCAAACAATTATTGGTCCTGTGACAGTTTCTATTGAGTAATTAACAGGACCTGTACTCTATTTCCACAATGTCTTTCAGTTTTGCCCACACAAATTTTTTTCCAGACTGAATTGACCTCGGAAAAAACAACCCCGCCAAAATGCTCGATAAACACTGTCAGCCATTTTACAGCCAATTGTAGCGATCAAAAATGGCTAGTTTTGCATTTAACGTATTTTGGCGTTTTTGACGCTTTTTATGGGTCTATTCATCGTGAGAAATCTTTCTGTTAGATTCAGGTAAAAATGGCTAGTAAATAGCTGAAATAGCGCTTAATGTTGAATTTTCGCGGTGCCGTGACAAGAAACGCACTAAATCTAGCGCGGAAATCGCTAAACTGGCAACACTGTTGCCATTCCGGGTAGTTACGCATAATTTGTTTGTACGCCTTGCCTGCAACCGAGAGAAAATAAGAGTGAATACGTTGCTAACGATTCGATTACTTCACCAACACTTTTGCCTTATCACGATTGACGCATTGGAAACCACTGCCTCATTAAAAAGGACGGGAGGCAACGAGGAGGCGACCAGAGAGCACATGCAGCCTGACACTAACTGTAAAAACCGAATGAAAATGAGTCCATATATAACTACGATGCAGCTGAGGGGTGGGGGTAATCGTAAAGTAACTTTGGATCCGCCTCCAGAATCCGATCAGTTCTCCTTTAGCCCATGGCCAATGTCATCCAAATTCGTTGGGAAACTTTTGTGGATGTTCTGTTGATAGAAAGACACGGGTGGATACATACATACTTTATTCAAATATCGTTGGCAAAAAAAAAAAAAAAAATGAAGATAAAAACTATCAGGACCTTGCCCGGGAACATCGAGTTTAGGGTCGGGGGCACATAATATCTGACGCAATTGGAACCGTGCGAAAACATTGGAAACGAGAAAAAAATTAATGATTAGACCTCAGCAGTTCTAAGCAATACGAAAATACTGAGAAAGGTGCTACAGATTTTTAAAAAAAATTGCCGTCACTTGATCCTTAACACAACCCCCGGATATGGGCATCCATTGGAAAGGGTGGTGCAAATGGGGGATCCCCTTTTATCAGGCCTTCTCACTAGGGTCAAGGGATGAAAATTGGGACCTTATATTCAGTAAAGGATAATGGTCTAGAAAAGTTGTTCCATGTAACCCGAACTTGAAGTCCCCATAAGAAGAAAAACTATCATAATTTGTTGGTGCTTGTTCCATCGTGCAACCCCGGGTCAGGCCTTACGCATCCGTCAACTGTCAAGTGCACCATCTGATATCTGGATCAGACAGTAGGTCATACTTGATTACACTACAAATGGCGGCGAATTTAGTATCTTCTCTTCTCTACTGGTGGAAAATCTATCGTGAGAGTGGCTTGCCACTAAGATATAATCTGAATATTCCCTTTTCCCCCACCATGAAAATGCATGCTTTACGCCCCTCCCACTCGAAAAATGGTAACGTACGCTATTGCCACCAGACATCTTGCATGAACATGCAATTGTATGCAGCAATAATAATAATAATAATAATAATAATAATAATAATAATAATAATAATAATAATGATAATAATAATAATAATAATAATAATAATTTGGAAGACCCTGAGGTAGGGAAAAAAACAAAAAGAAACAGGTAAGCCAGTCAATGGAAATTGTGACGTGACCAACACTTCATATCATCTCTCGGAATTGTAAAAAAAAAAGTCGGTACTAACTTCCGAACACAATGGAGAAAAAAGTCAACCTTCAAGTCCACATGGACGTTGTCAAATGTTTCGTAAAAACGGAAAGACAACAGAGAAATGTTGAATAAAACGGTTCGGAATTCGAGCGAAGAGAGAATGATAGAGAAGATACGATGTAATGCCACCGATGCATAAATGGAAGGTCCGTTAAAACGGATGGGAGAGCCTTGACAACGGATGGAATCAAATCGTCAGATAACAAATCAATTCGGACATCTCACGCAAATGACCGCTACAGGTACATCGGAGCTGGGTTCGCCAGACTTTTGAGACCATCGACCCTCACGCGGAGCCACCAGGAGAAAAATATAAAACATACCAATACTGAGTCCTAAATCGAACCGTATCGTCCAAAAAACGAACCAAATCCATAGTATATAAATCAACCGATAAGTTAACTATGATAAGTGAGTATTTATGGACAAGAACAAAATACAAAAGAAAAATACCCTCTTCCATAATTGATCAAACGTAGCCATCAAAAATGGCGAAGGGTTGAACAAAATTGGCATCATTAGAACTCCACTAGACCCTTCTAAAAAATATATTTTTTGATTTTTGGAACAAAAGCTTTCTTGACCTTTTGGGGGATGGGGTCCTTATCCTTGCGGGTTAATTAATTAATTATCTAATTGAAGATTCTAGACGTTTCAAAATTTGAAAAAAAATTCTACTTTAATGTTTTCCGGTTAGAAACGCCTACAATGTCTGAAATAGAATTTAGCTCTCTAAGTATGTTTAACGCGTACAGGTCGTAAGAGGGCTGAAATTTCCAAGATTTACTCATTATTATGTCTGCAAGAAAGGTTTTGTTGGGGGTTCAATTTGCAACGTTAGTTTATGCTAAATTTATCATTTTGTGTCCCGTAAGATTCTGCTTGTTTTTTTTTTAAAGTGATCGGCACCTGATAGGAGGCGATCGGAATAACCTCTTCATTGATCACCCTCTTTTCCCTAATTTTATAATTGATCACCCCCAACATGACATGCTGCCAAAAATCGTTGATCACGAGACAGTTTCTACTGAAGGACTAACCAGACCTGTTTTATGTATTTTTATTTCTCATACGAACGTCAGTATTTGACCTCGAAAGTTCAATAGACCCTTCTTGGCGTTTATCGAACATCTTGGATTATCCCGTTAACCCCAACGAGTCGATATCGACCACTTTGGTGACCCCAGATTCGGTGTAATTGAACAATCTCTCATAAAATAAGAGCAAATAAAAGAGCAAATAATCAAAATGGGGACAGGTCTGGTTTGTTTCTCAATTGAAACCGCCACGCGACCAACGTATTTTGACAGCATGCTGTGTTAGGGGTGATCAATAAAAAAATGAAAAAAAGGGTAATCAATGAACAAATTACGTCTCTTGGTGGCAGTGATCGCTGAAAAAGTCGGAATTTTCAAAAACCAGGCGTAGACACTATGGGATCAACATGGCATAAACTCAGATTACGAACTGCACTCCCACTAAAAACCTAGCTAAGAGGGGAATTCAAAAAACAAAAAAAAAAGTTTTTCAAGACATAATGAGAAGTTAATGTTTCATATTTCAGCCGTCTAGCTCCGTTAGTGCAGCCTGTACGCGTGATACATACATAGCCAGCCAGCCAACCAGAACAACCAGGAAATTGAAAAAAAACAAAAAAAACCCAAAAAAACAAACACCCATGTTGACTATTTGAGTGACAGTTTTGTTCGATAGTTTCTAATATCACACACACCCAGTGTGGATCGAATTCATTCCAGTCTGCAGAATTAACTAAACACTACAACAAGGACGTGTGTCCCACGCGTATTTCAGGAGAGCGCAAAGCCACACGTGTCGGGTATCCAGTAAGAATGGAACTCACTAGAGTAATAATAATCTGAAAGACAAGTCAAGATTAACTTAAGCCAGAGGTTCTCAACCTTTTTGACTTCAACGCCCACTTTTAAACAGAACATTTTTTCCATCGCCCACCTTCATAATAGATATTAAAAAAAGATACCGAAACATTTTCGACTCTTAAAAAACAATAAAAACGATCAGCTTTCACTTTTCCTTTAATGGAAGTAATGTAGAGTAGTAAGATCAAATGTTCGGCTAACACATTCTGTTTTTAGATATCATCAATGCAATCCCCGTGTCTGGTGAGATGCAGATAGTGCAGACACATTGGGTTGACATAATGTGCGATATCACAGTGCTGCTTGGTAAATTAATAATAGAAAAGGTGTCTATTGACTTATTTCTTATAGTCACTTAGAGGCTTTTACACTCAAAATCCTATACCGCCCACCAAAATTTCAAAACGTCCACCATTGTAAGCACAGTTGCTCTCCAGTGTTGCCAATTTATGACTTTTCGTGCTAAATCCAGCGCGTCTCTTGTTTTGGCTAGGAGAAGAAGCGCTAAATTAGCGCAGGCGTGCTTTATCATTTTGACCATTTCTGGTGTACTTTTGACCATTTTTAGCAGCCTTTTAGTGTTTTTGTCACGTTTTTTTTTGCTTAAAAATAGATCTTTCGGGCTGTCAAACTAGCGGAAATATTTTTTTTAGTTGGCAAGACTGTTGCTCACCGCCCACCAAAGAGTTGAAATCGCCAACCGCTGTGCAATATCACCCAGGTTGAGAAACCTTTGCTTATCATGACACAAAGCCATGAATGCATGACACCCAGTGAGGTTGAAACTCTTCGCAGCTGTATTATTCTGCTAAACTAGATGGCTAACCATGGTTCAATATTGAAACTACTACGCCGACTATAAAAGCTACTGTCGCGTCAACTCTTTCCCCGAGTTTATATCTAGAATTGCCCCACATTATATCCAGAATTATCTACATCTGATCCAGGTATCTAACTGCCCGTTTTCTCAATCCAGATGCAACCTGGTGTATCTAGATCTAGATATGAAATATCTAGAGTGGTAAGACTGAGCTGCTGCCTCTTCGAACGTAACATGCCGTGGTACGTCTCTTCCTACTCACCAAACCCGCAACTACTTGTGCTAACACTACTACTACTGCCACCACGAATTCCAGTTTCCGTTTACGCTGTCGACCATTTCCCCATGACCGTTGCTGCTACGATTTCCTTTCTGAACGCGCGTTAAAATCGCACCAATAGCGTTCACGGAGACAAACACATCATCTCGCCATTGTTTCACTTCTCTTTTATTTTAACTGTCTCTCTCTGTCTCTGTCTCTGTCTCTCTCCCTCCCTCTCTCTGTCTCTGTCTCTTCCTCTCGTAACTAAGAGCAAGTCTCTCTGAAAAGAAACAAAGAGAAACCGTTAACGGTGTTGCCAATGTCTTAGCACGTTTCTTGTTTCGGCTGCGCGAAAAATACAACATTTAGCGCTATTTTTAGCCTATATTAAGCGCTATTTATCAGTGGTCTTAGCAATTTCAAGCTACTTTCTAGCAATTTAAGGCAAATCTAGCCTTAAAGAAATGACCTCAGAATAGCAGACATTTTTTTCTAGTGCGTTTTGGTTTTTTTTTTAACGCTTTTGCGAGGTCGATTAAGTACGATAATTTTCTTTGAGTTGACAATACTGATTATATATATAAAATAACCGGCGCTACTTGTTCTATTTCAGATCCATTTAAAAATTTTCCATTCATTTATTGCCAATTTAGCTATTTTTAGCTTTTGCTTTTGGCTTTTTTAAAAATCCCTTTCAAGGTCGCTTTAGCGAAATAAAAATTTCTATTCGAATTGGCAACTCTGATCGCCAATCACTGAATCCGGTCATTAAAGAATTCAAAGAATTTTCCGTAGCTTTTAAGTTAATTCAATATTTCTTCTTGTATCAGCGATTACTATTTTGATTCGATGAATGTCTCGAGGAATTTTTCAATATCTTGAAATCGTTGGAATTGCTGACCAGACAACAAGTGTTTACATGGAGCGTGGCAAGTAATTATCTGAAGGTGGCTGATCTCTGGTGAATAAACAGCATGTAGGAGAACTTTCCAACCCAACCTTTTTTTCTTTGTCTGTTTCTCCACTTTCTCTTTTTGTCTCACCCCCTCTCCCTGTCTTCCACCCATGATCATTTCTTGCGTAGGTTTCACAAAACAAGGACAAGCGTCGGTATACTCTCTCTCTCTCTCCCTCTGCCTATTTCACGTCACACTTTGTCTCTTTCCCTCTCACTCGTTTTGTGTCTTTCCCCAATATTAATATCTTGCATTAGTTCCACGAAACAAGGACGAGCGTTGTCATGAAGCAAAATAGCCGATCGATTCCCTTGCCAAGAAAAATGGGTTCTTTTGGTTCCAATGCGTCATTCAAACGAACCAATTGCTCACTGCAGCGTCGTGCAGTTCCAATTTGTCTTCAGCTTTCGACAAATTGTAATCAGAAATTCCCTATAAATCCTACCAAATACAGAAAAAATAGTCTCGTTTATGTTGAGATCAGAGGCGTCTGGTGTTTTGTATCTTGGGGTTGCAGTGCGCTAAAGATGAGCAAAAACGTAAAAATATTCCAGTGTCAGTAAAAAGCAAAGGACAGTTGAAACTTTTTTGGCATGATGCTGGGAAAGTGGCCCCGATTACAGAAATTAAAGAATTAATGGGAAACGGAATTTGGATTAGACACTATTGGCGGCTTATAGTGACCTATCCAAATTTTGCTTTTCTTTCACTAATTCTCTCATTTCTTTTCATCTCTTCACCGTTTGTAAAATCGAGTGAGCGAGCGAGTGATACTTTACAACTTACAATGGGGACCATCTTCCCTAGATGGTACCAAAAAGGATTTTACTGTCTGTTGCTTTTACAGGTATCAAATTATTTTTGCCTTTTGTGCATCCATACACCACTGGTCGAAATTTTAAACGTACGTAGTTGAAAGGTGCTGAAGAGTTCTATCTCTTTTTATCTGTGCATGTGTTTGGATGTTGGTGCGCTCCAGGCCATACCGTTTTGTCTACAGATTTGAAAACTGGCATCAGTACTCCAATGGACACCTTCTGAAAATGTTTTTTGACTTTTGGAAAAAAGTTTTTTTTTTTTTTTTTTTTTTTCAAACCTTTTTGGGCCTTATTCTGGCGGGTTCAATGATAACATCTAGATTCTGGAGTTTCTAGATATTTTCCTACTCTATTTTAGATGTTTTCTTGTGGAAAACGTCAGTGATGTCTTAAATAGAATTTATTCCGATCATATTCAATCGTCGATGAATTTTTCTTTACAGGACTTCAAATTTTGACGCTACGGTTGTTCAATTATTGATTATGGTGACATCTTTTTATTGACACATAATCTTCACGAAATTTAGGGGTGCAAATCGATACGTAAAATCCAAATTCTCCTACTGTGATCACGACCAACTGATTGCCCGGAGGCTGTTCTATTGACCGAACTAAATTGACACGTTTTTAGATATTAATGAAAATACATCAAACAGATATCCACAGACTTATTTCATTCTTATAAATAAATCATATATATATATATATATATATATATGATATATTTATTATTGTATATATATATATCCACAAACTTATTTCATTCTTATAAATAAATCATATATATATATATATATATATATATGATATATTTATTATTGTATATATATATCCACAAACTTATTTCATTCTTATAAATAAATCATATATATATATATATATATATATATATATATATATATATATATATATATATATATATATATATATATATATATATATATTGAAAAAAAATTATGATTTTTTTTCTCCACAAAAGTTACAGTAACCGGTCAGAATAGAAACGGGAAGGGAATTTCAGCTGAGCAGCTGACATTTATCATACCGACGTTAAGCAACGTCGAGCTTGGTCATTATCCAGATGGGTGACCGTCTGGGAATACCGTCTCAGTCTGTGCCTCGCAGACGATTAGCAGAAGCAATCTAGGGACTGTGCAACCGGTCCCTTTCTCAAGCACACCCTGCTTCATGGAGCACCCAGGGCTATGATATCCGTCATACCCGTATCGACTGGCAACGGTCATCAACATCAGTATCGTATTAAAGCTTTACGTGACGTATCAAAGCAATAGATATTTCCCTATTGCTGACGATTGTTTCCACGCACTAAAAGAAGACCCGGTTAAGAGGAGATGGGGGAAAAAGAAAGGGGAAAAAGAAAGAAAGGGAGAGAATGTTGGAAAGGTGCCTTAGATAGATAGATAGATAGATAGATATAGATAGATGGATAGATAGATGAATATATAGATAGATATGAACAGATAGATAGATAGATAAATATATAGATAGATATGAAGACAGATATAAACAGACAGACTGAGATAGAGAGATAGATATGAACGGACTGAAAAAGATAGATGATGGATTGATAGATAAATAATATATGAATAGATATAAACAGACTGAGATTGATAGATAGATACATAGATATGAAGACAGGTAGATATGAACGGATACAGATAGATAGATATAAACATAGATCGCTAGGTTGATAGATGGAGAGATATGAACATAGATAGGGACAGAAAGAGATAGAAAGATATACATGAACAGACAGATAGATCGATTTGAAAAGACTGAGATAGAGAGATAGATATGAACAGACTGAGGTAGATGGAGAGAGAGAGAGAGAGAGAGAGAGAGAGAGAGAGAGAGAGAGAGAGAGAGAGAGAGAGGAGAGAGAGAGAGAGAGAGAGAGAGAGAGTATACAAGTATCCAATCAATCGAATCGGATATAATTCTTTTTATTACAAATATTACTGTTGTTGTTGAAAGTAGTTGAAGTAGTAGCAGCGTTCTCGTTGAGTACGAGAGTCACGTTCAGTGTGTCGCGCCTTGAACAGCGGTTCGTGCAGGGAAGCGTCGTCTGCGCGTGCGTCGTACTGGTAAACCCCGATTGATGAAGCTGAGTTAAAATTGATGAACGAGTAATGGAGTTTGTAATTATGTATGGAAGGACAGAAGGGAAAGTAAGTACAGCTCGCTGTAATGGCGTTCTGTTATGTAAAGAACGGCTGACTTGGTTCAAGACGCACGTTTGGATTGAGATTTGCGTAAGCGACAATGGCCGTAATGGATATGTAATTGGGCGGAAGGGTTCATAAATGGATGCATGCCCACTCAGTGTCTAAGCCTCTTCCCCCCTCTCTCTTCCTTTCTCTCTCTCCCCCTCTCTATATCTGTCTATTTCCCCCTTTCATTATATCACTATCTCTCCTTTCCTCTTTCTGTCTCTCACTCATTGTCACTTTCCTCTTAACCCTCTCTCTCCCTTCCGCTTTAATTCTTTCTCTTTCTTCCTCTTTCTTTCTCTCTTTATCTGTTTCTCTCTCTATCCATATATTTGTTTCCCTATCTTTCTATCTCTCTCTCTCTCCCTTTCACTTTAAATCTTTCCGTCTCTGTCTCTCGTTATCTGTTTTCCTCTCTATCCATTATATTTGATTCCCTATCTCTCTCTCTTTTTCTCCCTTTCCCCTGTCCTTTTCTCCCCCTCTGTCGTCGACTCCCACGCTCTCTGTTTATCTCATGTCCTCTCCGTTCCCCCCCCTCTCTCTCTCGCTCCTTCTCTCTCCTTGTCTCTACTCCCCTCTCCCTCTCTTACAGACGATTGCATAGTGGCATTCGAGTTTACATACGCCTATACGAACATATCTGCTTGGCCTACGTTCTGTTAACGTGTCCAGCCAGCCATTCAAACAACTGTGAGGGACACGACATCAAATGGAAACGGAAAAAGAGCGAAAATATAACCATACATTTACATGCAAGGTCTGTCTCGAATAGAAGTAACAATTCTGAATATCTCAAGAGCCGTTTGCGCGGTCTCGATGCAACCGGACAGCCAACGAGAAGGGGACTAATTGTGCAAGCACGAACTGACACTCTCCCATAGAGTTACTCGGTCGACAGTGAAATACCAATTAAATGAGCTTGTGCATCGCGTCCTTTATTTACCAAGCTTACCCGTTCTTAACGTCTCGTACAGGGTCTTTCGATGAGAAGTCATTGTCTGTCACGTTGTAAAAAACTTCTAAACATGGGTGCAACCCAACAGAATCTAGCACGCGTACCTAATACACATAAATTTTCTTATGAGGAGTCAAAGACAAAGGCAGAAGCGTAGCTGAGGGAATGGCGGGGCTATTTTAAAACACCATCTGGGCTCCCAAATTAGGGAGCCCTATGAGCTTTATGGCTCTCTGGGACTTTATTCTGATGGTTTTATCGATCTCTCTCCTGATGTAGATACTTCTGAAGGTTTCTGGGTTTTTTTTTCATTACTCTATTTTATATGTTTTCCAGTGGAACAACGCCAGTGATGTTATAAACAGAGTTTATTCTCACCATTTTTATTCTTCGATTGAATTTTTTTTGACAAGACTTCAAACTTCGACGCTACTGCTGTTCAATTATTGACTTTGATCGTGAATTTCTATGACACTTCGTGGAAAGATGACATTTTAGAGTATAATTCCGTGCACAGTTACCACCAACTCTCCTGCATCGTAGTTATGTGTCTAAACCACACACTATCACCTAATCCACATGTCCATACACACAATGATATTTTGTGGAAGGGTGGGTAATAGGCCATAAAAAAAACTGATTACGTTCTAGGGTAGATCAATGCTCAATTACTCCCCCTAGCAATGGCGTTTCCAGAGGTGTGCGCTCTCAGAGTGCTTTCCAGTTTTTAGAATCTTGATATGGGGGTTGTTTTCTAGTAGGAGAATCTGTGGGCAAAGGTTTCGTTTGGTTCATCCCCCAATCTTCCTATAATCTTAGCTTGAACTGAGCTACTGTTTTAGCTGAAACTGTAGACTCCTATAGTCTATTCCAGTCGGAGATAACTTTGGTAGAAAAGAAATGACCATGAACTCCTGTGTCTCGGTGAAGTTTCAAATTGTAGCCACACCTACGAGTGGGGTGCGCGTGATAAAACTTAGCTGAAGCATTTGTTTGTTGAGACATATGCAGTAATGATCCCATGCTGTGGTTTTAGAATTCTGAAAGTTTCAATCACATCGGCTCTGTCTCTTCTACGTTTCAACGTTGATAGTTCTAAGAGTTGGAGTTACTCTATGTAGGGGAGGTGACTCGTGCCAGAAACCAACTTCGATGCCTTTCTCTGCATTCGTTCTATCGCACCTTGAACCTTCTGTAGGTGTGGTGACCATACACAGTTGGCGTAACCAATGCATCCTCCCAATTGTCACTTATGGAGCTGAAACATGGAACCTAACCAAAAGAGTGATCTACAAATTGAGAACCATGCAACATGCACATGAGAAAATTATGCTAAGCGTCACATGGAGAGACCACTAGACAGCACAGTACATTCGGGAAAAGACAAGAGTCAGGAATATCATAGAATCCATTAAAAAGCTCAAATGGCAGTCGGCTGGCCATGTTACACGAATGGCGGACAACCAATGGACATCGCGACCCATGACATGGATCCCCTGAGATCACATGCGCAACCGAGGCCGGCAGAATATCAGATGGAGAGACGAGCTAGACAAATTCAGAAAATACTGGCTTTGCGACGCCCATGATAGAGAAGTGTGGCAAATCCTGGGGAAGGTCTATGTCCAACGAGGGACGTTGAAAGACTGATGATGATGAGGTATGACCAAATCATTGCTTTAGATGTCTTGACTCATGTACTTAGACGTGTATTTGAGACCGCCAAATACGCTGTTTGCTGTATTGATCCTTGCAACTTTTGTCTCCTTCATAAAGGAAGCCACACACCGACGAAGATGTTCCCACTTCCAGACAAAGTGCTGGAAGTCTTCAACTGAAACTTCCCTCGGTTGGTTCGTCACGACCTTCTGGGTATTCTCAACAGTTCCTAAATGGCGACCACTGGTTTGCCTTAGCTCTCCAACACTAACAAGAACACCAAACTCAGGGATGTAATATGTAATATATAAAATTCAGATTCCCTTACTGTGATTTGAACCCACGACCAACTGATTGATCGGTGGATGACTGAGCTAAATTGACAAGTCTTAGATATTAACGAAGAAATATCATACAGATACGTTTCAATCTAATAAACGAATACATTGATACTTATATATATATATATATATATATATATATATATATATATATATATATATATATATATATATATATATATATATATGACGGTTTGGAAGATGAAGAAAAAAAACCTGGGATAAGTGTTATATCTGTTTTTTATTATTCTGTGGATGTATTTCAATGTATTCCGACGGGGGAGGGAGGCAGCCATCTTTTCCAGAGAAAAAATATTTGCGGTGATTTACAGAGGAAAAATACCATGAAGCGTCTGTGAGTGAATCGATAATATGCTGGTAAGCCTACTTCGACCAATGTCCTCTCCGACCGTCGCCAAGTGACCCGATCTGGAAATATTTCGTAGTACGAGAATGTATTGTAAGTTAGATGAATTACAAGACAGGCTGCTACAGGGTCAAACTCCTCTCTTTCAAAGAGAGAGATAAAGAGAGAGAGAGAGAGAGAGAGTGGGAGAGAGCTGTGCAAGCACACATATACCACCCCATTAAGAAAAGTATAAGAAGTCTCACCCACCATCAATCAAAAAGATTAAATAAAAATAACACATCTACTTCCACCCTGCCCCAGGTATGTCAATACCTATCCATTAAACGCTAGACACCACCTCTCCTTTAATAAAATAACAAAACACACTTTACCAGAGAAATGACCATTTTAGCTTCCTCGCCGCCTCTCAAACATCCAGAGAGACACGGAACAAACACTACCTGATCCTGTCTCTCACAGACCCATCTCATTTCAAACCAAATTTTACCTTCATTTACACGGATAGAAACACCTCCCCCTCTTCTACTAAAAATCCGAAACAACGCAGAAATATTCACAATCCCCATTTCAGCATCAGACACGTGAACAGCAGTTTTTCTTTGAATTTCTGAAAATATTTTTTCTCTGAAAAAGATGGCTAGCTCCCGTCGAAATGCATTGGAATACCTCGCAGAATAATAAAAAAAATTTGAGATATAACACCTATTTTTTGAGTATTTCTCTTCACCATCCAAATGTAATTTTCATCAACATTCTGTCGGACCACTTCACATCCACGATGCAAACACCCACACACAGACCACCCCACACATATATATATATATATATATATATATACATCTTCAGCAAGTAAAACTCTCGATGGTTACTCATATAAGGTTATATATATGGCATATATTGCGCTGAAAATGAAGCTTATTCGCTTCGGAACAGATTCGGAATAAATATGCAAATTAACTACGCACACTCCGGCACTGTCTCAACTTTTTACATTACAACTCTCTCTCCTCCCCACTCTCTCTTTCTTTAGTCAAAGTAGGAGTGGAGTTTGACCCTGCAGCAGCCTGTCTTGTAATTCATCCAACTTATAATACATTCCCGTACTACGAAATATTTTTCAGATCGGGTCACTCGGCGACGGTCGGAGAGGACATTGGTCGAAGCAGGCTCACGAGCATATTATTAATTCGCCCACAGACGTTTCGTAGTGTTGAGATTTTGTGTCAGTGGGGTTTATTGATCGTTGTGCTGAGTGGATTACGTCAACAGCCAAAGGCCGGGAAATCTCGCTCGAGTCACGTGACTGGTGAGTGTGCGGGGAAAAAAAAATGTCGGGTAAAGTTCAGAGTGGCAAAAGATAGCGTTGACGCTTGGGATACTGGGATTGTACTCTGGTGTTGGAAAGGACCGGGTATTTATTGATCAGAGGGTCAAAGCTGGCATTTGGCATTGTGCGTGTTCGTTAATTGAGAAGATAAAGATGTGTGTGTGTGTGTGTGTGTGTGTGAGAGAGAGAGAGAGAGGACTGGACAATGAAAGAGATAGAGAGTGGGGAGAGAGAGAGGCGATCAAAGATAGATAGAGAGAGGAATAGTTAATGAGAGAAGTTGAGGGAAATGGTCAAATAGAAAGGGAGAGAAAGAGTGAGGGGGAAAAATAAAAGAGATAAAAAAAGCGGGAGAGAGAGAGAGAGAGAGGGGGGGGAGAGTAGAAGTAGGGAGAAGGAAGATAGAGAGAGGAATGTGTTAAAACATATAAATGTAGAGAGAAGGGGGACATAAAAGATGAAAGAGAGAGAGAGAGAGGGGCTAAAGAAAGTAAAAAGGGTAGAGAAAGATGTTTAAATGAATAAAGAGAGAAAGAAAGAGTGGGAAGAGAGAGAAAGATAAAAAAAAGAAAGGGTGTGATAGGGAAGAAAAGAAAGGATGAATCCTGGAGTAAAGGAGAGAGAGAGAGAGAGAGAGAGAGAGAGAGAGATAGAGAGAAGTAGGAGAGAAAGACAGACTATGTGATACTTCGGGAGAGCAGGAGAGTGACTAGAAAATTTAGAGGTTAGGGTGAAAGAGGGGTCATGCAAGATGAAGAAGAAGAAGACGAAAATAAAAGCAATGGCGGAATAGGGTGGGGCGACCCACCCCTCCTAACATCATCGAAGGGGGTGGTATCAAGATAACCATTGAAGTTTTTTCTACATAGTAATGGTCATTCTCTTTTGTAATGAAACATCTGACGGTCTACACAATATCCCAGAAAGTGCTCTGTTGAAATGAAATTTTGTGAGAGAGCAGGTAATCGGGTAAGGGAGAAAAGGAAAAATTTGGGGTCAGATCCAGGCATATCTTTCATTGAGAGATATTATTCCGTTTTTCATGCATTCATATATACATTCATGGCTACCCACTCAATATCTCCAAAAGTTCTCGGTAGATTCCAATGAAATTTTGTGTGATGATGGTCAATAGGCTACAAAAGAAGTTATTGGTTCTGGAAGAGGTCGGGATGGGTAACACAATGAGTTGCCGCGCCGTGTGACACCAATCATAGGCTCACCAGTGATGAAAAGAAAAATTACAAGCCTTCCAAGGGAAATTATTTGCTGTTTTGGAGATGATCAATTAGAGAAATTGGATGAAGGGGGGATCAGTGAATAAGTTACGTCTATCATCTTTTGTTGGGCAGTGATCACTAAAAAAGTTCTGATTTATGAAAAAAAACTAGTGGGTACAAACAAGTGACAATTTAGCATAACATTACAATACATATTGAACCCCCACTAAAAACCTACTTTGGTTGGAAATTTTCGAAAAAATCATTGGGAGGAATGTGTGTAGAAGAGTTTTAGTTCTATGCATAGTCCGGGTATGTATATATATAGATAAATACATATAAATGTTAAAACACATGAATAACCTAAACCTAGTAACAGTGTTTAAATCAGTTTGTTGTTGGTAGCGGCGATTAAAAATGTGAAAGGAGAAACTGGAGCTCACAGATCGCGAATACATTGATGATCGGATTAATATTTTGGAATAAAAATGATCATAAATTCAAAGGTAGAATATTAAGAGTTAAAGAGAGAGACAGAGAAGGAGAGAGAGACAGAGAGAGACAGAGAGAGAAAGTCAGAGACAGAAAGGGGCAAGGAAGGAGGGAGTAGAAAGAGAGTGGGAATGGAGGGGAATAAATAGATAGAGTGAGAAGGGGGAGGAAGGAAGGTAGACAGAGAGAGGGATGGGGGAGGAGAAAAAAGAGAGGTGGGGTGCCAAAGAAAAATTGGAAGAAAAGAGACTATTAGAAAAACAAGAACCGGATGTTCAATGGGGCGTCCACTATGAAGTTATTCCCTGATCACGTGACCCTAAGTAGAAGATAATTTTTGGTAGGGAGCATATATTGAAAGGAACGCCTTCCTATCAAGTTTCCAATAAATTTGCCTCAAAACAGCTGAGAAAACCAATTCAAAATCGACATAAAGTTTGAACGCGATAATTTCCTGATCACCTAACTGTAAGTGGGAAATTTTTTTAGGCACGAAGGATCTTATCAACGGACAACTTTCTATCAAGTTTCAAGAAAATCTGACTTGGAGCAGCAGACGAACAAAATGGGGGCAGATGTACTGACGGACGGACAGACAGAGCCTTAAAATGAGTCTTATACAGAGGCGAGGACAAGTCTAATAAACGGTTAGGGTTTTGTCCCTTAAAAAAATCCTATTACCGAATTCCTGGTTAAGATCACTGGCAATGTTACAGTGTAATAGAGAGAGAGAGAGAGAGAGAGAGAGAGAGAGAGAGAGAGAGAGAGAGAGAGAGAGAGAGAGAGGGGGAGACAAAGAATTCAAGAGAAAAGAAAAAAAGGAGTTAAGGCAAGAAAAAAATATGAAGGTTTCTTGGATAGTTCAATGGGGACTACTTTCACAACAAGTGAGATGTCCTCTCCTGTCACTTCTGTTCGGCTGATGGCCAGGGTGTATAAATCCACGTTTATGCAATTAACTTAACTCTTTCACACAAGATTCAGCGGCAAATAATACAGGCATACCTCGATTAGTTCGGTTTGGTACTGTTCAAGGTCATTACAATTTCATTTGTTTTCGTTTTCAGCTGATACTTGGCTACATCAATCTGCATGGCAATACCTTAACCGTACGATATCACTGGTTCTGAAAGTGGGTTCCATTGACCCCCAGGGGTCCAACAAATACTGCTGGGAGTCTGTAGTAAGTGTGTTCTCTTTAAACCTGACATTGCAAATCTTGAGGCAGCGAAACGACATCATTCATCGTATAGCTATTGAAGAACTCAATTATTGGGCATAGACCAGTTCCATACTTCAGAATTAAAATAGATATTTTTTGGGAAAAAAAAAATTTTAAAAGACAAAAGATATCAATCATTGTAATTCATTGATAAGAGTCTGGAGACTGAATGCTAAAAATATGGGTCCTCCAGAATATTTCCTTTATAGAAAGGGTTCTTTTCAAAGTTCGGAAACCATTGCACAACATCAAAACCCTTATCCCATTATTTATATCGACGCACGTGTCTGCAAAACGTTAATATGAAGATGATGATGATGATGACATTTATCCTCATCACGAGAAACCGAAACAAATAGCAAAAAAAAAAAAAAAACTCACGAAAAACGAACAAAACAATGACAACAACAATAACCAAGGCGAAACAAAGACGACAAAAATGAAAATTCCAAGCAAAAAAAACAATCACTACACAATCAGAGCGAAGACGTCAAGACAACGATGATAAGAGAGAGAGAGAGAGAGAGAGAGAGAGAGAGAGAGAGAGAGAGAGAGGGGGTGGCGATATAAGGAGGTAGGTAGGAAGGATACGTGAGAAAGCGTAGAAGATATACAGTATGTGTGTATGTGTGTATGTGTGTGTGTGTGTGTGTTGTGTGTGTTGTGTGAAAGAGAGAGAGAGAGAGAGAGAGAGAGAGAGAGTGTGTGTGTGTATGAAAGAGAGAGAGAAAGAGAGAGAGGGGGGATTAGAGAAAGAATGTTTAGCGTCTTTATCTGCGAGCGGAACGGAAAATGGGAACGCTGATAAAGAAAACTGAAGACGATTTGCATACACACACACACACACACACACACACACACGCGCGCACGCACGCACGAATGCACAACCCCCCCTTCTCTCCCTCACACACACACACACACACACACACACACACAAGGCCAATGACGTAGGCAAACCGAAAAGTAAAATAGTCCAACTAAAAAAGGAAAGTGTGTTATCGCCTTCGTAAGGTTTCCCCAGTGCGGAAAGTGACGTTAACAAGAGAGACCTAGTTTTATTTCCAGGCTTCGTGGAAGACCGTCTGCCTGTTCGATTGTCTGTCTTAATCTCTACAGAACTATTCCCATACTTACTTATCTATCCGTCTATCTATTTATCTCAGTTTGTTCAGATTTATCTTCTCTCTCCATATCGATGTACCTAAAACATGCCTCAATCTGTCTGTATCTTGTCTGTCTGTATGAATCCATCAAATTTTGTTAATTATCTTTCAATAACACATCTTTGTATGTATGTATCATGGTATGTGTACATCTATCTATCTAGCTAGCTAGCTTGCTAAATATCTATCTATCTCTATATAGCTAGCTATCCAAATATCTATCTATCTCTCTATCTATCTATCTATCTATCTATCTATCTATCTATCTATCTATCTATCTATCTATCTGTCTGAATATGTATCTCTGTATTTCAACCTATTTTATGAATTCCAATCTCATTATCTATTCCTGTATCTGCTCACTTTGATCAAATCACTTTTCTCTTCCCACGTTCGTCTTCTTGTCGCTTAACGTACCTGCCTATGTTCCGATTAACTATTTTATTAATACCAGCCTTCATTCACTCGCCTGTCTTTTTAAACAGAACAAGTCTGACAAAACAATAGGGTACAAGCAAAAATCATGTCTCGTTAAATGGAGAACTGAGAAAAAAAAAGAAAAGAAAAAGAGCCCCCAAACGAGATGATTGTTAATTTTCGACTGGCAAACAATGGTGGCTTTTTTTTTGTTCATACTTTCTTACCTCCCTTTGTTTTACTGGTTCTTTCTTAGCTCCCCTCCTGTGTTTTAGTTGAGATTTTTTAAAAAAATCGATTGTTCATTGCCTTCTGTCTTTAAATAAGTATCTTGAATCTTGTGCTTAACGTTTTTTCGCCCCCTTTCTTCATTCGGGCTTCTTTTTACTTCAGATTTACAATTTGGAAACACTGGTTTCTTTGGTTTTTAAGTTGGTTTGTCTGGCTCAGTGTTACCAATTTAATGTGATTTTTCATCAATTTTTCGTTTCTGGAAGTCACTCACAGATTGGAGAAATTGAAAAAAAAAACATCTTGAGTGGCTAAATGAGATTTTAAAACATGAAATTAACATTTTTAAAAATAAATATTGTCAACTTTTGACTCACAAATTAAAAAAAACAAAACAAAACAAAAAACAGCTGAATTGGCAACCCAGGCTGATTGTTTGACTGGCTATGTCTGTATCACGTGCAAAGGCCTCACCGATGAAGCTAGAGAGCTTGATCAATTTAAAGATTTACCCCTTATGTATACGAGAGTGTTTTTTGTTTTTTTTTTGTAAAAAGTCTAAATAGGTATTGAGTGAGTGTTTCTAAGTGAGGGTCAATTCAGAATGTAAGTTTATGCAAAATTGGCCCCCTACTTTGTATCCAGTAACATTCACGCTTTTTAAGTTCAGATTCTTTTTACTGATCACTGTTCAACGAAAAAGCAAGAGAAGTGATTTTTCATTAATCACCCCATCCTTCCAATTTTTTTGATTGATCTCCCCGAACACGACATACTGCCAAAAGACACTGGTCATTTGGCAGTTTCTATTGTGTGATTAACCAGACCTATTTTTCTTTCCTTTTCTTGGCGAGTCTTTCTGTTTGACTCTCTGATTTTTCTGTCATTAAACAAAGCAGGTAATCCTTGCAGAAACACGATTATTGAACAGCCATTTTGAGCGGCTATTTTGAATAGCCGAAAGAGGCTACATGTGTCAGAATATGACTGAAATTTCATTTCCAGGTATTATCATACGCTCTAAAAC
>OY735230.1:44174445-44206945 GCA_963457665.1 Thysanoteuthis rhombus
CTTCTAGTTGAGTGAATATATTTGTAAAATAGTCCGCTTATCTTTAAGCATTTACTTAAAACTGAAATACACGTGAGTAAAACTCCGATAACAGGATCAAAAGAAAAAAATATTCACGCAACCTGTTGAAAAAATTCGCCGTCAATGTACTTAGTGGACACATAGCGTAGAGGTTAGAGAATATGACAGAATTTACTGCAAGTAATCTGAATGGTTCTAAGTTCAATCCCAGTGTCAGACAATAATAATTCGAAAATACCACTACTGCTAAGAGGGTAGTGCGGTCTATATACCCCCGTCGGTTAAATAAAGGGTTCGGTTCGTTACTTCCCCCTGATGATACCTGATGAAGGCCGTAGAGTACAACGGCCGAAACGTTGTATGAAAAACAACCAAGATGAGGATAATCCGAATAATAATAGAAATAGTCAATGTACTTGTCTAATCATGGGCTATTACGTACCTAATGCATAGATAGGTGACCATCTTGAAATACCAGATACCGTGAGCAGCTGGGTATCACGTAGAGAGCTTCCCATAGCGAGCCCGTTAATCCTCCTTATAAAGAGACCAATCCTTGAACTGCAATGAATGATGCAAATCAAAAGGTCCATCACCCCCTTACCCAACCCGAACCTTCTCCCCCGGCTGTGAGCTATAAGAAATGTATGAACCATATTATGGTTGTCCGCTATCTCATTTCTGGGGTTGGGGGTAGGGTTGCACCCAGTGGACGCCCCTGATCCTGAAATAAAAATCTCAAACTTCCCTATTCAAGCAACAATTTGTTTTCTTCCTGGCTCATATTCCTATAATTTGGGAGGAGTAAATATCAAAATGTAGTGTCTGTGGTCTTTAAACTTACTTTCCCTATTCAGATAAAGCCTCCCCCCAGACCAAAAAGGTCCCAGGAGGACTTTGACGAATATATATTTACCGAGGATTGATAACGAAGTCAGAGAAAGACCATGAAAGCAAAATAAAACGACGCATAACGGTTGTCAGTAAATGATTTGGAATGAATAGAGACATATTAAAGAGATCCTCACTTAAAGCGTAAAGTATGCAATAAATGTGTAATGCCGACTACAACTGATGTGAATCACGGAAACTAACAAAGCGAACTGAAAACTGATTCAGAATTGCTCAAAGAGCTATGGAAAGATCAATGCTAGACTTAATTAAAGATCATCATGGATCAGGGCAAGGATAATGTACAAAAAATAAGCAACAAAAACGGAGATGAGCAGGGCACTTTGTTAGAAGGGATGATAACAGCTGTGGCAAAAATGATTAGTGCCCATTGGACAGTGAGCGTAGTAGGAAGAAACCATACACAAGATTGTGGCATCAGCTGGGGGGACTAAAAGGCTCTTGTACGCCGTGCCTCCTCGTTCGCGTTTGGAGCTCACCTTAAACTCAATCCTCGGTTTCGACTTTATGTTATAATTGCAGTCGTGGGGATGTAAATGAATAAACTCAGCAAAGAGTAATAATGTCGTCAGATCTTCGATTATATGAGCATTCGACATCAATCCTAGAATCTTTATTAGTTCCTTCATGATTTTGGAAGATCATTTCGGGGCAAGCTGTGAAGACTTTGGGTGAGCTGGAGTCGCCATGTCGGGCCCTTTTTTCGAGCTGAAGGATCTCCGAGTCTTTACGTACGAGAACCTTCATGAAATCCAGATAATTTCAAACGAAGTGAACGAAGAGAGCAAGAAAGTAGATCCTCAAATGAACTCTAGTAAGAAAAAAATGTCATGTACATCAAATATGATGAAGACCGAACGAGAACAATAACTAGAACATAGATCAAAAGAAAGTAGACCATTACTTTTATTTGGGGCACTGCATCCTCAGGATGAAGAAATTAAACAAAGAATCACTATATATTCGCGAGCTTTCGGCTGGGCAAGCTCAACATTCAAGAACAAAAAAATCCAGTTAGTCCTGAAAAAAGGGTCCGTAACCCGTGCATCCTCCTGATATTCACCTACGGAATTGAAGCATGGAATCCAATCATATGATTGTCTTTCAAAGTGCACAGGAGAGGATCACGCTTGAGATCATATGGAGGGATCACAAGACAGCAGAGTATATTGGAGAAAAAACAGGAATCAGAGATACCATAAAATCAATTAGCAACTCGGATGGCAATGGGCTGGACATGTTGCCAGAATATCAGACAATTGTTGGACATCACGACCTACAACATGGATCCCTAGAAACCATAAGTGAAATTGGGACTGACAGAAAATGAGATGGAGGGTCGATTTAGACAGGTTTACGAGATATTGGCACTGCGATGTTCGCGATAGAGGGATCTGGTGAATCTTATGGAAAGTTTATGTCCAACAATGGACGTTAAATGGTAGCTGCTACTGCTTGTGATGATGATTATGATGATGATAATAATGAACTCCTTTCTAGCGAATAGCGGTAAAGATAGAATCATTTTGTCTCTAGACCCAGCGATTCTATAGGTAAATTACAGTACAATTCGAACTGATTACCAAACTATCAGAGATGTAAGTAGATTGAATTGCTTAACATTTCAGGGGGCTAAATCGTTTTAATATCGTTTTATATGAAGGATGGTGGGCGGAACAATTGACTATGTATGTATGTACGTACGTACGTATCGATCTATCTGAAGCTTGGCTTACTATGGTACAAGGCAACACTCGTAAGGCACCTATCGAGGATCAAATTCACTCTTGTGATAATGGTGTAGCAATATACATATATATACATATATATATATATATATATCTTTCTATCTGTTCTTGCTATGCTGTGTAACTACCTCATTCATTTTGAACATTCACATTGGACGACCATAGCCATCAAAGATGGTGCTGGGTTCTATCTTTTTCTTTTATGTCATGTGTTGATATGTTTGCGTCTTTCGGCGTTCTGTCCATACCGTTTTGTCTACAGACTTGAAAATTAGCGTCAGTACTCCAATGGATCCCATCTAAAAATGTCTTGCTTAATATAGATCTATCGTAGTCAATTCATAGCTATCTATCTATTACAGTCAGTCAATATCTATCTATCTATCTATCTATCTATCTATCTATCTATCTATCAGTAGACTATCACGTGTTCATCAGAAAAATAACTGTCTGACATCACAGTTGATCGTGGAGCTTCAACGATATCACAACAGATTATCTTTTTTATGCAGAAGTCAGTAGATTTGGAAGTATTATTTTCTTTTGTTCTCATAAAGAGAGAGGTAAAAAGTATTCGAAATTTCTTTGAAGGCTCTCCTGAGTTTTGCATTAATCTGTGCTTCAAAAATTTTTACTCTGTGATCTCTCTAAGTTAACAACGGACGGTTCAAAGAAACCCGTTCATTACATAGTACTTTGGATAAAGAATGGTTTGCATTTTTAGACACTAATGGCATGCTTTTCGATAAAATAGTACAGATGGAGAGGTCATGGGCGCCCGCTGCCAACTTTCGGGGGAGGGATATATTCCTACAGGATGCAAAAGAATATATCCGGAATATGTCATGAAGAAAATAAATGCCATCACGTCACATTGGAATATACGAGTTCGTCATTTCCGCTCAAACAGCCAAAACCGCCAAAAATAGCTAAAAACGCTAAATATGTCCATTTATGATTTTTAATGAAAGTTTTACCCTCGGAGTAATACCTTATAGCAATATTTTAAAAGTATGAAAATCGATAGCTTAAAAGAAGGAATATTTGCTCCTTTTCCTCATCTTGCTACCACGGACGGTGAACACACCGTTTAACCTATGCTTCTTGTTTTTTCGAATACCGCACGCATCAGTGTGCACATCATCCAGATTAAATAGGGAATAGAGACACTGACGCATACATTATGCATTAGAATCATATATTTGAAACCAGAGAAATATTCGGTCAGCTTTCGATCGGCCAATATCAGGGGACCATAATGGCTGCTTCTTTTTTGTCAATTACAGTTTTGTTTTTCTTGTTCGCTTATCAAAACCGAATGGTCTATTCATGAATATTTCACGATGTGTATCTTGTAAACGTTCTAATAAGAGTATTGCGCGGCGTCCCACGGTAATGGAAGTTCGTATGAGGGGGTCAGCTCTCTTTAAATTATTCGTCTCTGTTTTCGATACCCAAAATCACTTCACGTACCGAAGAGCCAGTTTGAATCAACAAGTGCACACACAAGCGTGTGTCAGTATGTCAATCTAGGATTCATTTTGCTCAGATTAAATTGAACAACCGTCGTCAGAGATAGCTAAGTGTTCTATCTTTGCTTTATGTGTGTGTATTTGTGTTTCTGTATGTTTGTTGGTTTGTCTGTTTGTTGGTTTATGAGCTCCGCTGCTACTGGCCATACCATCTTGTCTACAGACTTGAAAGTTGGGATCAGTACTCCACTAGAACCCTTCTAAAAATGCCATACTGATTTTAGGGAAAAAAAAATTTTTTTTGAACTTTTTGGCGGGGTATTATTTTAAGGGGTTTATCATTAACACCTAGATTCTCCAGAGTCTAGATGTTTCTAGATGTTTAAAAAAAACCTCTAATGTGAATGCTTTTCAGTGGAAAATGCCAATGATGTCTTTAACAGAATTTACTATGATCATATACATTCTTCGATGGAATTTATATTACATGACTTCAAATATTGACGCTACGATTGTTCAATTATTGACTTCGGTGACGACTTAGAATTTCTATTATAATATGTATCATATCATTAGCAATACTATTCAGCTGTCTCTTTTGATTCGGTTAGCATTGGTAGATATAAGTATTGAGATTCTAGCAATGTTGAGACATTCTTCTGAACTGGTTCTCAAAACCACTGAACCTGCTTGCAGAAATCAGGAAGTGTGAGGAAATGAAACAATATCTGACCATGCTGCCCAAAACTAATTTGAGGGTTTCAAAGGTGGTCTCTTGTCTCTTGAAATAAAGTCGTGAATTTGACGGCCATTGGTTGTCGATTATGATATTTTAAAATGCTATGTAGAGGCGAACCTGAAAATTCATATTGATAATATAGCGAAGTTATAGATAGTCTTTAGATGAGTTCATAAAACTAAGCAATGGTCTATAAAAAACGAAAATATTTCTTATACAGCACACCAGCCATCTACATCCAGTGTTAAAAGATCAATACTTCTAGTCTGGGGCAATATGGTCAGATATTGTTTTATTCAATTCCACTTCCAGAATTCTGCGAGCAGTTTCAACGGCCTTGGGCCCAGTTTGAAATAATGCCTTGGGTTAGAGCAAAAGTTTTTGTGGTTTTTGTTATTTTTAACTTTGATGCTTATCTCGGAATTGACTGTAGGAAATATAGCATTTTAAAACGTGAATTTCGCTCTATCTATTCAAGCAGAACATTTTCTCTTCACTGTTTATTATAGTTTATTTGAGGCTGTCAAATCGAAGATGGGAAAATGTCAAATTCGTGCAATTTTGACGTATCAGTTCAAAATGGGGAATAATGCCCACAGTATGACCGTCATTGAACGTACAGCCTGATATTGGCTCCAAAAATTTGAAACAGAGACGAAAACCTTGAGCTTCATGGGCGTTCTTCTGTGATTGAAGATATCAAATTTAGGGCTATTATTGAGACGGACCCACACTAAACAACTCAATAGGCTGCAGAGGAAATAGACGTTCACCATTCAACAATTTTTTGACTTTTGAAACAAATTGAAAAAAGAAAAGCAGCTCGACTAATGGGTGTCGCACAAGATGAACGAAAATCGGAAAAAAATCGCCATTACGAAGTCTTCTTTTACAAAAGAAGAAACGACCTGTTTCTTTATGACGTTGTGATATGTGACGAAAAATAGATTTTGTACAACAATTCACGGCGTTGTGCACAGTAGTTGGATAGGGGTGAAGCACCAAAACACTTCTCGAACCAAACCTGCATAAAAAAAAAAAGATTATGATCATTGTTTGGTGGTCGGCAAGTGGAATCATCCACTCCAACTTCTTAAATCCCGGCGAAACCATCACTGCAAATAAGGTTTGCTGGGAAATCGATAAAATGCACCAAGAACTACAACAGTCAATCGGGGGAAAATACAATTCTTTTCTATGGCAACGGCCAATCGCATGTTGCACGAAAGACCCTGCAGAAATTGAACGAACTAGGCTACGAAACTCTACCTCACTCACCCAGCTTACTCACCAGACCTCTCTTCGACCGATAAAAATTTTTTCAAGCTTTCCGACCACTTCCGGCAAGGGGAGGTCTCCAATAACCAAACAGCAGCTCAAAAAGTCTTTGAAGAATTCATTGGTTCCAGAATCCCAGAATTTTATGCTTCCAGGATAAATTGACTTGTCGGCAAAAACATTCTGAAGGTTCTTATTTCGATTATTAACTTTTATTCTAATCTGATATATGCTGCTTTAACGTTGATGGTAAAAAACATTTAAAAAATATCCCCCTTTCTTTGCCCACTCTCTATACGTATATGTCTATCTTTGCCAACACCTCTCTCTTATTATCACCCTTTCATTAATATAAGGGTTTTCTTTCTTTGTTACGAACGCTGTCTATCTCTCTTTGACCGCTCCATCTTTGGTCACTTGATTCCTTACAAACGCCGTTAGCCTATCTAAATCTGGTTTTAACATGGTTGATAATGAATTCATAAATAGTCTTTAGATGTGTACAATAAATGAGCTTTGGAGTAAGGATCTGTAAAAAAAGATTATACTCTAATACTGAGCTTTCCATACCGTGTCGAAGCACTTTTATGTGTCATCGACAAATCTCTAAGTGCACCATAAAATCAAGTATGATTTTGTATATCTTTCAAAGTTGCTTTTCCTGAGTCAGCCGAAATGTCGGGATGAGACTATGTGTTTGGCTTTGCTAACAAAAATTAAAGGAACATGTCTCATGATTTTTAATAAGTATGTCACCAATATAAAAAGTTTGGAGAGCTCTTCTTTAATAGTTTACATTGCTATGGCAAGATATACTTAGACTTTCTCTCGCCAATATATTCTCTAACATGTTATTTTTCGCTGCTTTCTGCGAACATTTGCCAAGTTGCCCCCCAGTCGAGTACACTTATAAAATTAGCTAAAGTGATTTGGCCAGGAGGCGAGGAGTAGATACTGCGCATGCGCGACTCACTGTCTGGGGGCACAACAGTCAAGATGGCGCTAATTCACTCTGAAAGTAAGCTTATTTTATGGGAGCGGTGAACCATTAAAGTGTACCGGCAAATTAATCGCTCTCCTCAACGGAGCACCATCAGTTCGCGACTCCCATCCAACGGGCTATAATTGTCTCAGACGTTACAGTGTCAAGATGTAATGCAGAAACAATTTGATCGCTTGATTGGATCGATTATTGAGTACACGTATACCTTGATTAGTGCGGCTGATTCGTTCCAAAACTTTCTCTACTGTTCGAAACCGCGCTCTCCAAGGTCTCATTATACTTTAACGTGATTTTGTTTCCAGCTTATACTTAGTTACATCTAATTGTACAGCAATGACCTAACGTACCACACCAGAACCTGGGTTAATCAAAACCGCACTATTCAAGGCATGGCTGTACTTGGTTGTATTACACAGCCATGTATCAACTTGTGTCCAGATTACGTTCTGCTAGTATGGGCGCAACTCGACCTGGGCGTAAGTCAAACATTAAACGGTCAAGAGGAATATACAGACTGCACAATATAAGTAACCATAATATACATATCTTCTCAAATCTCAGTATTGTACATACACATATCTATATAACATTATTAATAAAATGTAAATACTTTACAATATAAGATATCAACAGGATCATTTATTGTTCAGACAGTTTTACTGAAATACCCATAATATGATATAGTATAACCATTCTCCAAAATAATAAACATGTCCTTTACTACAGACATTCATCCAAACAGCCGAAATAATCCCAATATTTATAAAGGTTCCAGATTAAATGCCTCTAGTTATAGACCCATCTCGCTCCTAACAAATATACATAAGATTTTTGAAAAAATAGTTTTCAACGAGGTCCATAAATTTTTACACGAGTACAACTGTTTTTATGTGCTACAATTTGGACTTCGTCGAAAACACTTGACTGAGCATGCGCTCATAAACCTTACAGAAAAAAATGGAAGAGACAATGGATGCTCATAACGATTCTAAATGCAGAAAATATTTATGTGGGATATTTGTTGACTTCCAAAAAGTATTTGACACAGTCAATCATGACATATGGAAAAAAAATCGATCATTATGGAATAAGAAGATCTACTGAGAACTGGTTTAAATTATACCTGAATAGTAGAGAGAAATACGTCTGAGTACAAGGGTTTAACTTTAAAATGGGAATGATGAAACGCTATGATATCACAGATCTCCATGTTGCAATAACGAAATCTCCTACATGTAATTTTGTAGATGACACTAGTTTACTTTTGATGGAAAAATCTTATGAAAAAATAAAAAAAAAATAAATATTCTGACCTAAAATATCTCTGTGAATGGTTGATGGCTGATAGAATTTTCTCTAACATTGACAAAACAGAACTAATCCTCTTCAGAAGACCTTAAATTTTGAAATAAAAATAAATGGTCGAAGAATCTATCCTACTTCCCTCATTAAATATCTCGGTGTGTATATAGATGAATTGCTTGATGGCTCTGCTCGTTGTCTAGAATTAGAAATCAAACGTGGACTGTTAAATAGAATGCTCCATGAAACAAGGTCTTATCTAAATACTCATGAACTATCATCTTTTTACCATGCTGAAAATTGAAGCGCTACAAAATACAGGAATCAGAATTATAGCTAATAACGATAATACAATAATAGAAAAAAATTTGATAGCGTCTATAATACCATTAATGAAAAAGACAATGTATTTAGTATAAATCATTTCACACCTTACTATAAGTTCCCAAACATCCTCAAAGGGAAAGATAGTATAACCTTAAAAAATGTTCATTAGTTCATAATTACACCAATCCAAAACTTCCTGATAGCTTGAAAAAATACATTTCGAATAGAAAAGAAGCTCAATTAATTCTAGAAATTCATCAAAAGGATCTTTATTTTAACGCATAAAAACGCAGAAGAAATTCTTTCAAACATAAGGCAATACTCGCTTTGAATAACTCCATAAAAGTTCTTTTTTTCCCCCAAAACTGTTCAAATGAACTTAATTAAAACAGTCTCAAAATAAAATTAAAAAATATTTCATTGAATTTCGTTTATGAATTACCGTCCATTCAATTTGATTTTATTGTCTGTTCTGTGTATGTCACCTGCATTTGATAACTATTCTATAAGTATTGAAACGTTGATTTCACTTGTCAGAAAAATGTGTATATAACACAAGATAATGTTTTATGATAATACACAAAGATGGTTATTACTTGTGAGACAATAAGCCTTAATTTGTACACTCTCCACCAATGATGTACAAAAAAGAGGAAAAATTGTATATTTGATGTCATGTTTCTTGGTGAAAAAAAAAGCACACAACCAATAAAAAATATGCGAACAGAAGTATCAATGGTAATATGACTATATATATATATATATATATATATATATATATATATATATATATATATATATGTGTGTGTATGTGTGTGTGTGTCCACACATCTCTATTAGAAGCTCTCCGGTCAGTCGGTCAATTACAGATTTTAATACTCAAAAGCCACCAAAATTTAAAAAAAGATTACCATTTTCTGCACTCTCGTTTATCACCCACCCAAGAGTTGGAATCGTCCACCAGTGGGCGATATCGCCCAGGTTGAAAAACCCTTTTTTTATATTAAATGTGACGAGAAAAAGAGATCAGCCAACATATAGCCACGAGCTGTACACTGAGTGTCAAAGGACCGCATGTGGCCCAAGAGCCACACTTTGCCCACCCCTGTTACAAAGTGTTCGTTATCCTGGCATAACTGTTCACATTCTGTGCGTTGTATAGTGATATGGGCGTCCACCATGTAGGTAGCAAATGGGACATTTCCCTGCTCCCTCAGATCTAGCCGTCTCAACTAGGGCAAGGGGGGGGGGGCTGGAACCTCATAGCCAATAAAGGATATTAGTGCTACACAATTGTTTTATGAGACCCAAATTTGATTGGCCCTTATTGGAAGATGGTATTATTATTTCCCAGCAACAGGGTTGCCGCTAATAAATATTCCGAATATATCCTTTTGTCCCCTCCGCCTAAAATATATTTTTTTGCTTCCCTTCCTGAAAAAGTGGTAGTGGACACCCATGTGTAGAAATATTGACTTGAAGTGGTTCGTGGCCTACGATCGGTAAAAGAATAAACAACCAACAACAACAACAAAAAAAGGTGGCGTTTTGATCAAAATGTATTTTGTCAGTTGCCAACTCCCTGTGCTCTTAATGGTGAAGAACTCTTTCGCCGCCAGCTTTTAGGTGCGCAATTCCATTTAGGTTCGCGGATGAATTAGATTTGACGGACAGACACGGTAAGGGGAAGCAACTCGCTTAATTCCTTACGAAATTCAGTTCCACAGCGGCAGAAATCACGCTATGGTTCCGTATGTTAACTGAACAAGAACCACAAGTTCAACGATGCGTCCACCATACGTTATAGTAGTTGCAGAAAGGAGGAGTATGAGGAAGAGGAAGATTGGGATGGCTCACTTGAAGGTGTAGACCAAGTTCCATATTGATCCTAGCTGTGGTAGAAGTATCAGGGGGAGAAAGAGGAAGTAGGAGATAGAAAATGAGGACGCTTCACACACACACACACACACATATATATATACGCATATATAACACCTGTATATATGTAAAATAACGAAATACATATATTGTGATACGGCCCATAAAAATAATAAAAAGTTACACTGCTGGAAGCCATTTTAATATAACTGTTTTGTTTTTAAATCCCCAAAGCAGTTACATCAGAAACAACTGATGGATCAAATAAGCAAAAATTCACGCTTAGTATCATGATATCTAATTCTGCATAAAACACACACACAAAAAAAACGTAGTAAGCTTACATAAATTGCATTAACAGATATTTGGAAATCATTAGCTGAAATTCCTCTACATACTTAGTATTTAAAGCTTTAAAGCTTTCTCGACAATATATATAAATATATACACACGTACGCCCTCACACACACTTATATATATATATATATATATATATATATATATATATATATATATATATATATATATATATATAGTCTAGGAAGCTTCACAGCTTAAAACACTAAACATTACAAAACTTATTCAAAATGCTTTGTTTGTGACACTTCAGTCACTTATTTACCAATATCTGTCAATGCAATTTATGTAATCTTCTTCTGGGATTTCCCCCCCATTTCGCTCTATGCTTTGTTATTATGGTACAATGTATACAATTTCTCTTGTTGAGATCACCAGTTGTTTACTGTGTAACCGTTTCGGGGATTTTAAAAACAAAACAGTTGTATTAACATGGCACCCCAGCAGTGTTGATCAAAAAAAAACTTCCCTTTCTTACTATATAGCTCATGTCATACATGTAGTCTATCATTATCATTTATATAGGGTATTATGTATATTGTATATTATTTTATACTACATATCATTTATTTTTTGAAGCAGGGCTTTCTTACGTTGGTTGCACAAAAACATATATATATATATATATATATATATATATATATATATATATATATAATGTGTACTTTAGAGAGTGAGACCGACTCGGGAGTGAAGTTTTTGGTGGTAAGGTTTATTAATCCTTATATGTCAATAGTCCATACATGTTTCGGGATTCTTCCCATCATCAGTGGTGTGTGCTGTGTGAGTGTGTATTATATATATATATATATATATATATATATATATATATTACTTCTTATAAGTATTTGTATAAACAGACATTTTGCATTTATTGCTTGGTTTATGAGTTAAAAACTTAGAGCAAGAGAACTTAATTCTAATGTGATCAATATAACAAGATATGCTTTTAGGCATGTTTTGTGGTTCTCAATGCTAAAATAAAAAAAAAAAAGAATTTTATCGCTAAATAAATCAAGCCGAGTGTCGTTTTTCTATCCAGTTGAAATTTTGTTCGGAATCAATCAAGGAGATATGAAAGGCACACTAACATTGCAATTTGGAAGAATTACCGAACGAGTTAGTTAACTAGTCTTAAACTAGACCAGTACATGGACGGAAAGAATGCAATCATTGTCAAGAAAGACAGAGCATACGCTTGTTCAAATATTTCTCAGTAGTTCTTTATATTTAACTGTAGTACTGTATAAAGTTGATAAGATAAGATAAGATAAGATATATATGAGTAATCTTTTTCCTCGTGTATGTACTTGTATCTCGCTTTTTTTGTTTGAGAGTTCTTTTCTTCTTTTCTTCAATTTAAAAAAATGGTTTTGCTTTTTTGTTGTTGATTGTATATTAGTTATCATATCTATTTTTAAAGCTGTTTACTGTGTTAGCTTCTATTATTTCTGTTTCTTTGTTCCGATTGTTGGCAACTCTTTGTGAGAAGAATCCCGTTCTTGAATGCAATGTACTTCGTATATTTTCTCTTCAATTCATAAGAAAGTTTTTATTGGCAGAGATGTTGTCGATGACTTTTATCATTTTAAACGTTTGTATCATGTTTCTTTCTGTTCCTTTCATGTTGCTAGTTTTGTTGCTCGTCTTTGGATATTTTCCAATACTTTTACACGTTTTTGCAATGCTCATATGCTGCATATTCCTATTGGGGTCTTATGTATGTTGTGTATATATTACAGTATTTGAACAAGCACTTACTCAGTATTTGTTGCCTATAATTGTATCTTTTCCGTATTTGTATTGGTTCAGTTTAAAGCTATTCAACAAACTAGTTGGGCAACTCTTCCAAGAAATAATACTCTCCAATCTCACGGCTATTTGATTCTGAACGTGATTTATGAGCAGTTGTGTATATATTGTATATACTTACCCCCTTTGTTTAGATATGCTCACACACATATCTATATGAAGGTTTGTCAGCCACCAGTTGACTGAAATCATCAAAGTACAATCATTCATTCTTTTCTTAATCAATTTTTGCGATAAGTATGAAATTACGTCATCAGCGTTCATAAGCAAGAGATTAAAGATTACGATTTTTTAAAATAGATACGATGCATATAATTCATGGTTTCCCTTCCAGCGGACCCCTTATCTGCGGTTTCTTTTCTGTGGTCCCATTGTCCACAGTTTCCCTTTCAGTGGTCACATCATTGGAATTCTGTTCTTGTCTATTTTTAGTGGCGTCCTAGCCTCTCTATAAGAGGCGTCTGTCCGTCGGTCTTTGGTAGGTCTGTCTCCATATTGTTTCTCCGCTGTTTTAGATCAGATTTACCGGAAACTTGGTAGAAAGATATCCTTTGATAAGATGCATTTTACCTAAATATCTACTACCAAGGGTCACGTGATTTGGCAATAATGTCGTTCAAACTTTTACAGTGGACGCCTCGTTGAACTTTCGGTTTTTTTAAATTACTCGTAGAGCCATGTAGTCATTTAAATTCACTTCCCTTTCAATTGAACAATCTTAGCCATAAAAGATGGCGAAGAATCCTTCTTTTTTTGCGTGTGCATTTGTTTGTATGTTTGTTTATGCGTTTCTATATTTATGTATGTTAGTGCCCCAGCACTCTTGTCCGTGCCGTTTTGTCAACAGACTTGAAAATTGGCATCGGTGCTAGCCCCCTTCTAAAACTTTTGGAAACAAATCTTTTTTTAAAACTTTTGGTAATGGTGGTGGTGGGGGGCTTATTTTGACGGGTTTAATATTAACATTCAGATTATCCAGAATTTAGATACGTTTTTGTAATCTATTTGAGATGTTTTCCAGGGAAAAATGCCAGTGATGTCACAATTAAAATTTATCCTGACCATATTCAGTCTCCGATGGAATTCTTTACATGACTTAAAAGTCTGACGCTACAGTCGTTCAATTATTGACTGTGGTGGTGAGTTCCTTTCATTTTATGTAAATCATATGTTGTTACGTATTCATTATACAGTTGTACCTCTCAGAACGAAGGAATCCTATGACAAGTTTTCATCTAACGAGTCACTTTGTGGAGTGGATTCTTTCTTTGTTTTTTCTTTCCCGCTTTATTTATTAATTTCCTTTATGTTTTTCTCTTGAACAACCGTAACCATTAAAAATGGCGAGGGATTCTATCTTTTTTTTTTCTCACATGTGCAAGCGTTTGTTTGTATCGATGTGTTTGATTGCTTGTTGGTGTGTTCCAGTGCTCCTGGCCATACCGTTTAGTCTACAGACTTGAAAATTGGCATCAGTACTCCACTGGAACTCTTCTAAAATGTTTTCATTTTTATTTTTGAAAGAAATTTGATGGCCTTATTCTGACGGTTTTAAGAATTTATTTATATGTTCCAGCACTCCTGGCTATACTGTTTTGTCTACGGACTTGAAAATTGGCATCGGTACTCAACTAAATCCTTTCTAAAAATGCTTCTATTTTAGGGTGAAAAAAAGCTTTCGGGGTTAGGTCTCATTCTCACAGATTTATTAACCACAGTCTGTTTGTCCAGAATCTAGATATTTCTAGATGTTTGTTTTTTCTACTCTTTTTCAGATAGTTTCAACTGCAAAACGCCAGTGATGTCATAATTAGAATTTATTCTGACCATATTCATTTTTCAATGAATTTTTTTTACATGATTTCAAATTTTGACGGTATGGTTAATCAATTATTGACTGTGACGGCGTTTCTCTTTCAGCTTTTTTTCGTTTGCCTCTCTAGTTTCGCCAAAGTTTGCAAAGCCCATTTACAATAACTACTAATAAAAGGGTTGGAATGGGACACAGAGTTGGGGAACAATGTTGTATGAAGAAATGAATTCTGTCTTGTCCCTCTTTTAAGATTTTAATAAAGCATGGGAGTTTGATCTTTGTGCAACCAAGCTTCTTGTTCGGTTTTCAAGTTAGTTTGGCTGGCTATGCATATATGTATTGCGCGTACAGGCTGCATCGATAGAGGCAGAGGGCTAAAAATTGAAACATTCATTCTTGATTATATCTAGAGAAAAGTGGTTTTAAAATTCACCCTAAATAGCGAGTGGTTCAATTTACCATGTAAATTCATGTTAAATTAATCCCTTAGTTTGTGTCTAGTTGCATTCATGCTTTTTTTTAATTCAGATTTTTTTTATTCACCGATACTCATCAAAAGGTGAGAGAAATAATTTATTCATTGATCACCTCTTTTCCGATTTTCAATTGATCATCACCTACACGACATGCTGCCAAAAGACATAGGTTTTGAAGGACTAACCAGACCTATCTATCTCTCTGTTGGTCTATTTCCATTCATACCTCTCTCCTCCGTACCTTCTTTGCTCCTTTCTTTTTTCTTACCTTCATTTTCCCCCCTTCCTTCCTTAATTCTCTTTTCTTTCCTCCCTTTCCTCCTCCCTCTTGCTCCTCCCCCTCGGTACTTATTACTCCCCTTCATCCCCTTTCATTCTTTCCCTCTTCCTAGTTTTCTCTTCCACCTTTCCTTGCCCTACCCCCCATTTCTTCTACCTTCTTTCCTACTTCCCCATCAGCCCTTCCTTGCTTTTCCCCGTCAACTTCCCCTTCCCTTTCTTCCTCCCCTCTACCCCCTTCCCTCTTTTATCTTCCCTCTCTTTTTCTTCCCTCTCCCTTCCTCTATCACCCTTCTTTCTTCTGCCTTCACCACATCAATTTTCCACCCAAATCAACACATTCTCTGAGATTTTTTTTAATTTGAACAAATCAATTCCTTTCATTTCTTTTTATCGAATCACTGTATCCCCGTAAATGGCCGACCAACCAGCCAAGTGGGCTACAGATTTTTCCAGTCACATTTTTGGGGCTACAACCTTGGAAATTTGCATGAGTAGAAACGTTTTTTTTTAGTTTTTTTTTCTCAAATTAGAGCTTTTTTTGTTTACTTCGGACATTTTGAGGGGAGAAATTTAGATGGAAAATCTAAAGGTAATTTCAGATAATTTTTCAGATAATTACAGATGATCTGAAAAGATGTATTTTTTGATAGTTTTAGATAAAGTCTTATTTAATCAGTTCTTGTACACGCGCAGGCTATGCTGATTCATCAACGCGAGGTTCGGATATCCTTTCTCTCTTCTCAAAGGAAACTGAACATCCATTATTAATCTAAACGACACGAATAAAAGCAGATGAAGGAAAAAAATAGTTGAAGTCAAATGAACGCGGCAAACTCTTGATACTTGTATCTGTAATGCAGGAAAATGAAGAAGAATGAAAAAAAATGGATCAGTTGTGACGTCACAACCTGCAATCAAACTTAACCCACTTTCATTCAATCAATAATTCTATTCCATCTGCACTTCAATATTCTTTGAATTTGAAAAAAAATCATATTAATAATCTTATCCGTGTTTGGTTCCATTTTTATCTTTTGAAAGTATGTTTCTTCGTCTCCAGGGATTCTTTCCTGCGACCGGCAGCCATCTTGTGATTACTTACGCCGAATAACACTATACTGTGAACAATTCTTCCTTTTTGCCTCGGAGAGCTCTATTTAATGAATGAATGCCCCATTTATGAAATACTGCCTTTAAAACATTGGGCGGATTGAATTTGGGCTTTGATATAGTGCGCCTTTCTTCCTTTCTTCTCTTTCTTTCTTCTCTTTTTCGTTTCTTCCTTTTTTCCTTTCATTCTTCATTTCTTTCTTTCCTTTAGTTTTCACCTCGTTTTTTCTTCTTCTTCATTTTATTTTTCTTCTGCTTCAACCAGTGGCGTGTGGTGCGAAGTATTTCGGGTGTACTTTGTGTTATGCAAAAAATATTTCAACGTCTGTAAAAAGCAACAGACAGTGAAAGTATTTTTGATACAACGTAGGGAAGGTGGTCTCGATTGTGAATTGTAAAATTTCACACCCTCGCCCATTCGAATTTACAAACGACGAGCAAATAATAACAGAAGAAATAAGAGAATTAAAGAAAGAAAAACAAAGTTTTGATTGGAGGCAATAATCAGCTGTTTAATCAAAATTCTGTTTTCCATTAATTTTTCAATTTCTACAATCGGGACCTCCTTTCCTACACCATTCCTAAAAGGCTTCAACTGTCCGTTACTTTTTACAGGCACTTAATGTTTTTTGTTTCTTTTTAAACCTTTTTGTTCATCCGTAGCTCATAGCATTCCCCCCCCCAGTCCCATACGCCATTGACTTTTCATTCTTTTCCTCTCTCTGTCTTGTCATCTGTTCTCTTTTCTTTATTATATTTGCCAAGTTCGCGTCCGTCTGTCTTTCAGTTAATCCATCTTTCAGTCCCTCTGTCCATACGGTATTTCCAGAAATACTCAATGGGTTTCTATGAAATTGGATGGAAAAGCAAGCCATGTGGTATGAAGGAGTTAAATTTCGGGGCGGATCAAGAAATTCTTTTCTGATTCTGAGATATTTTTCTATTCTCCTTCCATACTTTTATTCAAACGTTCGTGACCACTGACATGATATCTCCGAAGGTTCTCAATAAATCTCAATCCAAGTTCTGTGAAAAAGGGTGGGCAATGAGGTAATAAAAAATTGTTTAAAATTGGGGGCGGATTCAGGAATTATTTGATTGAAGCATATTTTCCCGTTTTTTCCCCCAATATATATATGTATATGCTCATGATAATTCCAAAAGTTCTCATTGACTTACTATGAAATGTTGTAGAAGAGTGGGTAGTTGGCTAACAGAGAAGTGATTGAATATTTGGGTGGATCTATGCACAATTACCTTCCCTACATCGTAGTTAGATGTCCAGCCCACATAATATCGCCAAACTTTTCATGGATCTACATACGATATTTTAAAAACAAAATCTCAATGACATCCCATGAAATGTTTTGGAACGGTGGGCATTCGGCATCAGAAGAAGTGATTAAATTTCGGTGGATCCATGTACTGTTACCTTCCCAACATCGTAGATATATGTCCAAACCACCAAGTCTCTCCAATAGCTTCTTTATTAACGACCAGCGTTGTTTACATACTGATGGACAACACGAGTTAAGTGGTTTTAAAAGAAAAACAAAGAAAAACTTTAAAAATTAAGATGGAAAATGATAGCAGTCAACAAATGGATATCCTTACCTCGCATAGATGAATCACCGTAACCAACGCGTCTTTCAGAAGTGATTATCTAAAATGTTATTTAGAAATATCTGAAAAAAGAATTGATCTTTTATTGAAAATTATTTCCAAAATACCAGCTCGTAACTTGGGCATTGTTGATTGGTCCAAAATGAGACCAGGGGAGCTCAGACACAGACGTACAAATACGCACACGGATGAGCAAAGAGAGAAGAACGTGTAGCCCACTTGACTGGTTGATCGAGCGGGCCATTTGTTGGACTACGGGGATTCAACAATAGTCAAAAACCGAACAAGTAATTACACATGCGTGTTTCTTAACCTAATTAGAAAACGTCCATCAAAACTTTGACTGAAACTGTCAAAATAAGTTTCTCTCAGTTTTTAAGCTAGTCTGACCAGATGTGTATTACGCGTACAGGCCGCATCGATGGAGCTAGAGGGTTGAAAATTTCAGCTTTTACTCCTTATCATGTCAACAAAAAAGTTTTTTGTCCCCCCCCCCTTAAATAGGTTTTTAATTGGGGGAGGGGGGGGGCTTTGATTTTTTATGTAACTTTCTGCTTGATAGCTTGTTTACTTATTTTTGTGTTCGCTCGTTTTTTGAAAGTTCAGATGTCTTTTTAGTGATTACTGCCCAGCAAAATGCGAGTAACTCATCCATTGATGACCTGCTTTTTCCATATTTGTAATTGGTCACCCTTAACACGACGTGCTGACAAAAGTTGATTACATGACGGTTTGTATTGAGTGACTAACCAGACCCGTTTTTCTATTTCCACGATGAAGACATTGATTGCCATTCAGTATGGCCAACTCATTTTTTTTAGCACTCGTATTATGTAAGCCATTTCATAAACATTTCCAACAGCTCTATGGCTTGGTTTATAGCCAGGAAATAGCTAAAACTGCAAAAAAAAATCTTTGAAAAAAGACTACATTGGTTAAGATTGTTGGGAAATAGCTAAAATTGGCTAAAATTGCTAAAAGAAATAGAGCTAAAAACAGGTTTTAGCATAATTGTGTAAAACGCAGGTCGACGTGTAGAAGAAACGAGTTTTGGCCAAAGGTCAACCATTACGAAAGATCGACCTATACACCAATACAAACGGTGCATAATTCTAGCTAATTATTTACAGTGTATCAATAGTTGAAAGAGCAGAAAATGAACATTACAAAAAAAAGATGATACCGAAAAAAAAAAAAAAAATAAAAGCTGTAATTAAATGTGCACTAGGAACTGCTTTATCGATCCCCCAGGTAAAAGTCCCCCCCAAACCCCCCGAATCGAATAATTATCCCCAGGAAACAATAATTGGTGCAAGCAGTCGCTTACGTTGATTGCTATAAATAGAAGTGAGTATTCAACGAAACAGATCTCACAAGCGTATTGTTTTGCCAGAGATATGGTTTCCAACGGTTTTAAGATGTGTTCACACATCTCTATAAGACTCGTTTCGGTCGATTTATCGGTCGGCCTGTCGGTCGGTCTCAGTTACGTCTAACAATGGAAATAGGAAGGAAGGCGTGTAACATCTATTCCAATCAATATTTACCAGCTTCTAATGATGTTACCGTAGGTAATCTAAGCCAGAAATGGTCAAAACTCTGAAAATGGCTACTTACGACTTCTATCGAAAATCAACTTGCAAAATATTTCCATATCGCAATATTTTACAAATATGAGAATCAGTTGACTCAGAGAGAAGCCTACTTGCTCTTCTAATTCCTCCTCTCCTCCCCCTTCTTGCTATAACTACCTCCAGCAGTGAACGCATCTTTCAACTTACGGTTCTTGTTTAAGCAATACTTTGTGAATTAACTGATGAGTTTTATTTGTAAAAAAATTGCCAACTACGAAAATCCTCAACTAACTCTTGGAAATCATATTTCATGCTAACTAGAGATTCTGTGTAAAGTCCTCTTTATTGATAGAGATTCCTGCAACTGAATCCTCGGTCTGCTCCTTGTAGAAATATCCTGTTCAAAGAGTTTATTTAGCAGCTCCCGAAAATGTTTCTTGGTATAGAATAAAATGTTTTTGATGACGTACTCCATATTTTGTCGCCATATTATTGATGAGCTCGTTCGTCATACACGTTAATGTTATCAGCAATACTCCCTGCCACTCCCTGCCACTCTCTGTGAGATGATATTGAAATATTTTGATGTAGAAACTACATTTGCCATTTCTTAATACTACTAGTTCTCAGTCGTGAATGAAAGGTGTGACAGAGAATGGCAGGGAGTTTGTTTATATTTGAGAACTAGTCGTATCAAGGTGGCAGGGAATGGTAGGGAGATTATTTATGTTTAAAGAACAGTAGTTTTAAGAAGTGTCAGGGAATAGTAGGGAGTTTGTTTCTGCTTGTGGACGAGGAGTATCAATAAGTGGCTGGGAATGGCAGGGAGTGTCAAGGAAAAACTAGAATGGAGACCTGGATTGACTTTATATGTATCTTTGGTGTGAGGATCTGTAAAAGCGAAAATACTTTTGATAAACTTAATATCCTTTTCCTTTTGTTTCCTTTTCTCAAACAGATTATGGAGGTGAGAACGTTTGCTGCTACTGACTGGGCGAGTGGCACTCTTGATGATGTCTTCACTGTTTGTTTGCACATACTTTTCTGAATCTGCTTTGACCCTCTGGACACAGTCTCCTATGCTGATGAGCCCTCTGTCGCCCTCTTTTTTTAAATTCACGTATAGTCTATCCATGTCATCTCTGGGGTGCAAGGCTTCATGAATTGTCATTATTATCATTATTATTATTATTATTATTATTATTATTGGAGAATTGATTTTCTTTAGACTTTTGATACACCCTTAAACCTGAAACTGCATTAGAAAACGGAAAATTCGAATTACTTCATGACTTTAATATCATCACTGACAGGAAAATTACAGCTAGAAGGCCGGATATTGTCATTATTTACAAAGAAGACAATCAGACTATATTGATGGATAACTCATACCCACCAGACAGGAATACTGCGAGGAAAGGGAGGGAAAAAGTAGAAAAATATCAAAATTTGAAGATAGAATAGCAAAAATTATGGAAATTTCATCAAGATCATTCCAATCGTTATTGGAGCACTGGAAGCAGTAACTACGAACCTAGAAAAAAACAACACAAACTATTTCCTTAAACTGAACACTAAGGACATTAACATCAACCAAATGCAAATGACAATAATTTTGAAGGCATCAAATACAACCAGGAGGCTCCCAGGATCTAGTTGATCCGGAGTTTGGGATGAAAGCAGTGATACCTTGGTATTATAATAATAATAATAGTAATAATAATAATAATAATAATAATAATAATAATAATAATAATAATAATAATAATAATAATAAAAAAAAAAAAATGGGGGAAAATACCAGGACCTAGCAAGGGAGTTAAGGAAAATGTGGAACATGAAAACCAGGGTAGTACTGGTCATAGTGGGCACACTAGGAACTGTCCTCAAAACACTGAGGGAGAGACTGGAGGAGATCGGGATTAGGGGAAGGATAGAGACCGTACAGACCACAGCACTACTGGGAACTGCACGGATACTGAGGAAGGTTCTAGAGATATAAGGACTGCAACGAATTGTAGCTCTGTCATGATATGCGAAAGAGAGAGGAGACGTTAGCTGAAGACCTGAGGAGACTTATTGTCACTCAGCCTTCAGCGATAACCACTAGGCAACCGGTGTGAAACTGTAAATCGTAGAATTACTGCGACCTATGAGTACTAGGAGAGGAGGGCTGGAGACTTGAGGAGACTTGCTGTCACTCAAACTCCAGCGGTTACCACCAGGCAACTGGTGTGAGATTCCAAATAATAATAATAATAATAATAATAATAATAATAATAATAATAATAATAATAATAGTCGTTGACAAGAAGAGGAAGACCTGTCAAATAGTAAACGTGGCTGTACTTGTAGACTATTGAGTAAAGAGGAAGGAGAGTGAAAACTGGAAAAATACCAGGATATAGCGAGAGAACTGAAGGAGATGTGGAACATGAAAGCCAGGGTAGTCCCAGTCATAGTGGGTGCACTAAGAACTGTCCCAAAGACACTGAGTGCGAGACTGGAGGAGATCAGGATAAAGGAAAGGATTGAGACTGTACAGACCACAGCACTGCTTGGAACTGCGTGGATACTGAGGAAAGCGCTAGAAATATAAAGACTGCGACACTAATTGTTAACAGTGACCCAACAGAGGAAGGGAAATGAAAGTGGAAATGCAAACCACAGCACTGGCATGATAAGAAAAGACAGAAGAGACGTTGGCTGAAGATCTGAGGAGACTTATTGTCAGCCAGCCTTCAACAGTAACCACTGGGCAACCGGTGAGAAACTGTAAACTGCAGTATTACTGCAACCTATGCGTACTAGGAGAGAAGGGCTGGAGACTTGAGGAGACTTGATGCCACTCAAACTCCAGCGGTTACCACCAGGCAACTGGTGTGAGATTGCGAATAATAATAATGATTAAGATTTAAAAGGCAGATACAAGATGTAGCAGACGAGAAATCATGGACGTGGTTACGAATAGGAAACCTGAAAAGAGAAACGGAATCTCTCATTTGGCAGCTTAAAACAAAAGCATAAGGACAAACTACATAGAAGCAAAATTCGACAGAACACAGACAAACAGCAAATGCAGCATGTGCAGTGAAAGAGATGAGACAGTAAAGCACATAACTAGTGAATGTAGTCAACTTGCCCAGAAGGAGTATAAGCGTAGATACAATAGAGGTAGCAACGATGATACACTGGGAACTAGGCAAACAAATGGGATTCAACCATATGGAAAAGTGGTATCAGCACAAACCAGAGGCAGTCTTGGAGAATGACAACCACAAACTACTCTGGGACTTTGTCATCCAAACTGACCACCTCATCCAGGCAAGATGACCGGACTTGGTGATTGTTGACAAAAAAAGGAAGACCTGCCAAATAGTAGACATGGCTGTACCTGCAGACCATAGAGTTAAAAAGAAGAAGAGTGAAAAACAGGAAAAATACCAGGATCTAGCAAGAGAATTGAGGAAGATGTGGAACATGGAACCCAGGGTAGTACTGGTCATAGTGGGCGCACTAGGAACTTTCCCCAAAACGCTGAGGGAGAGACTGGAGGAGATCGGGATTTGGGGAAGGATTGAGACTGTACAGACCACAGCACTACTGGGAACTGCACGGATACTGAGGAAGGTGCTAGAGATATAAGGACTGCAACAAATTGTAGCCCTGACATGATAGGTGAAAGAGAGAGGAGACGTTAGCTGAAGACCTGAGGAGACTTATTGTCACTCAGCCTTCAGCGATAACCACTAGGCAACCGGTGTGAAACTGTAAATCGTAGAATTACTGCAACCTATGAGTACTAGGAGAGGAGGGCTGGAGACTTGAGGAGACTTGCTGTCACTCAAACTCCAGCGGTTACCACCAGGCAACTGGTGTGAGATTCCAAATAATAATGATAATAATAATGATAATGATAACAAAAATAATAATAATGATAATGATAATAATGATAATAACAATAATAATAATGATAATAATAATAAAAATAATAATAATAATGATAATAATAATAATGATAATGATAATAATAATGATGATAATAATGATAATAATAATAATGATAATGATAATGATGATAATAACAATGATGATGATAATAATAATGATAATAATAATGATAATAATAATAAATCAGGGAAAATAATAATAATAATACTGTCAAAATACAAAGATTTGGAAATAGAGATCACAAAAATGTGGCAACTCAAGACTGTAACAATACCGATTGTTACAAGAACCCTCAGGGTCATAATAAAAAAAAGCGTCGATAAATATCTAGCCAGAATACTGGGAAACCCAAGAATCTATGAGACACAGAAAATAGTCCTCACAGGCACCGCCCATATCCTTCGCAAAGAACAGTCCATGTGAATATTTCCTGCTATATAACTATGTACTGTCTCTCGGTGTGCAACGAATACTACTCGACATCAAAAGGATTAATAATAATAATAATAATAATAATAATAATAATAATAATAATAATAATAATAATAATAATAATAATAATAATTAAAAAAAAAAGTTGCAGATCTGGTTTATTTGAATAATGAAACAAAGACTGTTCTATGCCAGTTCAAAATGGCGATTGAAAAGACGTACTTCAGCCTAAGTAGAAAGGCGCCAAAACAAATCGTTCTAAGCGCAAATATTTTCACAACATTCAACCCGGGGCGCTAATGGTTTTGGCTGATTCACCAGCGATTAGACAAACAATGAGGACTCCATCGATGATGATTTTTCAATGCACAGTTAGAAACTAATAAATGTTCAGAGTTCTCAAATCAATTATTAACATTACCAGCATTGCACCTGTAAAAAAAATGACGGGGTTATCATGTATGGATAGACACCAAGGAGCCTAAAGCTGTTTTATCAAGTTTTAAAAAAATATAAGTGTATCAAACCATATAATGAACTTCTATGCAATTTTGTCTGCTTTTTTTATTCGTTTGTTTGTTTGCGCTCAAATGGGGTGATCTCATTGGTTGGTTTACCTTCTTATCATGCCTTATTCAAAATTACCTCATAGAGACTCTTGAAACTTCATGTCTGATTATCACACATTGAAACAGCTGTGTTGAGACTTTGAAAAACTTGAAATTAGGATACCTGAATTATCAAAAATAAATTACCCAATAAAATAGCTTTAGACTGCCCGGTGCTTCAGACGGGCATATTCTCATACATATATACATATATATGTTTCTTTCTCTCACACAACAGGATGCCCCCAGCAGCCAGGATACCATTTTTTGCTCACAAAGCAAAGCTCCTGATGGTGGACTCAGGTTTCACATCAAACCTATAACCTCTAAAAGTACACACGCACACACACACACACACACACACACACACACACGAACTACTGAAGATGGGAATACTTCCCGAAACATGTCTACACACATACACACACACATATATATATATATATATATATATATATATATATATATATATATATATATATATATATATATATATATATATATCCTGCCCAAACTGACTAACTTTGATATGAACTTTCGTAATTCTGATTTTATACCAGGACCATTCCATTCCTGTTCTTGCATTTAACGTATTTTGCGGTTTATAAGACGCTCCACCATAGTCTGTCCTTCAAAAATCGCCCTGCGCCCTTCAAGGTGAAAGATCACTTTTCGGGTTAAGTCTGGGATCTATGAATCCACTTAGTTCAATGATCCAGGCAATTCGGGAAAGAATACAAATATAATGTCGCCAACTTGAAAAGTTTTTCGCACAAAATCGACCTCGAAAAAGCATTAAAAAAACTCCAAAACGCTCTAAAAAAAACCCACTGTTAGCAATTGTATGGCCATTTTTAATAGCTAAAAATAAGCTTGATCTGTTTAAAATGGCCAGAAGTGGGCTAAAATTGCTGGAAAATAGCGCTAGGAATGGGCTAAAAGTAGCTCCAAATGTTGGATTTTTGCGTTGCCATTTTAGACACCCTCTAAATATAGCTCGAAAAGTGCTAAATTGGCAACACTGTATAAGTAGTATATTACCTAAAACCTGAGGGGTGCGTATTATACGCCAGTGCCTCTTATACACAGTATTTTCGATGTAATGTTTTATCACTCGAGCTTAATTTGCAAGTACGTAGGTAGGCGTTGGAAGCAAGTGTCAGGTGTAAAAACAGGAACCCTCATTGAGTTCTTCGTTTTAGATACTCTCCTTCTGTTAAAGGTCGTGGGACTGGTGACCCTGCTTCAAGAAAGTTCAGCTTTGCTTTTGATTCGACGTTGAATTGGACCGACGGAAGACCTTTTAGCCTCACTTGTAAAGAGATGTGATGCAAGTTCGGTTATTAATAGAAACAATGATATATTAACAATGTACTTCGGTGCGCAGACAGCGCATAGATACGAACTATATATAAACATGAGATGAATAAGTACCGGGTATCAGAATGTCGGGGTAGCTATCGATGTATCTATCTATTTATCTATCTATCTCAGCCTGTTAATATCTATCTCAGTCTGTCCATCTCTCTCTCTCTCTCTGTCTCTCTCTCTCCCTTTGTATGATGCATTCCTTCTTAGACATAGTATTTCATCTTTAAATGTCAGTTCTATAAGGAAATTTGAAGCAAAACTATCACCAAAACTGCGAACATAGGTTTCCCTCAGTTTTTTTGTTGGTTTGGTTGGGTCACGCATACAGACTGCTTAAATGAAACTGCAGAGCTGGATAGTCCATTTACTACTTATTCTTTGTTTTTTTTTTAATACATCTTGAATAAGTCTTTAATGAGGGGGGCAGTTTGCAAAGTACGTTTATGCTAAATTGGTTCTTATTTCGCACCAGCATGTTTTTAAAAAAAATCATATGTTTTTTTCCATTGATCACCCCTTCTTTCAATGGTTTAATTGTTCACCCCCAACACAGCATGTTGCCGAAAGACGATGGTCACATGACAGTTTCTATTGAGTGAGCAACCAGGCCTATCTATCCATCCATCCATCCATCCATCTATCTATCTATCTATCAATCTATCTATCTATCTACACAGGGTGCTATTTGTTAATCACAGCTTTGGTTATCAACATGAAAGGTTTTAGTTTGATGCAAAAGTTTCCATCATCTCTGGAACCAAAATATCTTATTCATATAAATCCATATCGTCATCAGTCAGTGTCCAAGGTATTACCCCCGGCTTTCTCAGACCTGAACCCACCATAAAAACCTATTTAAGAGGAGGGGGTCTTAAAAAACCCCACGAAAACGTTTGTTTGTAGACGTAATAAGGAGAAAATGTTTGAATGTTCAGCCTTCTAGCTCCTGTGTTGCATAGATTGCAAGCCAGACCAAGTTAAAACTGAAAAATCTTAAGCTGAAAGTTTTGATTGGGGATTCTTATCAAATGTTCAAATACTGACCAATATTCGTTTGCGAGACTTTGGGTTGAATGCATTGAACTACCGTAGTCACCAAAGGTGGCGAAGGGATCTATCCTTTTTTAATGTGTGAGTGTGTTTGTATTCCAAGCTTGTTTATGTGTTTGTTGGTTTGATTGTTGCAGTGCTCCTGGCCATACTGTTTTGTCTAAAAGCTTGAAAATTGGCATCAATACTCCACTAGACTGTGTAAAAATGTTTTCGTATTTTATTTCAGGAAAAAAAATCTTTTGGGCCCTTTTTGGAGTTTATCTGACGGGTTTATCGATAACATTTAGATTCCCCAGAATCTAGATGTTTTGTTCTAAACTATTTTACTTTTCGACTGGAAAACGCCTGTGATGTCATAAATAGAATTTATTCTGACCATATTTATTCTCCGATGTAATTGTTTTTACATGACTATTTCTTGTTCAATTACCGACTGCGATGGCGAGGTTTCCTAGCTTCTGGATTTTTTTTTCTAAATAATGTACTATAAGTGACTGATTGTACCAGTAATAAATAGATGGATGAACTTCAATGATAATCCTTAAACATTGTGGGAAAGATGGCACTGGGAACATTCGCGTCAAAGAAACGATAAAATCACTTTCACAATGGAAAATACATTTTATAATAGGTACAAAAGTATTCATACCTATGTTCGTGTCCATCATACTCATAATCAGCTTTTGAGCAAACGTTTTTCTGGACCTGTTTCGTTCGTCACGCCATCTTATTTTCAGCCTGCCTTAATTTCACGTATGATCTCTAGATTGTGATATCCGGCGGTTGTCTCACATTCTTGGTACATGACCAGCTCCCCAACAGTGCTTATCAAATAGCACCTGGTTTTAATATATTGCTTTATTTTTGGGGGTGGGGGTGGTGTCATAATACAGTGGTATGTTATACTGACACCTATTTATGTAGTTCGTTTTTTTATACAGGGTATTATCATAATATATTGTATTTGGATGTTATTTTATACTGCACATCATTTGATTTTTTGAAACACAGGGTTACTTACATACGTTAGCCAAAATGCACCAATACATATATATATATATATATATATATATATATATATATATATATATATATATATATATATATATGTTATATATGTGTGTGCGTGTGTGTGTATATATATATGTGTGTGTGTGTGTGTGTGTGTGTGCAATTACATTGCACTTCTTTCAAGAGCAAACCATTTGATCTCAGCTAAACCTTTCTCTTCCTCTCTCTCTCTCTCTCACTATAGATATATATGATAATGATTTACTCTTTCTTCTAATATATATATATATATATATATGTATATATATATGTATATATATATATAACGGTTGCCCTTCCACCAAGAGCAAATTGTTTGATCTGATTTGAGCCGATGGCGATTTATCTGAAACGCGTCTTATCATACGAGAGATTAAAGAATTTTTGATCCGTAAACTTGATACTGTGCTACAATGAAAGACATTTATTTACCTGAAGGGAAAATGAAATGTACTTAATTCCTTTTATCAATCAACAAACGATACGCGGTGCGATGGGTTTCAGGTGAAAATAGTTACATAAATTTTGGCCTACCTTCTCGATTTTTTTCTATCTCTCCTCGCTCGTTCTCAGACTATCCTCTCCCTTTGTCAATCCCAGTCTGTTCATATCTATCTATCTATCTATCTATCTATCTATCTATCTATCTATCTATCTCTTTCAGTCTGTTCATATCTATCTCTTTACATATCTATCTATCGATTTCAGTCCACTCATATATATCTATCAATTTTTTTTTTAGATAGTTTTAGAAAATTTTTCATTTAATTAGTCCTGGTACATTCGCAGGCAACGGTGATTACTTCATGCAAGGTACGAATATCTCTCCCTCATTCTATCTAGGAATGTATACGCGTAATAATGCATTTACACGATCACGTTGACAATCAGATTCGCACTCATCTAACCGTAATTGAAGAAAGTTATGCGGTTGTAGGTGTATGCACCGAGATAACTCGACAACTAGCCACTGTATGAAGTTGATATTTGCCAGGTATTTTTGTCACCACACAAGAGAGTGCAGTGTTTTGTTTTGAGTTTTTTTTTGTCAGCGGTTCCCTAAAAATCTAATAAAATAAATGAAATGTCTGTATCTCGCATGAACGAATCACCGTAACTCGTTCGTGTACCAGAACTAATCATCTAAAATATCATCTTGAATAGATTTTTCTTTTAAAATTATCTAAAGAATACAGCAGTGTTCATATTTGTTTTTGTTTGTAGCAAATTTGGACTTTTTAACGATTACCACCGTACAAAAATTAATCATCCCTGCCAAAGGACGTTGGTCACGTGACGGTCTCTATTGCATGACTAACCAGACCTCTTTCAATTTCACTTATTACGTAATGTTCGGGAATTAATTCATTAATAAGAAAGTATGTTAACAAAAGGAGCTAGATCTAACCTCAAAAGTGCCAAAGTATCAACCTGGGGCGGATCAAGGCGTCTAGGGGTCCCTTGGCACCGATAAAATTTTGGCCTCTCTAATGTTTAAGATGCGTATATTTTTTTACAATTTTATACCTAAATCTCTCAGATGATGTCAAATATACTTTTAGTGGGTATCAACTTTTTCGTGGTCCCCCAATTTTTTCTAGCTGTTGATGCAATGTTTAAAAGGCCTTATTGATGATATGGCCCTGTAGGCAACCCTGTCTAAATCATCTATTTTCTCACACTAATTGGGTAAAAATGTGCAACACACACACAGACACACGTGCACGCACACACACGTGCCTAAAACAAGTAGGGGGGTATTCACTGTGGGTATGGCGTATACCTGCTTCTCAATAACCAGCAGAGGTGGGCGCTGCTAACGAGAACGTTCAACTGATAAATTGCTAAAGATTTAGCGGAAGCAAAAATAGACGCTAACCGCTAAATTTCATCGCAAGAATTTAGCCCCGGTTCGTTTTTCTTGCCTTAAGACTCTTAAAAAGATATCAAGAGAGTTGAAGTTTTTATATGGTGTAGCTAAGACATAGATATCTAAAATGTACATAAAGCGGTTACCGTTGCTTCTGTTAAATCTTTAGCGGTTTATCAATTTGGCGTTTTAGTTAGCTGTGACCACCATTGATTTTAAGGCTTTTTTTTTTTTCGTACGTTCACTGTTTGCTAACGAAGACATTACCGTACACCTAGTTCCCGGAAACCCATTCTTAGCGTATACATACTTCCCCAAAACCCATTTTACTTCCACCGCTGGCAACTAGCCCGTTTTCCCACCGCTCCACCGAAATCTGTCATTATATTACTGACGTTGAGCGAAGGCCGCACGCATGCGCGAAGAGTGAGACGTGAACGCGCACATGCACGCGAAACGCGTGCACTCATGCACGCACGCAAGCACCTACACACCCACTCACGCACGCACGAATATACGTACGCACGCACGCATGCGCACACGCAACTATACATGCAGGAACTCACGCATGCGCGCACGCAACCGGTGTTAACCGCATTTCTTATATTATAAATAGACGAAGTCGTCTGGAATATCTAATTTTAAAAATAGCCACTCATATTCCCCGTGTGTCAGGAAGGCTGAAATTCACGGCATGAAGCACGTAATAATACAAAATTAAGTTATAGATTCGTACTTTGGTATATATATATATATATATATATATATATATATATATATATATATATATATATATATATATATTCGTACTCTGGTGTGTATATATATATATATATATACATATATATATATATATACACACACATATATATATATATATATATATATATATACACACACACACATATATATATATATATATATATATATATATATATATATATATATACATATATATATATATATATTCGTACTCAGGTATATCTGGTATATATATATATATATATATATATATATATATATATATATATTTATATATATTCAATTATTTACATATGTATGTATATGTATAAATATGTATATGTTGGTGTGTGTGTTCCTATCTGGCTCAGTAACGTTTGGTAAGATGTGTGTACTATTACACCTCTCGATGAATCGACGTATGTGTGCATTTATGAATGTATGAACGTATGTATCGATGTTTGTATGCATGTGTACGTATGTAGCGACTTTAAGTATGTGAAAAAGATGTATGCTTGTCTGTAAACGTATATGCATGTAATGAGTATGTATATATCTATCTCTGTTCATATCTATCTATCTATCTATCTATCTACCTTATTTTGTTCATATCTATCTATCTACCTATTCATATCTATCTATCTATCTATTTATCTATCTATTTATCTATCTATCTATATATATGTGTGTGTGTGTGTATGTGTGTGTGTATGCATGTGTATATAGATGTATGCATGTATGTAAACATATATGCATGTAATGTGTATCTATGTATCTTTCTCTGTCCATATCTATCTATCTATCTATCTATCTATCTATCTATCTGTTAATATCTATCTATCTACCTCATTTTGTTCATATCTATCTATCTATCTATCTATCTATCTCAGTCTTTCATATCTATCTATCTATCTTCCTCAGCCAGCTCATATCTATCTATCTATCTATCTATCTATCTCAGTCCGCTCATATCTATAAACCTATCCCTCTGTCTATCTCGCTTTGTTTATATCCACCAATCTCGGTCTGCTCATAACTCTCTAATGTGATACACTCTTTCTTATACGTAATATTTTATCTTTCAATGTCAGTTCGAGGACAAACAGACAGTACTTGTACTCTACTGTCTTTGCAATCTGATAACCACTGATTCGTAAACATTTTCTTCTTATTCTTCAACATAAACATTCTATTATCAGAGCGAAACGAACATTTACTCACAAAACCTATTTGGCAAGGGGCTCTGCATCATTCCTCCCGATGAGGATGTCTTATAGATTGTCGGACGGAGCTGAAATTTGGTACTGGGAACTTGGGGGCCACGGCGAAACTTTTGTATACATCGAACTATGAAAAAAATGCCCCCACGATCCAGTAGGAATGTCTTGAGAAAACTGGTCTCCCGTGATTTTAAATGCAGAGACTCTGAAACAATCTAAACATGCTTCAAGTACGCTAAAATATTTCAATATATAGAGATAATTAGAAATTTTGTCATTATAATTCATCATAGGTCTTAAAAAAAAATCTATGCAAATGTGTTGACTCCGCCTTTTATGATATGAATGGAACTCTTACTGATTAATAAAGTGTCTGGTTCATTTAGTCTTTTGTGTCGTTCACATAGACCCGATTTGGGCTTTGCTTCAAGAGACCTGGTACTGCTCAGAGTAATCAAGTTGAAAGGGTTCAGGGGA
>OY735230.1:44211945-44221945 GCA_963457665.1 Thysanoteuthis rhombus
TATATCACTCTATGGCGAGTGATATATTAACCGTATAACGACGGGAGATCATTTCAAATAAGTCTATCTATCTATCTATCTATCTATCTATCTATCTATCTATCTATCTATATATTAATGCTCCTATATTCAGGGTTGAGCACTCTTTAAGTGAGGCAACTCATCCATTGTAAGCTTATGCAATGCTCTTCCATAGGAATAGAGTACTCTGGTGGATGAGGAGTTTCTGCGTAAATGAATATATCGCTTAAATTCAGCCTTACTGAGCAGAGGTAGTATATCGGCCTCCGGGTCCGATGTGAGGGTTTCAATTCTGCCTCGCGGTACTTGATGGGATAAAGTCTATAGCCACAGATAATACATCGAAACAGCTGTCTGTGGATGACATAATATATATATATATATATATATATATATATATATATATATATATATATATATATATCAGTTGAAAATATATACAACAAATCATACATATTAAACGATAATTTCTTTCCTCTAAGAGCGCTCGATACATGTCTGAGCGAAATACAGAGACATAAATTGCTACGTATGCAGAAACTCTGACTGACAGGCCGATCGGTTCGTTTGACAAGCACATGCATGCGTACATGTACTCATAAATACGCATGCATATACGTATTTGTGTGTATGTATGTATTTATATACGTGTGTGTGTGTGTGTGTGTGTACTTGTTTGTAAATGCAATGATCAGGAGAGAGAAAAAACGTCCCGTAAAAACCTCATCTTAATCTTCATCGATAAAGACCGAGTCCAGATCAATCTGATCGACCAATGCACTCGGTGATTCTAAACAAAAACAGATATACTTTGATTAGTGCGATTAAATCGTTCCAAAATATTACGTACTGTTCAAAACCACATCGTTCAAAGTCTTATTATAAGTTTGCGTATTTTTTCCAGCTTACATTCAGTTGCATTGATTTCAACAGCAATACCTCAAACATACTACATCGAAACCTGTATTGGCCAAAACTGCACTATTCAAAGTATTGCAGTAGTCTACCAAATTCTTTTCGCCGGTATATAGAAACTAGGAACCTCACAGAGAGTGCATAACTCTGCAAACGCCATTGTCACTAAAATCTGAAAGAAAATCAGTTCATGTATAACTATATATGTTCAGGCGAGGTAACTAAAAAAACCTTACATCAGCCCCAAATTTTAATTAATTGAGAACTTTTGGAGATATTGCATGGACAAAGATGAGTTACTACATAAATGTATTAATAAAAAATGGAAAAAGATATCTCTTAGACGAAGAAAAGAATACCTGGATCCGCTCCCAAATGGAACCAATGCTTCTTTTCTACACCAGGACCTAACCTCCAAGAAGATTTGATTGAAGTTAATCAGAAACTTCCGGATATATTGTGCAACCAGACAGACATGAGATACATATACCTCTTCCAACTAGGTTCTCCCATATGCAATGTATTCTCCAGCAGCCTGTAAGATTTCAACAAAAAAGTAACTCAATCGCCGGTCGAGTTAGAGGGAAAGTTTACTTGCTCAAAGATAATTCGATTCGACCGATCCAAAAATAGGTAGAAGTTGAAAAGGTCGTCTAAAATATCCTACATTTTATAAAGCCTTTATTCACTGCATGTTATATCAGAATACAACAAATGACGTAAAACGACCTAATCAAGTAATAAATATAATGAATTCATAATATGTACGATGCAATTTCCATTGAGAAACAGTTTTGCTATCGAGGATATCATTCCACGTGTAAAACTATCTGAGACTCTTTTTGAATATCTAAAATTGTATAATATCGGAAATATATCTAAAAACAATTCCTTATATCTGAACGCGATAGAAATATCTAAATTTAGATATAAAATATCTTGGTTGGCAACGCTGACAATGATGACTTTGATTTCTCTGCTTTACCTTTCCTGTTCCTACACATCGAATGAAGAGCTTTCATGGTCAGGTGAACAAAATTTGCCGAAGAAAAAAATGTCCCTACGGTCGTCTTTGAAGTTTGTGGGACCAAAAATCAATTGGGGCGTTTATTTCCGCTCAGCTCACCTCTAATGATAATTGAAGGGAATTTTTTTTTTAAGTTGAAAAATATAAAAATGTGATTAAAAAAAATTTTTTTTCCTGCTGGGAAAAGCTGAGAAACTTACACGCCAAAGAGAGAGAGAGAGAGAGAGAGAGAGAGAGAGAGAGAGAGAGAGAGAGAGAGAGAGAGAATTTGAGCGGTTGAGTTGAATCTCACAGGCTGTTGTCCAGACCTGTTACATTCACTTCATGTCACACTTCTTATCTAATCAGCAATTCGAACAAGTTTAAGTTTTTCTCAAAAGACTCTTCAGTAATCATTGATCTTATGAATGTAAGATATGGTAGCTTAACTCGACATACAAAGGCCTCAAAAAGTCACAGAGTAACTAAGAAAAAGTAATATTACGTTGGTAAAAAAAGAATTGCGGTTTTTGTCATTTCAAACTTTGATGCTTATTTCTGGAATTAATCATCATTCGACCATCTCCATGTAAAATACCATTTCAAAGTGTGAATTTTGCTCTATTCATTTAAGTTGAACGTTTTCTCTTCACCGATCATTCTGGTTCATTTAAAGTTGTGTCAAATCAAACGTGGATAAAAGCAAATCTGATCAATTTTGTTGTATGAGTTCAAAATGAGACGTTAAGTAGCAGAAACTGCTCGCAATATCAACCAAGTATTTGGTCAGAGGACCGTCAACGGACGTACTGTTCAATATTGGTTCCAAAATTTTCGAAACGGAGACGAGAGCCTTGAAGATGTGGACGTCCTTCTATGGTTGACGACAATCAATTTGAGGGTCTTTATTGAAGTGTACTCACGCAAAACAATTCATGAAGTTGCAGAGGGACTAGAAGTTGACCAATGAAGATTTGCACCAAATTCAAAAAGCACAAAAAGCTGGCATATCTTGCAAATGACCCTGTGGAAATTAAGTGAACTATGCTACGACACTCTACCTTACCCTGCTCACTCACCAGACCTCTCACCGACCGACTACCACTTTTTCAAGCTTTTCGACCTATTTCCGCAACTGGTAGCTCAAAACGCCTTCGAAAAATTCAATGGTTCAAAGCCCTAGAATTATAAGCTCACAGGATAAATGGATTCGTTTCTAGTCGGCAAAAATTAGTAGATTCTGAAGGTTCTTATTTCGATTAATAACTTCTATTCTGAGCTGAGATATATTGCTTTAAGATGCCGTTATTTGATTCAGCGCACTTGATTTCAGCATGAGTGACTGGTTCCACGACTAACTAGTACTAAATTCCCTCTAGTAATCAGTTCTAGAAGAGTATAATTTCAAATTAACTTCATGAAATAATATATTAGGAGTACCAGAAGAACCGGGTAGAGATCCTCAGATATATGGAACACACGACCGTAAAATCTCAAATTGAGAATTGATTCAATGTTTTACCACCGTAGGCTGCAGATAGCTGGCGAATTTAACGTAGAAGCAACTTTTTGTAAAAGTATCAATTGATATTCGGTTTAATTAAATTTTATGTCTGCTAATTCTTTGATGAAAGGTGCACTGATATTTGAATAGCAAATAAGTAATTTTATTTGCTCTAAGGATAGAAATAATAATTGAAATCAATTCAGTGAGTTTTGGTCATGAATCGATCGCACACATTGTAGTTTTCCAAGATAAACATTTTTTTATCTACCTTCTGTGTGATATTATCTAAACCCTGAGAGCAAAACTGAGTCCCTATCGAAATTTGATGCCGTGAATGTGAAAATTGAATTGAATATTTTAGCTATGTGAACAAAAAGCTTACGATACAATAATGATAACTGTTTTGAGGTTCCATCCTTTTTTGTAAAGCTCCTTAAAATGCATCTTTATGCTTAGAAAATCACGGATTCTTTTTTGAAAATATAGCCTGTGACCATACAGGGTGAAATATCAAAGACCTATAACCATTGCTTCGAGGGTAAAACGCAGTTGTCAGGGAGATTCCTCGTGACAAAGGGGTTAAGCAAATTTTTAATATCTATAGGATATTGTTTGAATGTCCAGAGATGAATAAAAAATATATTGCATTTAATTTTTTTCATAGTTGCTTGAGATCAAGTGTTTTCAAATTAACTACGTCTGCCATATCATTCTAAGCAAAAGATATTAGTGTATGTATTTGCGTTGTGCAAAAGTAGTTAGTTGAGGGTAGCATTACTCTTCGACTGTAAAAGAATATAGGTGTGTACTGATTAACAGTAGCCACCAAAGATGACGGAGGACCTTTTTTCTTAAAGCTATGCTTGTCTATTTGTTTATGTTTTTTGCTTGAGTCAATTGGTTTGGTTACTTCTTTGTTTGTTCAAGCATTCCTGGCCAGACCATTTTGTCGACGGACTTGAAATTTGGCATCAGTGCTCCACTAGACCCCTTCTAAAAATGCTCTAAAAAAAGGAAGTTTTTAAAAAAACATTTTTAGGCCTTATTCTGACGGGTTTATTTGTTTGCGTGGTCCAGTGCACTTAGCCCTACTGTTTTGTCTATAGACTTGGAAATTGGCATCAGCTTTCCCCTAGACCCTTTCTGTCCTCTATTTCAGATGTTTCCGAGTAGAGAAAGCCAGTGATGTCATAAATAGAATTTATTCTCACCATATCTATTCTTTGATGGAATTTTTTTTCTACGGTTGTTCAATTAATGACTGTCATGGCGGGTTTTGTATATATTTTTTACTATTTCTGCGTTCAAAAATTCTGTCTCTGCTCTTTCGACCAATCACAGCGAAACGAACGTAGATGCGACCAGCGTATTAGTAGTATGATAATATTGGAGGAAAAATAAAATAAAAATTATCATTCAAGAATAATGGCATAACCCATATGGTCAGCAGATGAAATGTCACGATGGGGAGGATAAAATGTCATGGTGTGCCTCATTTCGCCCAAAAGCAAGAATTTGTTGAACCCCGGTTGAAGACAAAGCGTCTACGGTTAAGTTTCTGAAATACAATAGCAAGAAGAAGAAGGCGATCTTGGGGCGCAATTAAGTACTCTTCACTTTTTCATGGCTTAACAATTATTATGGGATTCTCAATTGCCCCTGAACAAGGCTGCCCGTGATGCCTGGGTTTAAAAACAAACACTTCAGATTATCATTGACCCTTGATCAATAAGAAAAATCAAATGGCACTGGGCAAGCCATGTTACAAGAATTTCAGACAGCCGCTGGACCTCCCGACTTACAACGTGAAACCCCAGAGATCATATACGAAACTATGATCGGCAAAAAAAAGATAGCCAGACGAAATAGACAAGTTCAGAAAAAAATTGACTCCGCGACGCTCATAGTAGAGATGACTATTTCGATACACACAAATGACTCCGTGCCTATTGAGGGGAGTGTGTGTACATAATTTCGACCGTGTCAAGTTTCTACCATGGGCAGTTTTATTGGTGATATTCCACCGATTTCAAATTGAATTAGAAAAGTTACAAGAATTTTTCAATTCAGTCCAATTTTCCTGATTCAGTTTGACTAGCAAAGCCAAAGTATCACCAAGGAAAAATGAGATAAAATAGTATGTTCACTGAAAAGGGAAATAAACCTTTGTTAGAAGAGTCCCCTTCTTGATTTTTTCTCCAATGCTCTCCATATATATATATATATATATATATATAATTGTGTCATCCACAGACAGCTGTTTCGTTGTATTACAACTCTATAGACAATCACTTCTAAATGCTCTATCTCTACCCTACGCAGAACTGGACGGTCAGTAAGACCGAATTAAGCAATATATTTCTTACATATACCAAAGTACTCCATTCCAGAGTAAGGAGAGCACTGCATAGAAGCTTATAATGGACGAGTGCCCTACCTAAGAGTGCCTAACCCTAAAGAAGGGAGTGTCAATGATAATAATTGTGTTTCGTTGTATTACAACTCTTCAGTATATATATATATATATATATATATATATATATATATATATATATATATATATTGTGTCATCCAAAGACAGCTGTTTCGATGTATTACATCTCTTCAGTGTGGTTATAGACTTTCGATAATCCTATCCAGTTCCACGAGGCAGGATTGAAACCTTCGCTTCAGACCCGGAGGCCGATATCTGAGCTACGGAACTGGACGGTCAGTAAGGCTGAATTTAAACGATGTATATATTTATGCATAAATTCCCCATCCACCAGAGTGCTCTATTCCTATGGAAGAGCATTGCATAAGCTTACAATGGATGAGTTACCACACTTGAAGAGTGCTCAACCCTGAATAGAAAAACATTAATTATATATATATATATATATATATATATATTATTCATTATAAATAATTTTTTAGCTGAGATGTTGTCGATGCCTTTTATTATTTTTAATGTTTATGCCATATCTCCTTATTCTTCTCATGATGTTAGTTTCAATCTTGTAAGTCTTTCTCCGCAGGGGGGAGGGGTTTTTTTTTTTTGTTCTGAAACGAATTTTGTTGCTCTTCTCTGAATACATTCCAATTCTTCTACATCGTTTTTGCAATGCGAGGATCATGCTTATGAACCAAAATATATTGTTAATAGCCAAATCTGTTTTTGTTTTTAGTTTCTCTTTCGGAGATGTATGCTTGTGTTTTCTAGCTATCTTGGCGCTAAAGGTCAACGCTGTGTAAATAACTTTTTGACATTTTCCTTCCCGATTGCTGTCAGGCACGACGCCGCCGTCTCTCCAATCCCGTCCCTCATCCAACCCCAACCTCGACCCCACCCATCAACACGTAATTAATCGACTGTTGTTACGAACAAATTGCGTTGGATACACCGGTTCTCATACGATCCCCGGAGTTGAGCAACCTGGAGCCTGGTCAGTATCTAGATCAGGGTTTCTCAACCTTTTTCTGTCCATCGACCCATTTTGGTTATGGGGGGGGGGGGGGAATCGCCCCCTACTTTTTTATGAAACTGATATATTAAAAGAAAAGGAATCAATTGAAGCATCACTATAGATTGGCAAGATTCCGGTAGAGCCAGCTCAATCTTCGAGAACCAGAAAATCCCATTAATCCTTAAAAAGAGGGTGTACAAGCAATGCATCTTCCCTATAGTCACCTACGGAGCTGGAATATGAAACCTTGCGAAAAACATTAGCACTCAAACTGAGAATCATGCACCATGTGCAGGAGAGGAATATGCTGAATATCAAATGGAGAGATCATATGACGACACAGGATAATAGAGGAAAAACAGGAGTCAGAGATATCATACGAAAAATATTGAAAGCTCAAATAGCAATGGGTTGGACATGTTGCAAGAATGTCTGACAACCGCTGGATATCACGACTAACAACATGGATTGCTAAATATCATATGCAAAACTGTGGCCAGCAGAAAATAAGATGGAGAGACGAACTAGACAAGTTCAAGAAGTATTGGCTCCGTGATTCTTCTCTGCGTTTGGTTGAATTCAAAAGGAACTCTTCAGTATGAATTGTTGGAACCTGGACAAACTGTTAATGCACAATTATATAGAGAGTAACTGACCCGTTTGAATGACGCACTGGAAGAATCTTTAACAAAAACGCCTTCAAAATAAGCTACTCTAGCATATACAAGACAAACAAAATCATAAAAAACACAAAACACAACAAAATCATCATAAATAAACAGAACAAAATCAAGAGAAAAATTCCACTGCAGTAACAGAGATGAATGCCTATCAAAACAAAACAATCCCACCCAGAAGAATGTAATTTTCAAAGCAACCGTAATCTCCATTGAAGACCAAACAATGGCAAATTTTATGTTGGAGCCTCGAATACAAGTTTCAAACATATTTCAACAATGAAAGATACTAAAATAACACAGTGTTGTCCAAATGCACTTGGAATCTAAAAAACAAAGCAAAATAAAACACACATGATAAAATGAGAATTTCAAAAATCATCAGCGCCATGCAAAAAGAACCAAAAATGCATATCAGGTCTAGAAGAAAAATTACACATAATAGAATTCACAAAAGAAGAATCTCTATTAAACAAAAAACCCTAACTAATTGGGAATTGTAGACACGAGACGAAATTCCTACTAACACTATGACAAAAACAATGAAGATTCTAATGACAAAATTACCATCATCATATCATAAAAATTAGTATAAATAAACCCTAATCAAAATGAATAAATAAGAAAATAATTGAAACAATAACGCGATAAGACAATTACAAATACCGCAATAAATTTAGTTATGGACAACCTTATGCAATAATAAAACGAAAAAATATAAAAAGTAACACAGAACATCAAATCCCAAATATATCAGTAAGATAGTAAGACATCAGAAAAATATCTATACAAAATTAAAATCACTGGAGTTGAATAAACAGACAGTTTTTAATGGAGCCTGCATTGTAACACAATTTCAGCCATATTTTGAATGTGGCCTTTTGCGATTCAAAATGGCCGTTCAAGAAATAAAAGAAACTGTGTTTTCCAAAGATTCCCCTATTTATTGCAAATTTATGTAGAAATGCAATGCTATCAATTATAGCATAAAACAAATAAGAAAAAATTAGTCATAAAGGGAGGTAACTTTTATTTCTATATTAACTAGTCTACTTATGTGCCTGATCTGCAAAGTTGACCAAAAATGGTAATAACCGTTTTGCTAGAAGAAAAGAAAAAAATTCCAAAATAAATTCAAGAATCCTGTAAGGAATCCAGATTCTCTGGAAATGTCAATCATTTCTGTGGATTTATTCAAGCGAGAAGCTGATACTTTCCGAATGCCACGAAAGTATTTTGATTTGCCCACGCCGACACTTGTCAACACAAATAAAACCAAGCGACATTATTTTAAAAAGAACAAATGCCTCCTTGCTCATTCGAAACAGACGTCGGCGCTTCAATTATCAGGGCCCGGCTCCAACGGTTCTCAACTTTTTTTCCAACCATTTTACCAACCCGATCAAAATTGTCAGCGCCACCCCACGGGTACCGAAGATTCATACTAGCGTCAAAGTATGAAGAAGATCATCTGAAAGTTATGATGCAATACTACTCATTTTTCTTCAGGGATTTGGTTTTTGAATTTCTGAAACAGTATAGCAATGTAGTCCGCGTATCACGTGTGACAAATCGTCGCAGTTGGAGAAAAATATACACAATAAAAAAAAAATTTCAAGAAATGTTATCAATGTATTCCGTTTGGTTGATTCCATTACGAAAAATAGGTGAGTCAGGGACGAGACGTGATTTAAACAAACAAACTAGGCTCATTTACATACACTTTGAAATAGAATAAAATCCCTGCCAAGGATTTTGCAAATTACACCAGGGGATGAATCCCCCCTTGGTTGAGAGCCCACTGCTCTGGTCTCTGAACATGTATGTATCTGTTGGTTAACGCTTTTGTGTCATGTACACCTTGTGATCAATCTTGTTGAAACATTCTAATTATTACGTAACTTGAAATGGATAGATAGGGGAAGTAAGATAGGTTGATACAGGTCTGGCTTATTCACTAAATAGAAACCGTCACGTGACCAACATCTTTTGGCAGCATGCTTTGCAGGGAGAAGGGATGATCAATGAATAAATTGCTTCTCTGACCTTTTGCCTAGACAGAGATCACTTTTTTTTTCTTGAAAAAACAGGCGGGCGCGAGTTAAGCTCCCAACTAAACACCTATTTAGAAGGGAAATTAGAGAAAAAACATTTTTGGTAGGAAAAAGATTTTCAGCCTTCTAGTTCCATTAGGGCGGCCTGTACGCATGATACATAGACCAACTTGAAAACTGAAAAAAAACAAACAACTCATTATGACAGTTTGGGTTCACCGTTTCTAATATATATATATATATATATATATATATATATATATATATATATGAGATTTTGCTGAGAATCGAAATAATGGCCCTCTATGCTAGAGGATGGTTCGGTTAAAACCCGACCGCTCTTACCACTGAACTACAGGAATATATTGTATATG
>OY735230.1:44224445-44234445 GCA_963457665.1 Thysanoteuthis rhombus
AATTTATTGAGAACTTTTGGAGATATTGTGTGGACAGTCATGAGTGTCTACATAAATTTATGATAAAAAAGGAAAAGTATTTCCTGATTCACTTGACCCCCCCTGCGCACCCAATTTGACCACCCTTCATTCTAAAAGTTGTTTGTTAGTCCCCATCGCACTAAATAACTAGAAAACACTTAAAAAGCGCAGCCCCCCGCCAAAGGCAATCGCAGGGGAAGTATTCGTGGATTGAACCCCTCCAAAATTTGATCACTTCTTTCATGGCCTATTGTCCACCTTTCAACAAAATCTCAACGAAATTCATTCAGTACTTTTGGAGATATCTTGTAGACATACAAACGATTGGAAAGACGCAACCGATTACATTTACCTCTTAAACTTCGTTGACAGATACAATAAGGAGCCTTCATAATTAGATTGATATTTACGGGCAGGTTACGTTGGACACAACGGTTCTCGTACGATCACCGAAGTTAGGCAACGTCTGGTCAGTTGGAGTGAATGTATGGGAACACCAGTTGCCATAAGCAACTGGAGATCATGCAAATAGTCTCCCGTGGCGATCCTATTGATCCTCCGGAGGAGAAAACCTATCTCTACTCTGAACCCAATGACACAAGCCAAAGGCCCAACCTGCAAACTGGCCTGGATGCTAGTAACAAAAAACAAAAAAAACAAAAAAAACAAACAAAAACGAATAGATATTCGGGTAAACTGAAAAGTTTTAAATATCTACTAAATCTGCTGGTAGATGAAAATTCTATAAACCCAGAGATTCACTAAGTGTGCGTTGTGGCGCCCCAGGAAGCTGCAGTTAGCTCTCAGGGGTGCCTCTAGATATTCGAAAATTTAATAGTACTGAGATGACAATAAAAATAAAAATCAGTATTTTTTTTTCAAAAAGTTGCCGTCCTTGTCTTCGTACAGATGGGAAAGTTTTCATCAAACATTGATGAGAATTATGACAACGATCATACAACACAAACTAAAGAGAGGCACAGGATGTACATGCATTTTGTTCTTTATTTTCTGACTTGTGGTGCCATGATTCAGAAAGGTTGGGAACCACTGCCATCGTCCCTTATTTTGTTTAATGCACTGGCTACCTGTTATACAAAGGGTGATTGATAGGTCCGTGGTCCAAAGTACATGAGAATATGTTCCTCCTCCTCCTCCTCATCATCATCATCATCATCATCATCATCATCATCATCTCTTTAGCGTCTATCTTTGGACACAGACTTTACCCTTGATCCACCGGAGCTCTCTATCATGGGCGTCACGTAGCCAATACCTTCTGGACTTGTCTAGTTCGTCACACCATCTAATTTTTGCCGGCCACAGTCTCTCAGTGATCCGTGATGTCCAGCGGTTGTCTGACAATCTTGCAACATGACAAGCCCATTGCCATTTTTAATGGATTCTATGATATCCCTGACTCCTGTTCTTTTTTTTCAGATGTACGATGCCATCTTGTGATCTCTCCATGTGATGTTGGGCACGGTTCTCCCCCTGTACTCGTTGGATGGTTCTCAGTTTGAGGGTCAATCTCTTGGTTTGGTTCCATGTTTCAGCTCCATAGGTGACTATCGGAAGGATACATTGATTATATACCTTTCTTTATAGGACTTCCAACTAAATTTGCATACAGTTTTTATACAGATAACTTGAAGATCATAACTTGTATTTTATCTGCCCAGACAATTGAGACCTGAGAGTTGGCGATTGTTGGGAAAATAGACAATTTAGACAACTTAAGGCTATTACTCTGAGGTTCTTAATTGCCGGGGGGGGGGGCAGAATGAGCAGGGTTTCGAAAATCTGTCACAGTGGGAGTACAAGGAGTTTAATCTTCGGTTGGGCAGCCAGAAAGATCAGCTTGAAAACAGAAGAAACCTGTATTGATCTTCATGTTGATGATGGCAGTTTTGGCTAACAGTCTCTGAAAAGCATTGCCTATTGAAACCCAAAGAAAGAAAAAACCTGGATTGAAAGCATTCGACCGAGTCTTTTCTATTTGTTCTTTTGTTTCGTCAGGTCCAGATCGAACTACTCGACCTCTTTTAGTTCTATTCACCTGTCAATTCGTTTTCCCTTTCAAATTCGTCTCCAGATATTCGCTGTTCTAATAGCTCCATCCGACCACTTTACATTTCTTTTTTATCTCCGGGTTTAGCGAAAGAAGCTAAGCACACAAGTTTTGCAATGAGATAACAAAAACAGAAGACAAAAACAAGAATGGGGAGAAAAGAAGGGAAACTAATAAAAACCAAACAAACGAAGCGGCAACCATTTTGATTTGTAGTGCATCTAATCCTAATCAAAAACGAGGCTATGATCGCTCCAAAGGAACCACACCTCTTGTTACAACCAATCGGATCGCACCACTCCTTCACAGGTCACTGATAATCACGTTTTGAAAAACACGGCTGCTCCGTACCCACCCCCCATGTCGGACTTTCTGAGCTCTCAACGCTATTTCAAAAGTTAAATCCCACCGAAAATAAATAAATACGAGGTCTGTCTGGATATTATCTGATCACTCTGAATAGATCGAGAACTCGTTGCATAGCCTTGGTGTATCATGGCAACCAATCAGATGGAACCTTACCAAGCATTCATGAAGAGATAATCTCCCGTGGGTTTACTCGGTCGACTGTGAGACATTTTCCAGTGAGCTTGCACACTATACCACGGGTTTCTACACTCATAGGGTTTAGGTTTTCTTATCTAAAGAGACTGAGCGAAAAATCTTTAGAGCCTAAAAAACATAAACACACTCGTATATATATATATATATATATATATATATATATATATATATATATATATATATATATTTGTATATACGTATATATACATACTATATAAGTAACCTTTCTATTTTTCGATGCTGAAAAAGAGAATTCTATTAGTTGAATATCATATAGTCCAAAACAATCCACAGCCATATGTCATGCAAGTAATTTCTAATCCGATCAGTGTTATTCCATAGCTATTTTCAAAATCCAATTTTAGGATCTTGGTGAATTAGTAACATTATTTATATCTTCGATTTCATTCATCATTATAGAGTTCGTCAGCTGCATTATCATTGGCCTGTTTCGGGAGTAATAAAAAATAGGACAGGTTCCTTGCTATGGCACTCCCCGTATGCTTAAATGAATAAAATTACTTCTTAACTATAATTTGTTGTAAAGCAAACTTCTTTCTCCTGTTACTGTTCTGTTTATGTGAACATTTATTGTTTAAGGAATTTAAGGAAAATTTTATACATGTATTATTTTATGTGGTTCACAAATAAGCTCTGACTGAATTTGAAGTAGAATTCCCTTTTATGTCTATATTTATGGGATAAATATAGAATTGTCATTTATGTTTATGTGGTGATATATATATATATATGAATAGTAAATTGCGTTATATTATATAGAACCTTATTTGAAATGATCTTACGTGGTTAATGTATCTCTTGGTCTAGACAACGTAGATAGAATAAACAATTGAAGAAAATGAGGCTGTGGGAGGAAATCAAACCTGTGACCGATAAGCATGAAGTTCAAAAGTGCCAAAGCCCCAAACTAAAGTCTAAAACTCAACATACGTGATACAGCAGAGTACAGCAGCCGTTGCGGGGGTGCGGACTAAAGACTAGACACGTTTTTGCAAGCATGACAGAATGATTCTTAAATCCAAAATTTGTAAAAGAATACATTACTATGGTTATCTATATCTATAAATCAAGACTTAATTCTACTCTAAGCACAACTTCTTCAATGAAAACCAACGACTGAAGTCTGGTACAATAGACGCAGTTTGATTTTTTTGTATCGAAACCACGTATCCTATTCGACCCTGCGAACGGTTTATCAGGCTTCTCCAAAAGTTGAAGTCTCCCTCAGAAAAGATTGGGATACCAAAACATGAACGAGATTGAGGAGAATTCGATGTGGTCGTTGAGGAGGGCGATCCCGAATCCTTGTTGATCTAATGACGTCTTCTCCTGAAGATACAGTTGCTTTGAATAAACAGCATCCATATATAACGATTTGTGAAATAACAAGAACGGAATTCTAATGATCTGCCCACGTACCCCTGAAAAGGGAACTACGAATGAGGAGGGGGGGGTGCTGAAAGGGAAACTGCAGAGAAGTGGAGGTACTGGAAGAGAAATTGCGAATAAGGGGGTCACTGAAACGGAAACCGTGGATCAGGTTGAACAGCTGAAAGGGAACCGCGGATAAGCGGTATCAATAGTAAGGAAACTATGATTATATAAATTATATCTAAAACAAACCCAACAAATTTTATCTAAAATCCCATGTTTGTGAATGCCGATGACGCAATTCTATATGTATCACGAAAACTGATTAAAAAAAGAATAAATGATCTTTGTGACATAAAGAAAGAACGTGTCGCTGTAAGGGAAACCGCACATATATTTTTTCTATCACGAGAATCGATTAAAAAAAAAGAAAACTAATTCTTCTTTGATGACAAAATGAACGTACCACTAAAAAAAGAATTTTTATATTAAATTATCAAATAAAAATCCTCTTCAAGCAATTTACATTAGAAAAACCTATTCAGCCTCATAATAAACAAAAGATATTAAAATATATGAAAGTTAATAATAATAACTTCACAATTTTACCACTGCAAAAGAATACTTACTCGGCACATCTCATTTTTTCACTTTTCTTAAATTCTATATTTCAGTCGATCGCTACCCAAACAGTCCAACCAATTTATTTTCTATCCCAGATGATCTGAATTTATCTAAATTTTTCTTGAAATTATTTATACTTGAACAATTTTTTACATAAAACGGTAAATTATTCAAGTATTTCAAAATTCTGGGAGAGAAAAAAATAAGATATAATTCAATGACTTATTATAAACCTAGCTTATAAATTCCCAATCTTATCTGACATCAAACATTAAATTTTCATAATTTGTAAAACCGTCCATTATCTTGAAAGTTTCAATCAAGTCTCCTATTGCCCTTCTCTTAAACAATGTAGTCATACCTAACTTTTCTTGTCTATCCTTATAATCTCTTATGCCACTTATTTTGGTAAATTTTCTCTGAATTGTCTCCAAAGCCTGCACGGAATACGCCAAATGTGGACGTATTATTGTTTATAAATCCTTAGTATAACTTGAGGGTTTCTTGATATAACATTTCTGCTAAGACGAGCTATTTTGGCTCCATTTTTAATGTTATTTAAGCGTTAAAACCTCTCTGGTATCATTTTGAGTATTTATTACACAGGTGGGCGGTGGAAAAATTTTTCATACTGAAAATGGGTGGTGATGCCCGAAAGGTTGAGAACTCATGGTCTACTCTCTCTTTCTATCGCTTTTCCTTCCGTCCTTCATCGTTTCATTCATTCTCTTCTGTCCTTTTTTTTCCTCCTTCCCTTCCAGTTAAATTTTTGAAGTCCTCGTCTCTCTCCCTCCCTTCTTTAGTTTGTGCTCCACCTTCTTTCTTTCCTTCCTTCGATTCTTTCCTTCCTCTTCTTGTTCCAATTTTTTCAAATTCTTTGTCTCTCTTTTCTTTCCCCTCTTTTTCCCGACGTTCCTTCATTTCTCTCTTTACATCCCTCCTTCTTTCCTCTATTCCTCCATCCTTTCCTTCCTCCCTACCTTCCTTCCTCGCTCCCACGTTTCCTTCATTAATTCCTTCTTCCTTCCAACTTTCTTTTCATCCTTCGTTCCTTCCACCTTTCTTCCCTTCTTTCCTTCCTTTCTTCCTTCCAATCTCCCAAACTCCCTTCGATTTTTCCATCATTCCTTCTTTCCTCCCCTTCTTCTTTTCTTCCTCCCTCTCCCTCCTTTCTTCCTTCCACCCTTCCTTCCCCCTTTCATTCTTCTTTCCTACCTTTTTTGATTTTTAAAATTTCTTTCTTTAATTCCATGTCTCTTGCTTTACCAGATATCTATTCTTCTTCTCTCTCTCTCTCCTCTTTTATTCCTTCCTTCGATTCTTTCTTCTTCCCTGTTCCAACTAATTATTCTTTCTTTCATCTATTGTCTTCTTCTTTCGTCCTTTCCTTGTTTCCTTCTTTAATTCCCTCCTTCCTTCCTTCTTCAATCCTATTTTTCTGTACCATCTATTCCTTCTGCCTCACTATCTTCCCTCCCGTCTCTTCCTTCATTTTCTTCTTCTTCAGATTCCATCTTCCCCCCTCTCCCTATACAACTACATCTCATTCCATTCCCCCTCCTGACAGATTTCTGCCAACTGCCCTCTCTTTGCCCATCCACACAAAACAATCTCCATAAAAACTTCCCATCGACTCTTGCCTCTTTCGACATTCCTCCTTCAACGCCGTTTCTTCAAAGGCCAATTCTAGACAGACGAAGAAGAGTTATTAAGAAGCGCATTGTCTACTATCGATCGGGAAGTTTTTTTAGACTTCCGTCAGTTCGTACGAAGTGACTTGGTGGGGGAGTATGCCAGGGTGGAAGTCCAGGTTCGAAGGAAAGGGAGAAAGAAAAATAAAAGACAGAAAATGAGAAAAACTTAAAGAAAGAAAAAAAGAAAAAGAAAAGAAAGAAAGTGAAAAAAGCCTAAAGAAAGAAAGAAAAAGAAAAAAAAGAAAGGTTTGGGTATTCGCTCAATAGAAACCGCCTCAAGACCAACGTCTTTTCGAAACATGATATGTTGGGGTGATCAATTTTAAGAAAAATAGGAAAAAAGGGGTGATCAGTGAATAAGTTATTTCTCTCGCCCCTTGTTGGATAACTGAGAAGTTTGAATTTTCAAAAATCAAGAGGGAACAAACTAAGGACCAAACTAGTATAAACTCACAAAAAAAAAACCGTTTTAATTAAACACGTATCCAAGTGTACGTTTTGAAATTATTGGCTCTCAAGAAAGGAAGAAGAAAGAAAGAAAATGAAGGGCGGAATTCAGTAGGCGTGGTAGGTGAATATGCCATGGGGACAGATCAGAGTGAGAGTTGACCCCTCCCCCCTTCTCGAAAGAAGAAAGAAAGAGAGTTGTATGAAACTAGAAGGAAAAAAAAAACAAATAAGAGAATGTAAAGAACACAAGAGAGAAAGAGAACGAAAGAAAAAAATAAAGACGACTTTAGCTGAAAGAAAGAAAGAAGGAAAGAAAGAAAGAAAGGAAAGAAAGAAAGAAAGAAAGGAAGAAAGAAAGAACGTAGAAAAGAAAGGAAGAAAAAAAGAAAGGAAAGGAAATGCTACGTAAAATTGAAATAAATAAAGAAATAAAAAAAGATAGAATGGAAAGGCTATTCGTGATGAAAGAAAGAAAGAATAAAAAAGAAAAGGGGGAGAGAAAGAAAGTAAGTGAGAAAGAAAAACAAAAAAGGAAGAGAGAGGAAAGTTTACAATCAGCTGAAAGACAGAATAAAAGAAAGAAAGAAAAAAGAAAGGGAGAAAGAAGGAGAGCAAGGTTACATTCAGCTGAAAGAAAGAATAAAAGAAAGGAAAAGGGTAAAAAAGAGGGGTGAGAGAGAAATGAAGATAAAAAAGAGAAAGAAAGAAAAGAAAAGAAAAGAGAGGAAAACACAGCAAAAAGAAAGAAAAAAAGAAAGAAAGAAAGAAAGAAGAAAAGAAAGACAAAAACGAACGAAGAGGAAAGACTACATGCAGCTAAAAGAAATATGGGGAGAAAGAAAGACGGGAGAGAGAAGGGAGGAAGAAAGAAAGAAAGAAAGAAAGAAAGAAAGAAAGAAAGAAAGAAAGAAAGAAAGAAAGAAAGAAAGAAAGAAAGAAAGAAAGAAAGAAAGGGAGAAAAACAGAAAGAAAGACGGGGGAAGGGAGGAAGAAAAAAGGAAAGAAAGAAAGACAAAGAAGAAAGAAGAGGATAGGTTACAAACAGCTGAAAGAAAGAATAAAAGAAAGAAAGAGAAAAGGCTGCATTTAGTTCGTACCAATTGACTCAGCAGGGGAATATGCCATAGTGGAGGTCCGGACTAGAGAATTGAACTCTCCGCTCTCCACGAAAAGAAACCACCTTCGGCACTGATCCGCCTCGTATGCTTTTGGTCATTCAATAAGTGACCGACTTTTTTCCTTTCACGAACCATTTTATTCCAATCATTGATTTTTCTTCTGATATTCTCAAAAACAAAGGAGCATTCATCGTTTTGTATCTTCCAAACCACTGACCCTCCTCAGCTCCTCCACCAACACAGTTTCGTAGGAAGAAGCAAAGACATAAGTGATCTGCTTTTTCAAATGTTTTTACAAAAGCCGATCTTTGTTTCAGAACAAATTTGGACAGCCCGAAGCCCCTCTTTTGAAATCGTGGAAAACCAAATATAAAACAAAAAGCACGCCTCTCCCAACATCATACACTAACTAAAAATTGAATGAAAATCAGTTCATACATAGTTGCGATCACGGAGAGATAATTGAATTGTGCTTCAATTTCCCATTATTTGAACTACTGTTCTTCTCTTCTTAATGCATGTAGAAATCTCTCTCGAACAAAGAGCGATTCCTGGATCCTCCCATAAATTAAACTAATTATTTCTATTGTCACAGCGCAGCCTTCTAGAAGAGTTAATTGAAATTCATTGTGAACTTTCGTGGGTGTTATATGGATAAACGGACTGACGGACGGAAACGAGCCAATAATTCTTGTACTTCTTACACAGAGCATCAACTTATTTGAGTGAAGACAGGCCTTTGGTACGGTTAGTGGCGATTTGTTTCGCTTGCAGCACAAACTCTTTCGTTTTAAGCTATTGTAATGTATCCACGTATCGTCTCCAGATCACAATTTCGTCTCCTAAAGAGTGTGTTTCGGTTTATTAAGGTTTAAGGGACCGATATTTCTATTTTGAACAAAGAATCGAAATCCAAAAAGTTTAATTATACCCCTGACGAATTTTCACCAAACGAGACTTTTTGTATACCGCACTGTACTCATTAAAAGAGGTACCACTGTATGTATGTATGTGACATCGTTCTCCATAGGGTCAGGTACACGCGAGGCATTGTTTGTAAGACCCACTTTTGGCTTGCCAGGTCTGGTATTCCCCAGTGATCACCCATCTAGGTGCTGATCTGGGTCGACAGTGATCTTACGAATATGTCATGTGTTTGGTTTGAGTTACAGTCTACAGGACCCGATGATCAATTGGGGACTTTCGTTTGCAATCAGATCCTGCATACACCTTCTTTCGAGGGGAATTATGATCATCATTGACACACGTGGCGAGTTTGGGGGCTTCAAGGAGAGCACACTGTCATGCATCCCCTAAGGGGTAACGTGCTTTAGAAAGGGTCGGGTACACTGGCCAGTCTTGGCTTGGCAAGACGTTCTGTTAATCGGCGGCAGAGCTTAGGTCGCAGAACAATATTGTTGCTGCATACGGTGCCAGGTATTCCCAAAACGGTCACCCATCAGGCTCGACGTCGGTCAATTCCAGAGATTCTACGATAACAGGTGCATTCAACGCGTTTATGCACAACATAAAATACAATAAAACAAGTACATTCTATGCTTAGTATTGTAGGGTCGAAGCTGAGTCTAGATAATAATATTGCCTTTGAGATGGATGCCCATGTACATCGGAGGCAATGCGCAACATAACACAAGACACACAGTGCCTTCAGTACCCTTACACTGGCTACGGCATCTAAGTACAGACACGGCTCACCATTACTTAACTTCGGTGATCTCACGGGGAATAGTGTATCCAGCGCAATTTGGCCGTATATTCGAGGCGAATACATTCAGTTTGATATATGACAACTGATTGAACCATACAGAGAATCTCATGGACATCAAAGGAATTCGGAACATTTTTTCTTATTGCTTTTAGATAAATAAGACAAGGAGAAAAATGTTGGAAGAAGCGGTTTCTGGATTCAGAAGTGGAAGAAAAATCAATACTTCGGAAGAAGACACAGTAACGAAGAGATGAAAGGAAAGATGAAAGGAGAATAAAAAGTGAGAGAGAGAGAGATAAAGAAAAGGAAATTGTTAGATAGAATAAAGGCGGATAGG
>OY735230.1:44236945-44241945 GCA_963457665.1 Thysanoteuthis rhombus
GTATAACAACGAGTCACGTCTGCTGTTATACTCACTGATTCCTCATCGTAATTCAGCCCTATGTTTCAAAAGAATTAAATGGTCTGCAGTATAAAATAACATCCATATACAATACATTATAATAATACCCTATACAAAAATAACGAACTACATGTATGGCAAAAGTTATATATTGAAATCGTAGCTGACAGGGAGGTAGTGTTTGATTGACTCTGCTTGGGTGCCATGCTAATATAACTGTTTTGTTTTTAAAATCCCCGAAACAGTTACATGGTAAACGACTGATGATCCCAACAAAAGGAAATTTACACATAGTACTATAATATCAAAGTTTGTGTAAATCATAGAAAAAGACCGAAGAGAATTACATAAATTATATTAACAAAAAAATTTGGATATTTTTATAATGTGCTTAGTGATTAAAGCTGTGAAGCTTCCTGTAACATATATGTATATAATTGTGTCATCCACAGACAGCTGTTTCGTTGTATTACAACTCTTCAGAGTGGCTATAGACAATATATTATCCAATCCAGTACCAGGAGGCAGGATTGAAACCTTCGCTTCATGCCGAGAGGCCGGTATCCTATCGCTGAGCAACGGAACTGTACGGTCAGTGAAGTTGAATTCAAGCGATATATTCTATTTTTGCTTAAATCCCCCATCCGCCATAGTGCTCCATCCCTACATTCCGATGGAAGAGCATTGCATAATGCTTACAATGAACGAGTTACTTCACTTAAAGAGTGCTCAACCCTGGATAGAGGAGCATATCTCTCTCTCTCTCTCTCTCCCTCTCTCTCTCTCTCTCTCTCTATATATATATATATATATATATAAATATGTGTGTGTGTGTGTGCGCGTGCATTTGTGTGTGTATATATATGTATATATGGGCAGCCTCGATCCGGCTGCGATGATAGACTTGATCTGTCTGAATATTGTACATATATATACATATGCAAAAACATATACATATATAAATAAATGCAAAAAAAACAAAACAACCTGCACACACATGTATATATACTTATATACAGACACACTCATATATATATATATATATATATATATATATATATATATATGTGTGTGTGTGTGTGTGTGTATATGTATATGAAACAAGATTGGTCATCCCTATATATATATATATATATATAGAGAGAGAGAGAGAGAGAGGGGATGAGAGAGAGAGAGAGAGAGAGAGAGAGAGAGAGAAGAGAGAGAATGCATTTAATACAAAAAAAACAAGAAAACAACGATCAAATCAATTGATATTTCATGTTCCTTGCTTCAACATCAAAGACGACGTATTCAATCCATAATATCGTGGGAAAAAAAAGGAAACACACACACGCGCTCGCACGCATGTGCAGAACGCTACACCAAATATTTTTTTTTCGGTTGATACTGGAAAATGCTTTTAAAGTGTCGGGGTGGTGGTGGTGGTGTTGAAGGACACCAGGGGAAATGTTGCTGTCGATGTTGAGGATGATGATGTTGATGACAGGGGGAGGGGGAAGCAAGAGAGGCGTTGCAAAGGATCAAAGGAAATAGTGTTTTAGATCGTCGCGGTATTGATATGATAAGCAAGAACAAGAAGTTCAACGGTACGTCCACAATCCGTGGTAGTAGTGACCGCAGGAGGAAGATCAGAGGGAGGGCAAAGAGCAAGTAGTGTTTATTCGTGTCAGTTGATTCTCCGATTTGTAAAATGTTGCGATACTGAAATACTCTGTGAGTATTACTTGCAATAAAATCGTAAATGGCCATTTTTGGCATTTTTTCCATTCCGTACATTCTATGATGATATCCTAGCAGTTGGTCTCCCAATGATGTCACATCTTTAATGATACCACACCTCTCCTTTCCTTCCTATTTCTGTTGTTTAAACTAGCTAGGATGTCTTGCATTCTAGCAACATAAACTGCCATTTGAGTTTTCTTATAGTTTGTATTTTGTCTCTGGCTTCCTGTTTTCTGTGTATTATACATGATCTCTCCATGTGATGTTGAACATGACACTCTCTGGCACACGTTGCTTGTTTCTCAGCTCGAGGGTCAATCTTTTGGTTAGGTTCCATGTTTCAGATTCAGAGGTGACTATCGAAAGAATGCATTGGTTGTGTACACGATAATCGTCATTTTTATGCAGAAGAAAATTATGAAGACAAAAATAGTAGTAGTCATCAGGGAGTGGTATTTTTAGAAACCATCAACTAAAACTGTCAACATAGGTTCCTCCGGGTTTCAAGTTAGCCTGGCTGGTTGTCTGTCTGTGTGTCAGGATGGCTGGCTGGCTGGCAATCTATGTATGTATGTGTCATGCGTACAGGCTGCACCGACGGAACTAGAGGGCTGAAAATCTAAACATTCAATCCTTATCATGCCTAGAAAGAATTTTAGTTTTTTCTTTTAAATCTACCCTGAAATAGATTTTCAGTGGGGGTGTTCAATTTACAATGTAAATTTGTGCTAAATTGGCCACTTAGTTTGCATCCAGTGGCACCCATCCTTATATTTTATTTTTATTTTATTTTATAATTCAGCCTTTTTTTCTTAGTGATTTATGTTCAACAAAAGGCGAGAGAAGTAAGTTATCCATTGATCACCCCCATTTCAAACCCAACGTTGGTCACGTGACGGTATCTACTGAGTGACCAACCAGACCTTGCTGTTACCATTTTCCACGCATTTGCATGTCCACGCAAGATTTCTGGTAATTATCACTTGACCGCGAGTTTCCTCACATTTGCAAGAACCTTCCAGAAGCGTATGGAATGATTTCGATTAGGGGTGCCAGCCTCTGATTTGCCGACAATAGGGAACAATTTCGCCGACAGTAAGGGCATGGGCAGTGTAGCCAATTAAGCGCTTTTCGTTTTGTTTCCTGCTTTTGGCAGTGCAAAAATTCGACATATATTTAGCTATTTCCTAGCCATTCCAGGCAAATCTAGTCATTTTCAGCTATTGAGTAAGACCATTAAATGGCTGACAGTAAATTTTGCGCGTTTAGGCTTTTGGGGTCGATTTAGCACGAGAAAAAATATAGTTAGTAACACTGAGCAAGAAAAATCCTGGAATTGCCCAGCACCTTGATTAGTGCTCCTGCAGACCCCAGAAATGTCGTAGTCAGAAAGAGAGAGAGAGAGAGAGAGAGAGAGAGAGAGAGAGAGAGAGAGAGAGAGAGAGAGAGAGAGAGAGAGATGAACAGACCAAGATAAATTGACGGAGAAGTCTGTATGGTCACTCAATAAAAACCGTCACGAGACCTATGTCTTCTGACATTATGCCATACTGAGGGTGATGAATCAAAAAAAAAAAAATCAATGGAAAAGGGGTGATCAATGAATGAATTACTTCTGTCGCCATTTGTTCAGTGGTGATCAGTAAAAAAAGTCCACATTTAAAAAACAAAAACAAAACAAAACAAGCATGACCACTGCCGGATACTAATTGAATTTGCATAAATTTACAATGTAAATTTAACCTCCCTCTAAAAATCTATTTTGAGGTAGTTCCTGTGGAAGGTCCATCGCCTCCCCCTTCTGGAGAAGTCATAGTCCCTGAAGTGACAGCCTACTCGGCCTCTCAGGTGGTTCCAGCAAGAATGCATTTGTATATTGAACATAAAGTAAAAGTTCAGTTTAGCATTAGAATTACACCGTAAATCGAACCCCCCATTAAAATCCTTAAAGATCGTTTTGGTTGGGGGGGGGGGCAAATCAGACAAATCAGTTTCTTCCCCAAGGTGTGCTAAGTATGCATACCAAATTTGGTTGAGCTGAATCGATGTCCAAGTTTAAGGTGGGTGCACAGTGACAAACAGAGTCAGTTGTTTTATAATAGGGTGTTCGTAAAGTCATTACGTAATTCACTGCTATGAATTATAAACAAACCAACAAAGGCAAGACCAGAGTTGAATGGTATAAAACGATATCTGCATTTTATTCATCTCTTCTATCCGCCAGTGTATCACTTCTAATGTATGGCAATGTTTAACCCCATGGAGGATAGAGACTTTGATGGGCTAAAAAAAAAAACCCACCGAATTTTTCAAGAAAAAACAGAGTTTCTTTTTGAGGAATCGATAATTTGCCTTCCTGTTGGTCTGCTGTCACTGATAATAATGGTGATTAGATTATTGATGAATACCATTTAATCAAATTTCAATGGATTTTTTTATCTCCTTTTTGGAAACACGTTATTTTCCGAACACGAAAATACGTAATTATTTTCCGAACACGGAAATATGTGATTATCCCGAACACCCTAATATACATATATAAAATTGTAAACATATGCATATGTATGTATCGATCTTTGGTGCAAGATGCGTCCTAACAACGAAAAGCACTAAATAATTCTCTTGGACTGCATTGGATCGAATGTTTTCTCAGATAATTTCTAACCAACCGACAATTACGTGACTAATGGGATCAATAGGCACGTCTTTTGAAAGGATAGCTGACCATGATTGTTGCGAAGTAATATTTCGAATAAACAAATAGTGGGCATAGAGTTAAAAGCTTCCTCTCCCTCTCTCTTTCTCTCTTTCTCTCTCTCTCACCAGATCTATCTATCTATCTATCTATCTATCTATCTATCTATCACTCTCTCTCTCTCCCTCTCTCTCACTAGATCTATCTATCTATCTATCTATCTATCTATCTATCTATCTATCTCTCTCCCTCTCTCTCACTAGATCTATCTATCTATCACTCTCTCTCTCCCTCTCTCTCACTAGATCTATCTATCTATCTATCTCTATATATATGTACATATATATATATATATATATATATATATATATATATATATATATATATATATATATATATATATATATATATATATATGTGCACTAAGCTCATTAGACACTAAATACATTAAAAGAAATTTCAATTTTTTTGTGTGTCACTTCAGTCACTTATTTCACTTTTTATTTCTCTGTTAATGTAATTTATATAATTATCCCCGGTGCTTTTCTCACGTTTCAGA
>OY735230.1:44246945-44361945 GCA_963457665.1 Thysanoteuthis rhombus
TCAAACTATGGTACTTCAAAGAATTCAATCATATTACCTTACGTCATAGAATTCAATCATACTACGTCACTTCATGAAATGGAATCAAACTATGGTACTTCAAAGAATTCAATCATATTACGTACGTCATAGAATTCAATCATACTACGTCACTTCATGAAATGGAATCAAACTATGGTACTTCAAAGAATTCAATCATATTACCTTACGTCATAGAATTCAATCATACTACGTCACTTCATGAAATGGAATCAAACTAGGGTACTTCATAGAATTCAATCATATTACGTTATGTCATAAAATGCAATCAAATATACTACTTATGAATAAATAAATACGTTTATACTAATAATGCGTATTTATTTTATTATTTATTTATTAAATATACAATGTTCTTTTGAGTTGGTAACACTACTCGGACTAGAAGTTGGAATGGAGTTTGACCCTACACCAGCCAAACTTGATCACCTTTAAAGTTTAACGCTTTCAACTCAAATAGATATTTTCCCCTTTTTCTTTTGCAATCTCTCTTTGTTACCCTTTTTTTCTTTCTTTCAATCCTTCTTTCTCTCTTTCACGCAGTTCTTATCTCATTTGACCAACGTCTCCCTCTCTCTCTCTCTCTCTCTCTCTCTCTTTCTCACTCTCTCTATCTCCAGGGCCAACAACGGACTTCATTTTATATCCGGGTCACACATTGTTTTCAGTAAAGTATTTCTTGGTTAACGGTTAGTCGTCCAAGCCAGGATTTCTATGGCGACTACTTAATTACTCTCGGTAACAATAGTAATGGAGAAAACAAAACAAAACGAAAAAAAAAAAAAAAACAAACTTTCAGGCTGAAGCAAAAACTACGCAAACAAGTCTGGTTAGTCACTCAACAGAAATCGTCACGTGACCAATGACTTCTGGCAGCATGTCACGGTAGGGATGATCAGTTCAAAAATTGGAAAAGGGGTGATCAATGAATGTTACCTCTCTCGCAGTGATCATTGAAAAGAGTCTGAATTTTCGAAAAAACGAGCTTAGTGCTGGGGACACAAATTAAGAGACCAATTTAGGATAAACTTACATTGATAGTTGAATGCCCCACAATTATCCTATTTTCTTTTTTGAAGGGGGACAGAGTATTAAAATTGCAAAAAAATCGTTCCTGCTAAACATAATGAGAGATAAAAGTGTAAATTTTCAGCCATTTAGCTCCATTGGAGTGGACTGTACGTACGTGAAAGTGGCCAATTTAGAAGTGTTTCAGTTTTGTTATTTTTCAAATACGTCAATCCAGTTTCATCAATATTTTCATATTTTAAAATTTTTTTTCACGGTACAAAGCCCAGTGTTGCCAGTTGGGATATTTGAAAAAAATCGAATTTGAAAGTGATTTCCACAATTAAAAATGAAAAATCACATCCAAACCGGAAACCCTGCACACGACACATGCGTAGATTGTCAGCTATTCAGGCCCTATTAAAAACTGAAGAAACCTATATTGATGTTGGCAGATTTGGCTGACAGTTTCTTTAAAAAAAAACTATTAAGCCATAGCCGTAAATATGCAAACAAACTCTACAACAACTTCCATGTTAATATTCATCATCAGTCGACAGAGTAATGGCGAGTTTTCTTATTTCAATAAGACCAGACGACACATTTGCACCGCCTTTTATGTTGCTGGCGCCATTACGAATGCAAAGATAAGTTTAGAGGAAGAGAAAGTAACATTGAGCTTTGGGGAAACAATACTTGAATTGCAAAATGAAAACGTGATTTATGTATATATACACACACACACACACACACACGCGCACACACACACACACACACACACACATATATATATATATATATATATATATATATATATATATATATAAATATATATATATATATGTATATATATATCGCTGGGGAAAATTACTAAATTACATTAACAGATATGTGGAAATAACTGACTGAATTGACATGGAAAATATTTGTTTAAATGTTCAGTGTTTAAAGCTGTAAAGCTTTCTAGACTATATAAGTCTTGAAAGCAATCGTCTCCGTTTCGAAATTTTTGTAACCAATGTTGAGTTGTTCGTTCGTTGATGGTTCCCTGGTCAGTTTTCGCTAATTTATGTCCCATTTTGAACTCATGAAACAAAATTGCTTGAAATTTCTGTTCTTCCATCTTTGATTTGACAGCCTCAAATAAACCAGAATAAATAGTGAAGAGAAAACGTTCCCGAATGAATGATAACATCAAAAAAGATTTTGGTGTAAACGCTACTATATTACTATTTGTTTAGCCAAAAAATAAAATAAAAAATGCCAAAAATGGTCATTTACGATTGTTATTGAAAATAATACTTGCAGAATATTTCATATCGCAATCTTTCACAAGTATGAGAGTCAATTGAGGCAGAGGAAGATTACTTGCTCTTATTCTCTCTCTCCCTGCTGGTAAAACCACAGATAGTGGACGTTACATTGAATGATTCATGATTCTTGTTTTGTTTTTTTTTAATTACCAAGTTAATTTCATTGATACTACGCCGATTTTTGAAAATTAAACCGTATCCAATCAATAACTGTTTTTATCAATCTGAACATATGGGGTATTGATTGATTACGAAGAGCTTGGAAATAAACGGCTACGTCAGGGCAGAAGGTTCCTGTTATAGATAGATTAATTTGAATTTCAACCAAGATTGTTTGAAATGTAAAAAAAAGTGTGAAAAATTGATTACTGGTATATTTTTATGACGCCCTTTCATCTAAAAGCAGGACACACGTGATCTGATCATAACTGCTGTAGCTATCCTAATTTCAAAATGGCCACTATAAAGAAGATAATCTGCGATTTGCAGTACGGTAGAGAGGTTAAAACTTCAAACAGAATTGTTTGAAATTCCAATTTCATGTTATGGTATTAGTTTACGATGTTAGTGATTATTTAACATCTCCCAACAAGAGTGAAATGTGGAACAATGTCAGTTTAACGAGAAGGCCAGCATGTGCACGGACAGGCCCACGCGTGTTCGCAAGGGGAAAGACAGAAAATTGCCCAGTTCTCACAACCATTATCACAAAGGCGTCAGAAATATCTTCCCAACCCTCCCCTCATAATGCAATGGAAAGGTGCTGATATTGGAGTCCCAAGAATTGGATATTTTGTGGCGACAAGGCGAATCCTGGACAGCTTAGATATAAACTAAGTAAAGCGTACGTCTCTTGAAAGACAATTCTGTAAACACTCTGCGACAAAGTCCCAGTTTCCCTTGCATGCATCAGCTTTGTGATACTTGCAAGTTTCAAGTCTGGTCGCGACCAGGACTTCACCCCTGTCAGTTTTTTTTAATGACCAATCCTTTGGCAAGATTCAAGTCCACGGAAGGGATACCTCCACCCTAATCTCACAGCTTAGCGTGTATTCAATTAGCTGCTGAGCGAACTAGGGAAATTGTCTTAATAAAGAGTTTTCCACACTGTTCAATCGTATCAGGAATCTGCGTACGAGGCAGACGTGCTAACCATTACGCTATCTAAACGGACATCTTCTATGAGTACATTCGCCCTTTTTTTATCCTATGCCTTTTTTTAAATATAAATCTAAGCCAACCTTAAGTAGTTCTGCAAGTGTGTATTCGTAGGATACAATACAATGGATAATAATTATCCATTTTATAACAAGTCATTTTTTTTTTAATTACAAATTTAGTTCCATTGATACTGCACTGCTTTTGTAAAATTAAACAATATCGAATCAATAAGTGTTCTTATCGATCGGAACAAATGAGATATTGATTGATTTCGAAGAGCTTGGAAATAAACAGCTAGGCCAAAGCAGAAGGTGCTTGTTATATGCACAGTGTTACTATTAATAGAATCATTCAGTCTTCAACTGTTTGATTGGGTCTAGTCGGATGAGACTGTACAAGGTCTATTCGGAAAGTATCCGGCTATTCAATATTAGCAAAGATATGGCCTACCTAGGACAATAGTGGCTCAGTCTGCCCCCTACCAAAGTATCCCTCTTGGCGCATACGACCAAATGGCATCGGATACACCGGTTCTGGTGAGATCGCCGTAGCTAAGCTACGTCGAGCTTGGTCATAACCTAGATGGGGGGGGGGCGACTGGGAATACCAGATGCCGTACGTAGCAACAAGATTTTTCTACGGGCGTCTCAGTCTTTGCTCGTCGCTGATTAATGCGACATCTTGTCAAGCTAGGATCAGACTGTGAACCTTTCTCGCACGTACGCTGCTCCATGACAGATATCTCTCCCAGGGGCCGCCATGAAAGTATCTTGTTGCAGCAATCATCATCATCATCATCATCATCATCATCATCATCATCATCACTCTTCTTGGAACCACACTCGCACTCATCCCAGCGCTCCGTTCACAAAACTTTCTACATGGTCCTCTTTCGGAGTCGCCATAATCAGCCTCGTTGCGTTCTCCCTAATATCATTCAAAGGCAGAAATACCCTCTCTTTCGACGGTTGAAAGCCAGAAGTCACAGGGTGCCAAATCAAGAAAGTAAAGGGGGTTAGTGGGTCGTCGACAGTCTTAGGTGATGCGATGTTTTGCCAAAGGACCCTGCTCGAGAGGTAAGAGAATCTGCTCAATCTGTAACGTAGAGCGCACGCTCACTAAATGACGTCTCAATACCTTCTGAGCAGACCAAGAAGATAATGTATATACATGGGCCGTAAGATCCTCTCTGATTGGTCTTCATCAGTTATATTAAGGCCGTGCAACCTGTTCTCGAGATATTCAAAATGACTGGATACTTTCGGAACAGATCTCGTGTGGGAGAATATCGATTGATTCGGAAGAGCTTGGAAATGAACGGGTGGGCTAAAGCAGCAGGTGCTTGTTACTATTTTTAGAAACGTTCAGCAGTCTCTAATTGTTCGATTGGGTCGAGTCGATTGAATAAGTATAGGAACCAGAAGTATTATTAGACTGAAGAAGAAAATGAAAACAGACAAGACTGCCTGCTTCAGGGTCAAACTCAACTCTTACTCTCATGCCAACTGCAACTTTCGCATCACATCTATAACAAATAAAACATAAGAATGAAGTCATATAAAAAAAAAATTCCATCAAAAAATAAATATGGCTTGAATAAATTTTATCTATGAAATTAGAATTTTTTTCGAAAAGATTTTTTGAAGATTCCTTAGATATATCGCGACCCCAGGGATCCAGCGCCCACTGCAATCGTGGGATCTGCGGGTCTCACGCGCTGCCTATGCCTTTCTTCAATCGATTGTTCTCATTCCGCTGTCCATACCAGAGAACATCTTGTATCAGCTAATTCTTTCTTGTGAAGTTGCCTGTCCACCTCTTCCGCTGAGCCTGAGTATATGACTTTTCTGGACCACCGTACCCATGGATCGAACTCATGACCACCAGGCTGGTTACTAAATACACTTCATCAAAGCCTTTAACCACCCAGAAGTTCTAACGTAAAAGTGTCGGACACGAGAGGTTATTGTGAGGGTCTAAGAACGAAAAAAAAAAACTTTTGAATTCAAATTGGAGTCAATTTTAAACCGTCAGGCAAAACTATCACCATTGATTTCTCCCATGGAGCTAAAGGGCTGAAATTTTCAATATTCACTCCTTATTATATCTATAAGAAAGCTTTTTTCTAACCACCCTCAAATAGGTATTTAGAGGTGTTGGTGACAATTTGCAATGTAGGGTTATGCAGATTTGATCCCGTTACTTTTCCACACATTTTTTTTCTTTCTTTCTTCTTTTAAATTCAGACTCTTTTAGTGATCACTGCGCACAAAATGCAGGGAAAGTAAATTATCCATTGATCACCCTTTTCCCCCAAATTTTAGTTGATCACCCCCAACACGACTTGCTGCCAAATGACATTGGTAGCATGGCAGTTTTTATTGAGTGACTAACCAGACCAGTTTTTTTCTTCCTTTTACGCTGCTTAGGTTTACGATTTTTTTTTACTCCTTATATTCCGGAATCCCATTTTTTTTTTATCCATCCAAATAGATTCTGAGTGGGAGTTTGATTTGCAATGTAATTTTATGTTAAATTGATCCCTCGGTTCCTGCTTGGCATTCATACCTGTGGGGTTTCTTTTGCATGACGAGGAAAACTTGTATAAAAATAGGCGAACGTAAAAACGATAATGGAAGGTACAACGTCTCCGTCAGCTAAAAATAACCCCAATTCACATTGATGAACGGCCGTAAAAAATTTTGTTCTTAAAAGTCGATATAATTGCCATTTACAAATACATGATCGACAGAAGCAAATGGAACAGGTCTGGTTAGTCACTATACAATGACCATCTTGTGACCAAAGTCTTCAGCACACCGTGTTGGGGGTGATCGATTAAAAACTCAGAAAAAAGCAGGGGTCAATGAAAAAGTTATTTCTCTCGTCTTTAGTTGGACAGTGATCTCTAAAAAAGTGAAAAAAACGATCGAGCGTGAATGCTGTCGGAAACCAACAAAGGACAAATTAGGCATAAAATAATACTGCAAATTGAATTCCCTCTAAATCCTATTGGGAGATTTTCAACAAACAAAAGGTAGACAATAAGGAATTAAAGTTTACATTTTCATCCCTCTAGCTCTATTGATGTCTCTGATGCTGTAATGGTTAGTACGTCTGCCTCACACGTTGAAGTTTCCCGGTACGAGCGAAGGGTGTCGAAAACTCTTTTTCAGGACAATTATCAGCGCATTCAGCAACCAATTGTAAGCTGTGTGATTAGCGTGGGGCAAAAAAAGAATGGAGTCGCGCCCTACCATCTTCGAAAGGATAGTTACGAAATGAAAGAGGCGCCTTCGAGTCGCCTCCACTTGCCGAGCAGTATAATCTTTGACTCGGGCTTTGAGCTCCATTGGTGCCGCCTGATATATATATATATATATATATATATATATAGAGAGAGAGAGAGAGAGAGAGAGAGAGCGAGAGCCAGCCAGGCCAACTTAAATACTGAAGAGAGCTACGTTGATTGTGTGGGTGACAGTTCTGGTTGACAGTTCTGGTTGAAATAAGTCATAGACAGAGGTAAAAAAAAATGCAGCAGACAGAAAGGCGTCCATGAAGCGACGTTGAATTTGCAGACGACTTTTTTCTCTGCAACTGCTGCACATTCAATGGCTTCTTTTTTCAGCATCTGACACTCCCGACACACATATCTACGGTTCTTTGAAAAGTCTTGATTCCGTATGCTGATTTTCAAAGCAAAGAGAATCTTTCCTTTCAGAAGCTTGACAATCTTCATGTCTTACAATTTTGATTTCCCCTGAAAGTAGGTTTTGATAAAAATTGTTTCGATCTGAAGAACCGTAGCCACCAAAGGTGACGAAGGGTTATATCCTTTCTTGAATATGTGCACATGTTCATGAATTCATGTGTTCCAGCGCTTCTGGCCATAACGTCTTGTCTAGAGACTTGAAAATTAGCATCAGTAGACCCCTTCGAAAAATGGCATTATTGTCCATGGTAGGGAGTGATCAGTATTCTTTTATCATTATAAACCAAAACTATAAACATAGATTTCTTCAGTTTTTAAGCGGGTTCGACTGAATGGAGCTAGAGTGGGCGTGGTGGAATGGAGCTAAAGGGCTGAAAATGTCAACATTTACTCCTTATCATGTCTAGAAAAAACTTCTTTTTGCTTTTTTAAACAATCTCTTCCTAAACCATCTCCCTCTAAATAGGTTTTAGCGTGGCATTCAATTCGTAATTTCGAATAATGCATCATATTTTTTGCTCAGCTTTTTTAGAAGTCTTCAACAACAAATACACTACAGTTTACCAATTTTTCCTCTACTTTTTGTTTTAAAATTTCTAGAATCTTTCTTCTTATCAATAACACAAAGATGATTAGGATTAAATTTACACGGTCATTAGTTTCAGGCATTTTTATCAGCATGTTGTTGCTCTCTTGTCAGTCCATTGACGTTAGAATACGTTTGCTAGCAAACCCCGAGGGAGAGAAAATGAATGAAAAAAAAAAAAAAAAAATGACTAAAACTAATCTTTTATCAAACGCGTAATTATCTGACAAAATGTACAGAATTATGGTCAGAATAACCAGAAAATATTTAAAAAAAAAACAAAAAAAAAAACAACAAAAAACGACGAAAAGTAACAAGCAAAATTTCCCTAGCGCTAATCAAGTATTATTTTTGTGGAACCGGAAGTCGGGTGTTGGCGTCAGACTTAGTCACTCGACTAAACAGGATGTGTTTATCCTTTTGTCAGTCTCAATTTTTCCTATTCTTCACTTTCCTCCACTGCGTACGTTTTGTAAGGAGCCGATTCAATTTTTTTCTGCCAGATGACCAGTGATAACGACTCAAAAAATAAAGCGACCTCGAAAAAGCGTCAAAAACGCCAAAGCATGCTAGAAAACACTATTAACCGTTATATGGCCATTTTTATAAGGTAGAACCGACTAGATTCATCCAAAATGTCTAAAATAAATGGCTAAAGTTGCTCAAAAATAGCGTTAAACATTGTCTAAAAATAGCGCTAAATGTAGAATTTCGACGCTGCCAAAACAAGAAACGCTCTAAATTTAGTGCAAAAAGCGCTAAATTGGCAACACTGCTGAATATCACGCGAGGTTTCTCGAGACTTGATTCTATTTTTCTTTTCTTCTCCTCCTTTTAACCTGAAGAAGTTTGAGAAAAAACAAACAAAACAAAGCGAAACAGCTGAAGGTAACAACGTGAGCTGAGTCGGAGAACAGCTTCGTCATTGGTTGATCACTCCGCTGACAAAATGAAGGGCGTCTGTGAGGGGACCTATATTTTTTCGCGTGGGCCGCCGACACACGCGAATGCCGTCGTCGTCGTCGTTCGCGTATTTATTCGTTCGTTCGTTTATTCACTTGCTTTTCCGTGTCGACACCAGAGTCTGTCGTGCGCTGACGATCACAGAGCTGAGTATTTCAGACTTGACACTCGAATTGACTGGAATTGTGTGCTAAAGCACGTGATGCGGCTGATGCAGTAATCCTCCGCTGTCATAGGCACGTCACACAACCTCAGCCCCATTGGCGGAGCCAGGGGATGTGAGGGGGTTATGTTAGACTACTTCAAGACCAATCCTTGTAATTCGTGCAGAAATGAAAAGAAAGCTGCGGTGTGAAGATGGAGTCTGGCAGGAAGACGGAGATAAATTTTAAGATTTTAAAAATCGTGACACCTCACCAAAAGGTTACATTTTGACAATAATTGAATACATATACTGCAAATTTAGCGTTTTTCACGCTAAATTTAGCGCGTTTTTTGTTTTGGCAGCGCAGAAGCCCAAGGACATTTCTTACGATCATTTCTTCTGGAATTTTTGCTTTTTTAAAAATCTATTTTCATCCCCCCCAACAACAGAGCAATTTAGCTATTTTCAGCCTTCTACAAGGTCATGAAATAGCTAGCAATAATTTTAGTGTATTTCAGCGGTTTTTTTTACACTCTCTACATACCTCTCACAAAAGTTTTTGACCTGTTTCCGCTGCTGCCCACCTTTTCAAGAATCAGAGGATATTGATCACAATCAAAAATGTCCATGTAGACACAACGACGCTGATATTTACACTGGTCAGTCGGGTCAGATTAAGCCAGTGCAGGACCTGTGACATATGGTGTAGAGGATCCATAAAACGAACAAAGTATACATCAATATCAAAACATTAATTTCTTTACCTGCATAGTAGAGTATTTGGAATTTTCGACAAACTGGTCTTGTTAGTCATTCATTAAAAAACGTCACACGACCAACATCCTTTGGCAGCATGCCTTGTAAGGGATGATCAATGAATGTAACTTCTTTGGCCGTTTGTTTGGACAGTGATCACTAGAAGATCTGACTTTTCAAAAAGCAAGCAGCGCATAAACTAAGTCATCAATTTAGCATAAACTTTCATTGCAAATTGAACAATCTTGAAAACCTACTTAAAGGGGGAATTTAAGAAAAAAATTTTTTTTCTAGACAAAATAAGGAGTGCATGTTTAGATTTTCACCCCTCTGGCTCGATTGGTGCGGCCTGTGCGCGTGATACATACATAGCCAACTAGCCAGGCCAACTTTGAAACTTGAGAAACTTATAACAGTTTTGGAGAAGTCTTGGTTGAAGGCTTGAAATGTTCCTGATACTTCATTAAAAGTATTATTCTGTCATTATCTTGATCCTTTTGCTGTGGCTAATGACTTCAGTTTCAAATACCTTCATATTGTAGGTGTCCTACATGCATCATATAGACTCCTCACTTCCATTTTATTTTATTACTGTTGAAACAATAACCTCTGATCAAAAGTGACAATTGTCTAAAATTGATAACGTTAATCACCCAATGATTCAAAAGTTGAAAACAGTACAGTGGGGGAAAGTGGGGTACCTTGACCCCAGGGACACGTTGTACCGTAGGCTTTATTTTTACTGAAGGGCTACTATAATAATTGAGCCAGTGCAGAATCATTGAATCGGAATTGATAACTCACAAATGTTTAGCGAGGGGACCTTGAAATTGCAGGGCTCGTAGCATAGTTCACGATTGCCACATAGTTTAACCGGCACTGCTGGTATGCTGATAGTTCTTTGTGCCTGACTAGGAATAATGGTGGTTTTAAATTGATTGACAGTGGTGATCAACTAAAAAGTTGGAAAAAGGGGTGATCGATGAATAAGTTACTTCTTTCGCCTCGGGTAGTGATCACTAAAGATAGTCCGAATTTTCAGAAAAAAGGACCATGAATTTACATTGTGTATTGACCCCTCAACTAAAACCTATGAGGGGACCCCAACTCCCCCTCCCCCCAGTTTTTAGACGTAATAAGGAGTATATGCTTAGGTTTTCAGACTTCAATCTCCCTATTGTGCAGCCTTTACTCGTGATATATTCATAGCCAGTCAGCCAGACCAACTTGAAAACTGAAGAAACCTGTTGACGGTTTCTAACACTTGACTCCCGTTATTACAGCAACTCTGGAGGTATTTAAGAGTGCCGTTATAACGAATTTATTGTTATTACGAATGCATTTCTATCCAAAGTGTATTAATATTGAAAAACAAAAAAGTACTGACAAAAATAACCTATTACCCTTTCATAGTTTAATGCCAAAGATAAGGGTCACAGGTCTGAAAATAAATGTTTAACTGAAATCTTCATGTGCTGTTGCTGCGAACTAATCTCCGATGATAGTCTTGCAAGAATAAGACAAAAGAAAAAAAACAGATACTGTTCAAGAATTGCGACGTTGTTTACACAATTTCTGACACTTATTTCCATAATTACAGAATATTTTATTTGCTATTGAGATAACAGCTTTCTTTCTTTGTCAAGAACCCTGTCTATTTCTCTTTAATCACTCTTTGGGTTATTTGATTCCGTACAAACACTGTTAACCGATATGAATCTGGTCTTGAGGAGGAATTTTTGCCATTCGTAGAAATGCTGACTTATGTCGCAGTTAAAAACGAACGTGCCCTTAGAACACTTGTGTCATTAAATGGAGCCGATAAGATATTATTATTATTATTATTATTATTATTATTATTATTATTATTATTATTATTATTATTATTATCATCATTATTATCATTATTCATGCACATGTTCTCGTTTGAGAGTTTTTTTTTTCTTCTTTTAAAAAAGTTTGATTTGTTGTTTTTTTGTTGGTCGTGTAATAGTCATATTCATTTTAAAGCTGTTCACTGTTTCAGATTCTATTATTTCGGGATCTTGATTGAGTAATTTGTTCTAATTGTTGACAAGAATCCCTTTGTGAAAAGAAATCCCCTTCTTGAATTTTTTCTGTCATGTTTTTTTAAAATATATTTTTTCTCCGATTCATAAGGAAGTGTTTGTTTTGGCTAGAATATTGTCGATTACTTTTATCATATGAAACGTTCTTCTTGTTCTCTCTTCTTCTTACGTTGTTAGTGATAATTTTTCAAGTCTCATTTCATGGAGGAGTTTTTAAAAGAAAAGTTCTGGTACAATTTTTGCTGTTCTTCTCTAGATATTTTCCATTTCTTTAAATCGTTTTTTTTTTTTTTGCAATGTGGGGACGATGCTCGCACTGCATATTCTAATTGGTGTCTTATGTTAGAACAAGAGTTAGCGGTAGCAGCAATTGTAATCGCTTGAAGCAAAGACGTAGTTATGACTGTGAAAGTAGAAGAGGTAATAGTTACGAGTGATAACGGTGGCAGCAATAGCAATTGTATTCACAAGCATGGCAATGAGAAAATGATGAACATGTTTTGTGACAGCAACACTATATTGTAGATAGAATAGAGGCAAGACAATGTTGCTTGCGGAAGAATGAAGAAAACTCGAAACGAGTATTTATTACAGCGTCGAAGAAGGAAGTGAGGAAGGACTATTTTACGTTGAGAATTGCATCGATATGGAAGAGTTTACCTGAGAAAGTAGTGAGTTTATCAACTGTAAAGGGATTTAAAACTGTACCAGGATAATCACTGGGAGAATAATTCCATGAAGTAACTACAAACAAACGATATGAAAACTATAAAGTACAAAGACTTTTTTTTTTAGGTTTCTTGATGGTGTATTTCTTATATTATTATAGAAAAGTCTGAATTTTCAAAAAACAAATATGAATGATGCTGGATACAAAGTGAGGGATCGATTTAACAAAATTGCATTGTGAATTTAACTATTTAAGGGGTTCAAAAAAAGAAAGAGGGTGGTATTGCAATGAAGAGAGATTGATTTAGAGAAAGAGGGTGAAAGAAAGAAAAAAAGAAAGAAAGAAAGGGAAGGGGTGGAATGTTGAAAGAAAGAGGATTAGGAAAGAAGGGAAGAGTGGGGAGAAGAAAAAAGGGAAGAAAGAAAGAAAGAAAGAAAGAAAGAAAGAAAGGGGGAAAAGGAAGAGAGGAAGAAAAGAAAGAAGGGAAGGAAAGCGAAAAAGAAAGAAAGAAAGAAAGAAAGAAAGATAGAAAGAAGGACGGAAAGAAAGAAAGAAAAACAAGTAATGTTGAAAAAAAGGGAGAGCTTTAGAAAAATGAAAAAGACACAAAGAGTGGGAAGGGAAAGAGGTAGAGAAAGAAAGAAAGAAAGGAAGAAAAGAAGAAAGAAAGGACAGAAAGAGAAAGGTTTAGGAGGATCAAAAAGAAAAGAAGAGTTGGGAAAAGAAGAAGGAAAAGAAAAGAGAAAGAAAGAATGAGAGAGTGGAAAAGGGGACGAGCGAGAGCAAACGAGCAAGAGAGGAAGAAAGAATAATCAGCTGGTGTAGGGCAGGGTTTTTCTAACTCTTTGCACTCGCAGAAACCCTGAATCTGAGCGTAAGAAAATCGAACCTAAAGATGATAAATTTATAAGAATACACGACTATAGTTATTCATATAATTGGTCTTAATTCTATATTAAGCATTTTTTTCTTGATGAAAACAACTACTGAAGTCTAGTACAGCGGACGTGTTTTGATTTTCGCATCAATACCACATAACATTTCATTCGAAACTGTGAACAGAACCAAAAATATATGATGCAGAACCTAATTTGAGAAATCCTGGTGTAGAGGACGTAAAGAAGAAGAAATATTTGGCAGATAACAAAGGAATGAATGAAAATGAATGAAAATGAATTAATGAAGAAGGAAACGCTAAAGCAAAGAAGAAAAAGACTGGATTCTGTTGTATATCGGGTACGTGTGTGTATGTATGCATCTTGCAAAAGATATCGGAGAACGAAATATAAAAAGGGAAGAAAGGTAAGAGAGAAGGTGGAAGGGCAAGAGACTACAAAGGAGAAGGAGAAAGACAAGGTCTCCCATCGACTCAATACACAGTTTCTATTACAGCAGCAACATAACCAATGTCAATGGTAGCTTCAATGTCCTCAGTTGCAGAGAAGGAGGGAAGTAACGGTCTGTAGATAGGAGTAACTACTGCATCAAACCATTGAAATGGACAGTGAGACAATTTTCTCCTTCTTCAGGTTCCATGTCTTTCCACATAAGGTAACACAGTGGTTATCTACCTTGTCTGGTTATGGGATGATACTTGACAGGGCTCGAACCCATCCCAAGTTGCCCAGCCACCACCTTTTTGATACATTCTGGTGTGCCCTCACGTGTACCCCACACGTTTTACTGGAACACCTTCAAAGTTGGATCTTTCGTCTTCTCTGTCCTCGATTGGATTTACCATCTTGAGCATTGCAATTTCCCCATATCGTAAGAGAGAAGATTTTTGTCTTTATTTGTCCTTACCCTTTCATGCTGGCCCGTGATGTCTAGGCAAGGTGCGATCCAAGCATGATCCCCAGCTTGTGGTAACTAGTATCCCTGTTTTACCACAGAGGTTTTGATCGTGAACAGCTTTCTGTAGATACATAACCACTCGAGATAGAATCGTACGCACAGCTTAGTTTCGAAAGTATATCGTGTAGGAATCTCCCTGGGCTAGCCGGTCGCGGAGGGTACTAGTGACGATATGGCAAACAGTTCGTTCTATCCCGCCGTGCTTGCCTGAGGCTCTCGCTCAATTCCATGGCAGTCTGTTTAGAGATGTTGATCTCCCATCTCTTTCTGTCTCTCCTTCATCCTTGCAGCGTATCTTGAAGGATTGTTTTGAAAAAAAGATCTTGGAATGTGCCCATACCACTGTGGTTTGCGTTTCATCACTGTCGCTTGGTCTTCATCGCACACGATGGCTAGCCTGATTTTGTATTGAGAGCGTAACTCGTTTGGGAAATAAACACAAGAAAAAACAACAACAACAACAACAAATACAGCAACAACACCACCACCACCAACAACAACAACAACAAAACAGTCAACGTCTTTACGTAACCAGTCGAGCTACACGTCCTCACAACCATTCTATGCAAAACCAACAAAAGAGAAAAAAAATGTATACTTTTTTTTTAACCACAGAACGTATTGGTTTCTTGGTATACTAACAATACTTTATTGATGCAACCTCCGGTTTCACGGTGTTACTCCTTTTCTTCAGCTGTGACTCTGTGGTTTTCTTCAGATGTTGAGGTTGCCGGGAGAGCTTATGTCTCTGTCTCCCTATCGGCAGCTTTCGTCACCCAATGGAGGTGGTCGATCTCAAAACTGGGTAGCTTTTAAAGGAGTGTCTGTATCTCTTCTATTTTGCCACTCTGCTTCACCGGTTAGAGAGCAATTCGCCAAACAGGCGAGTCTGAAGAAGACGATATAGTCTTCCACCCTTGCCACATATGAGGCTTTTGCAGCATAGCTTCGATACCAGCTGTTTGGGACCTTCAGTCTTTTTGATGAAACCGCTTAAGTACACTTTGGGAATCTTGAAAAGGATACATTACTCTGGTATATTACCCTAGATTTGGCACCATAAAGAAGAGTGGACAATTAGTTTATTTTCTCAGTTGCTCCAAACACACTTGTACAATTTACGAAAGGTTTTGTCTGCCTTTGCCAGCCTCTCGTCTCTCTCAGGGCTTCTCAAAATAGGGATCACCCAACCGCTATTTACTTGTTGTTGTCCGTTGAATAACAATCAAGGTTGTGGTAGAAATGCAACTGAAAGTTAGGATGGAGGTAAAAACTAGTCAAAATTGATAATAATGTTACAATACTTCATCCATTGTGAGAATCATGAGGAGTGTTGGGCCATGCCCTTCCACATTGGCCAACGACATGTTGGCTGGGGGTCTGCTGGATTGGTCACGGCTGATGTGATCCTAGCTGGCATCAAAGGATATGGCGCACTTTTTGGCTTAGAACCTTGTAAATACACATGTTCATTTTTTTTTATTGAAAAGTGTTTTATCAACGCGGAAAAAGGCATCCCTTCCCCACAAAATATATATATTAGTTATCAATAAGGTGTATTTACGTGCATTCAGAATGTTCTAGACGAAGAAGGTGTGTCCAAGAGCGCTGACAAGAGATTAAAAGAGCCCAGAAGATACCGAAAATGCCCCAAATTCCTGAAATGAAAAATCTGACCTTGGAAGGTTCTCCTCCCTGCAAAGGATTAAAAAAAAACCAAGTTGGATGGGTTATTTTATTCCATTTCAAAGTGTGTATAAATGAGTCTTGGATGTTTATTCAAATTGTCACGTCCCTGGTTCACCTATTTTTCATAATGGAATCGACCAGATGGAATACATTGTCAACAGTTGAACAAGAAACGAGTGGGGAGTAATAAAAAAAAGAGGGATAGTATGTCGCTAGTATGAATTTCCGGTTCTGGAAGGGATGATGCCGAAAATTTTGATCTGGGAGGTAAGTGGTTGAAAAAGTTTGAGAGCCACTTCTCTAGTTGCTATCACTGAGTCAGCCCGTCAGCAAGTAACGTCATGAGGAGTACTCATGCGTATTTGCAAGTATCTGTGCCAAATGGTTAATCCGGTACCGCTGACATAATAAAACAATCGAGTGAAAAGGCTAGAATACCCCGTCACCTGGCTGGTTAGTCGGTCGGGTCAATGATTGTGACACCGGCGATTCAATAAGTGACTAATTAAAATAATTACGAACATTGAAAAACAAACTCTCAACCTAGGGTATCCATGCCCTCGGGGGGGGGGGGGTATGGGAAATAAATTCTGGGGGTTTGGGACGCGATGGGGGGAAATTGAAAAATTATTGATCCAGTGAAATATGCATACATTCTGCTAATGTTGAATCTCTAAGTATTTCTCTTAAAAAGTCACCTCAACGATTGAAGAGTTATGGTTCTTTACACAACTACCTATTTGTGTAAAGCTGGGTTCTGTGTGTTATTGAACTTGAAATCAAAATGGAGTGACCGACTGTTTCTGTTAGCATGCAAGTAGCATTAAGGAAAACGGTGCCAAGATTCTATTATTTTGGTGGCAGAAAAACAAAACCAAAAATCCCACTAACTTCAAGTAAACTAAGCGAAAGAAATGAGTTTGTTTTCTCGTATCTATCTATTCGCTTCGTTTAATCGCGTTTTTCTTTTTTCAAGAAGATTGATGATGGTGCTTCTTTCGATGGTCAGATAAAGGGGGTATGGGAAACATGGGTTTTTTTTAGAAGATTTCAGTGCTTTTCAACAGCAGGGGGGTCCTCTCTGAGTGGGATTTAAAAAAATAAAACCGTTGACTCTTGAGTTAACTTCACTTTAAATTGAAATATTTGCTTGACATTATCCTCCAATGCTAATGAATCCCTCTCCATTCGGTATTGTACCTTAGGCTTGGTAGATAAGTTGACTGCCAGTGAGGATCGAACCCGCTACTACAGTAATGGTGTGCGAGACCGACTGGCAAACCACCTCTTTATGGTTCACTTGGTGGGTGAGATAGTTGCGTATTTGTTTTCTTCATTTGTTTTATCCTTATATGGCCTTGTGCTGCACAAGAGTCAGCACATTAAATAGATATTGAGAGATGGCTTCGGTGGTAGTAATAGTAGTAGCATTAGTAGTTGCAGTAATAACAGCAGCAGTAGTAGTAGCATTAGTAGTTGTGTGCATGTTAATATTAACCTCACCCGTTATAACGCGGTTGCTAGGGCCTAGGAAAACCGGACCATGATTAATTTAGCTATTTTGGAGCTAAATCCAGCTACTCTCCAACTAAATGTAGCTATTTTCGAGCTAGAATAATGTTCTGGGGTTAATCATTCACCTGCCTTATATCACAAACCTCGTTATAACGACTGGTGATATTACGGGGGAGACCTGTAATAATGATTGTGGTTGAAGTAGGGATTTAGTTTCTGCTCGTTTACAAAGACACCAAGAATGGAAGAAGACAAAAAAATCCCATTGATCCTAAAAAGAAGAGTATACAACCAATGCATTCTCCCGATAGTCACTTATGGAGCGGAAACATGGGACTTAACCAAGGGACTGACTCTCAAACTGAGAAGCATGCATCGTGAACATGAGATAATCATGCTCAACCTCACATGGAGAGATCACAAGACAGCACAGTAGATTAGATTAAAAAAACAGGAGCCAGAGAAAAATCAAATGGCGATGTGCTGGCCATGCTGCAAGAATGTCAAACAACCGATGGACATTACAACTCATAACAAGGATATCCTGAGATCAAAGGTGAAACTGAGGCCGGTAGAATGCAAAATGGAGAGACGAACTGGACAAGTTCAGAAAGTATTATGATAGAGAAGTATGGCGAATCCTGGGGAAGGTCTATGTCCAACAACGAACAATAAACAATAAAAGACTGATGATGATTATGATGATATAGGCACAGGTCTTCTATCTGCCTTAAAGAGACAGACCAATGATGTCGAAACTGAGGTCCACAGACCCCCGAGGGTCTTATAAATACACGGCTATTGAAAAACATGATACATATACATACATATACTATATATATCATATAGTATATATATATATATATTATGTTTTTCGATAGCAGTGTATTTATCGGACCCTCGGGAGTACGTAGACCTCAGTTACGACATCATTTGTCTGTCTCTTTAAAATTCCAATAGATATGATTTTTAAAGATCAAAAGTTACTTGTTCTTGTGTTACATTAAGTGCAGTCTAAAAACAATATGCTATAATTAGGGTTCCGCCAGGATATTTCCTCTGTGGAGGGGTCCTTAGGTTTTCAACGTTTCGAAACCCCTGAGACGGACCATTGCGAAAAGCAGGCGAGGCGGAAGCGAGGAGAAGGTAGATTGATGGATTGACGGGAAGGATTGGAAGGGGGACTGGGAGGGGAAGGGGGAGACTGGAAATAAGGAAGCGAGGAAGAAGGAGGAAAGAAGGTAGGAGTTGGGGTGGGAAAGGAAGGCAGAGCGGATGGCAGGAAAAAAGATGGGGGGAGAGGAAGGAAGGGAGGGGGAAGGAAGGGTAAGGGGTGAGGAGGAATGATAGATCGAAAGCAACAACAAACAAACCCCGGTAATGCCCCCCTTCTTTGCCTCTCACAGTTTCTTGTCCTGCCTCTCAGACTATCTTTCCCATTGGCTCTTTTTCTCACACTTTCTTTTTCTTTCCCTCCTTCTCTCACACATGTATATATATATATATACATATATGTATGCATGTATATTTGGTGCCCTTATCTAGAGAATTTTGATGAAGTTCCATGGTTCACATTTTATGGTTCTTCTTCAAGGAACAGAGCAATGTCCATCTCCTCTCTACGTAGCTAACTGCATGCATATATATATATATATATATATATATATATATATATATATATGCAATGCTCTTCTAACATAGAATGGAGGACTCTGGTGAATGAGGAATATATACGATAAATAAATGTATCGCTTAAATTCAGCATCACTGACCGTCCAGTTTCGTGGAGTAGAGAGAGGATACCATCCTTTGGGTTTGTAGCTAAGGTTTCGATCCTGCCTCGTGGTACTGGATAGGTTAATGGATTGTCTATAGCCACACTGAAGAGTTGTAATACAACGAAACAGCTGTCTGTGGATGACACAATAATATGTTTTTTTTTCTCTTTCATTTATCTCCTTGACATGTATCGGTGTTGATTATAAACATTTCAATATTAATATGTGCCAAAACAGAGTTGTTTTTTTTAGTTAAAATAACATTTTAGATATTACGGTAGGGACAAAAATATAAGAACTCATTCCATTACGTCTTTACATACCTCCTTACACGCATTTAAAAAGGTAAATATGAAAGTGAAACTTTAAAAGACATTCATGAGTAATAAGCATTCCGTCCCTGCTTTTAAAAATGCGTAATATTTGCTAATTAATGTATTGTTAAATTTTTCAAATTAGCAAATCGACTGGAATATCTCAGGATCAACGGCTGAGGGGAATCGAGCTGCTCCAATTAGACCAGTAATACAGGAACATATCTTAAGCTCTGAAATTGCCTGTTCGTACCTTGAGATCGGTACGATGTAGGTTGGAATCAAATGGATCTGTAACCCTCAAACGGAGATCAGGATGACCAAGCAAAGTAACATCCCGGACACTAAGCTTGATTGCTCAAAAGTGCCACCAACCCTTCAGAGGTTTTCAACTTTTTTTTGGCGTCACCGCCCACCTTCGTGGGGAAAATCTTTCCACCGCCCACCTGTACAGTAAATATTCGAAAGGGTATCAAAAAATGTCCAAGTCTTTGAAACAATAAAAAATGAACAGCTTTCGTTGTTTCTTCAAGGAAAGTAATGTAAAGTAGTAAGATCAAATGTTTGGCACACTCACACCATTTTTAGATATTATCAATGAGATCTCTTTGTCTGGTGAGACGCAGCTAGAGCAGATAATCGCATTGATAATATCTAAAAATGGTATGTGTTTGCTGAACCTTTGATGTTACTAATTTTGCGTAGCTCTCCGGTCTCCAGAGAGCAGACCATCTAAGACTAGACAGACGCAGGTGTGATGCCACGGCCAATAGGGCTTTGCCCCTTCAGGCATGGTACTGCCCTATGAAGTCAAGACCAGAGAGCTCAGGATTTATCCTGAATCCTAAGACTATGCTCATGTCTTCGCAACTATTGTTGCCAAGACAAAGAGATTTTTTTTTTCAAATTCCCACCCACACGTTTACGTGTGAGGTATCCGCACGTTGAAAAGCGACCGTGTGTCACATCCTTTCCTCGTGGGGGTTAAGGTAAATAGGAGCCAGTGCAGACAACAATGCAAATAGCGGGAATCAATATCAACACCAAAACAATAAGGTACCACCTGACCAAAGTTCGGTTAGTTGGAAGAGTGACAAGGAAGGAACCATATTAGAGACATAAACACAAAACTGATCGTCGAAAATTTGCCAATGACCACCATACCAAACCTACAACATTTTTAGAATAAAACTATATGGTCTAATTTAACCAAAATAGAACTTCTGGGGCCTAATTACAAACATCTCGTTTGGTGCAGAGTAATCTTAGCACCCTACCCTCCCAAAAAAGTTTACCATCTGAACTTAGAAACATGGAAGCGGATCACTGATGGTTTGGGGTTGTATCAGTGCCAAAGGCTGTTGTCAGTTCGTCAGAGTAAATGGTTAAATGAATGCCGATCAAAATTTCAAAAGAAAATCTGAAATCGTCAGCAAGACGATTGAGAATGAGCAGACTTTGAATATTCCAAAAAGATAAAGACGCCAAAAAATACGACAAAAACTACTCAAAAATCGTTAAAAGACAACAAAATATTACAAACAATGTATCAAAATGGCCTTCTTAGTCCCTAGATATCAACATCACGGAACCTCCGTGAGGGACTTCGAAGAGGGTTGTACATGAGAGAAACACAGAAATCTTCGAGAATCGGAGGAATATTGTTATGCGGAGTAGGATAAAATAGACCTTGAGAAAATAATAAACCTAATTACATTATATCCCCAAAGATTGGAAGCTGTAATACTTACTAAAGGTGAAAACACAGAGCATTGGTTCCTAGTCTACATAAACTTCTGTCTTCGTGTATTTTTAAACGAGATTGATTTAAAGATATTTTCAATGTTTATTTTTGTTACATATTACATGGGAATTTTTCAATGTGGTAAAAATGGTGAATCAAATAGATTCTTTGATGAAATTCACCTATCATTTACCTCCAATAAAACACAGTATATTAGGGGAAGAATAGGAGTTCGAGATATAGCTAAAATGGCCATGGGCTGAAGATATTGCAAGAATATCAGACAATCGCTGGACATCACAATTCACAACATGGATTCCCAAAGATCATATGCGAAATTGTGTTCAATAGAAAGTGTGATAGCATGACGGGCTAAACAAAGTAGTACTTGTCCCTGCGACGCCCATGATAGAGAGGTCAGATGAATCCGTTCATCGGTTGCTTGACATTCTTGCAACATCGCCAGTTCATTACCATTCGATTTTTTTGATGGATTCTATGATATTTCTGATTCTTGTTTTTTTTCATGTGATCTCTCCAATTCTCAGTTCGACTGTCAATCTTTTAGTTAGGTTCCATGTTTCAGCTCCATAGTTGACTATCGGGAGGACACATTGATTATATACCCCTCTTCTCATGACTGATGGGACTTCCCTGTTTTTGATATCATATTTTCCTTTCCATGATCAATTTTTATAAAGACTTTCTTGCATATGAAGCATATACCAAGAGCTACGATCTCCATAAATATATATAAAGTGTTATTAAAAAGAACTATATTTGAAGAAATCATAGTTTTATTTTGACCAGTGCTGTAGATCACTCTATAACGAGTTTCCCAAGTATATTGTTGGATCAGTACCTTGAAATATTTAAGAATGTGTCTCACAATAGTCTGTACACAATTGTGGGGAAGGGCGATTTGAAAACATCCCCAGGTCCCCAATGAAAGGGGCCTCTAAAAGGTTTATAGATAGTAATTCATCTACTGCATTTACAACAACAAAGTTCATTTGGGAGGCCCCTAGGGGAGCCACCCCCACCAAATCGCTGGCTACGCCCCTGGGAAACAGCAGCGTCTCAATGGCAGCAACAAATGTATTTCCCTCATGAGATTTCAATTGAGACTGACGTCTCATTTTTCGGCCTTCAAAAAGTGGGTAATAGTCACGTGACAGAAATTTGATCAGATCGAATCAAATGACAGAGAGTTTGATTTCGCTGGGAAGGCGTAGAATTGCCTTCATATTATTCGATTTACCTTGTTTCGCTATTAGTATAATACCCCATTACCCAAAGACGAAATATCTGAATGATATATATATTTATATACTTATAGATAATTTTCTATGAATAAAAAATAATGGGAGAAAAAACAGGATTATTTTCATTTAAGGATTTATACAAAACATTGTATTTTAACGAATACAACAAAGAAAAAACCCAAGATAACGGAACCTAAATATATCTGCTTTCTCCAATAACAATTTGAATGCAGAACATGAGCTGAACGCTATTTTTTGAAACTTCCGTTTTCTAACATTGTTTCTGATGAAGCCGTATTATGTAAAATAAATTTCCCCAAGTGTCATAATACTTTGATATTTTCGGATATCTATATCCAAAAAATACACACACACATATATGATAATTATGAAGACATTTTCGTAAGAACTTCATTTTGTTCGTCACCGATGTTACTTAGTAGTAAACTGAGCGACTCCGAATCACGTAAATAAACAAATAAATGGGTGTTGCGTGGGGTTCGAACCCGAGTGCATCATGAGTGCACCAGGAAGCAGCCTATGCATGGCTCAGTCCTTACCAACTGAGTTAACGGAGCCATGCAGGTTGTTCAAGAAGCGTATTTACATTATTCATTTCTTTATTTTGTACGATCATATATATATATATATATATATATATATATATATATATATATATATATATATATATATATATATATATATAGATAGATAGAGAGAGAGAGAAAGAGAAAGGAGAGAGAGAGGGGACCTACGTTCAACAGGAAGCCATTGAGCTTAACAGCCAGCTGATAGGGGTTGGAGGCCCTTATAACTGCTGTATGCCCTTGTCGTGTTCATTCACTGTCCATATCTGCTCTATTCTTTTTCAATATGCACATTTTAATTATGAAGAGAAGTGATTTTGGAAACACAAAGACATATAGGGCGTTTCAAACAAGTCCGTCATTATTGCTTCAGTATCTTTTTAAAAATCAACCAATCAGATTTCATTATTTATCTAAAACCTATTCACGGCTGTATATAGATATATTCGTTGGCTTTTCAAATGCAAAAAAACATCACCGTAAGACACGACAAGTTCGCAAGGATCACTATTTTGTTTTAAAAGAAGGGCGGCTAACTCGTGTCATTTTCCGTAAAGAAATGTCAACAGGGGAGTTAACCCCTGTTCCTTCCAAGAAGTCGACGTCATTTTTTACCCATTTATCATCTGAAGACAGTCGTAGAGAACAACAACCGAAACATTGTGTTTAAGAAATGATCTGAAGTGAAGAAAACAGTTTTTTTCAAAAAGCTTTACAAAATGATAATCCCCCAGCTAAAAGATTCAGACAGAACGTGTTTTAATTACGTCTGCAAAAATGCGACATTATCTTCCCAACAGCTCAATTCTAGCGAAACACAGGGAAAACGCAGTTCTGTACTCAGCGCGTTTAACGTTCAAATCTGATTGCGCATGCGCAAATGATCAATAATAGTGGAACAAGTGTAGGAGAAAGGAAGGTCGGGGGGGAATAAAGAAAGTAAGAAAGGGAGGGAAAAAGAAAGAAGTGGGAAGAAAAAAAGAAAGAAGGGAAGGCAGGGAGCAAGAGAAAGAGTGAGAAAGAAAGGAGAAAAGAAAGAATGAAAGAAAGAAAGAAAGAAAGAAAGAAAGAAAGAAAGAAAGAACAAGATATAAAAAGTAAAAGTAGGAGAATGAAAGAAAGAAAAAGTAAGAACGAAAAAAGACACTGAGAATGAAGAAAAAGAAGACAAAAAGGAGAAGCGGAAGAGAAAGCGGGAAATAAAAAGGAGAAGAAGGAAGAAACATAATTTTCAAAAGGTGAGAAAGAAAAAAGAAAGATAGAAGGGAAGGAAGACACAAATAAAGAGAGAGAGAGAGAGAAAGAAAGAAGGAACGAAGGAAAAGAAGAAACGAGGAAAGAAAGAAAGAAAGAAAGAAAGAAAGAAAGAAAAAAGAATGAAATGAGGAAAGAGAGATGGTTGATAAAAGAGCTAAAACAGTTCTGAAATAAAACTGCTGCCTTTGAAGTAGAAGACACTATTAGGTGTTCATTAGAAACCATCAACCAAAACTGTCATAAAACCCGTCAAAATAGGTTTCTATAGTTTTCAAGTTGATCCAGCTGGCTGGGTATGTATATATGTATGTAACACACGTATACACCATACCAGAGGAGCTAGAAAGCAGAAATATTCAATATTGATTATCCTTATTATGTAAATGAAATTCCTTTGTTTTTTTACTCCCATCCCCACCTAATTTGCTGTGTAAGTTTATGCTAAATTGATCTCCAGCATTCATATTTGTTTTTCCCTAGAATCCAAACCTTCTTAGAGATCACTACCCAAGAAAAGACCAGAAGGCATTCATTGATCACCTCTTGTTCCATTTTTTTCTCTCAAATTGATCCCCCCTAACACAGCATGCTGCCAAAATATGCTGGTCACATGACGGTTTCTATTGAGCATCTTACCAGACCTGCTATCGTCTTGTGTTGTCGTCTGCTGCGACTTCTCCCGCCTTTTCTGCTGAGTGGATAACGACGATTGATTCAGGAGGGAGACGACATTCCTCTTGTGTGTATCGCTTGGGCACCCGGGCGTCTGGATGGGGTGTGTCCCCGACCCAACCCATGTGACAGTACAAGTGGAATAGAACTGGTGGTGGAGTGGTTGGAGGACACAGGGGAGGCAGAGAGAGACAGGGGGGGGCAGAGAGACTGAAATAGGGAGAGAGGAAGGCAGAGAGACAGAGAGACAGAGAGACAGAAACAATGAAAAGGAGAAAGAGAGAGAGAGAGAGAGAGAGAGAGAGAGAGAGAGACGAAGCGAGAGGAGTAGGAAGTGGGAAGGGAGACGAGAGAGAACGTAAATTGAAAATAGAGAGAGGGGGGTTATTAAAGAAAGAGAAACGAGTTAAATGGCCAAGTGAGTGCGTCAAAGGGTGCCAGCGGGTGAGAAGGAAGATGACAGAAAAGAAAGAGAGAAAGGGGGCAGGAAACGAGAGAGGGCAAAGGAAGAGAGAAGGGGGGTTAGAGAAAAGAAGAAGTGAAAAGATGAAATTAAAAAAAGAGGGTAAAAAAGAAAAAGGAAGAGAGAGAGAGAGGGAGATAGTAATAAAGAAGAGGAGAAAAGAGAAAAAAGAGTCAGAGAGAGGGGAAAGAGGAAGAAAAGGGATAAAAAGAATGAGCGAGAGAGAGGGAGAAGGGGAAGAGAGAGCGAGGGAGAAAAGGAGAGAAAGAAAAAGAAAGAAAATGTAGATAATTTGCGAGACAAATTCGATATTTACCGGAATTGGGAACATCTGGTCGTTTGTTAAGATTCCAGATGTTTCAAAGGAAAAAGAAAAAAAAAAAAAGATCAGACGGTCGTATCTTATCCGGTAATTGCGGTAGGGGGTAACGTTTATTTCACACACCTGTACTGTTATAAGGAACCCTCGACAAAAGCAGTCATTAAAACCGTCATCATTTTTCAAGTTGCACTGACTGACTGCCCATGTATGTAAGTACGTACGCTTAAGAATGTGTAACGTACACCAACTCGAAAAATACTCTGATTTGTTCCACGTAGATTAATTAGTTTATCTCAAAGGGATATCTCTCATACTTAATCAGAGATTTTCTTTGAGACCAACTCATAAATTCAAGTTGACAATTTTTTTTCAACAAAGCAATGAATTCAAGTTGGCGCATAGGAACACCTTTGAAGTGTATGTATGCATCTGATTCGCGTCTGGGCTGCACAAATGGTATTGAAGAGTTCAAAATTTGAACATTTACTCCTTATTATGTCCAGAAAAACTTTCGCATTGTTTTCTGTAAAATTCCAATCTTCAATTGGTTTTTAGGTGGGTATTCAATTTTGCAATCTGAGTTTGTTAGATTGGTCCCTTGGTTTGTGTCCAGCAGCATTCAGACTTGTTTTTTGTTTTGTTTTATGTCGAAAATTCAGAACAAATGGCTGTAGAGGTGACTTATTCAGTGGTCACCTCTTTTTACAATTTGTTAATTGATCATCTTCAACACGGCATACTGCCAATATCTATTGCGTGACTAACCTGACCGTTGTTTTTTCTCCCATTAAATATATATTTTTTCTCTTGAATATACACGAAACTGATTTTTTCTTTCTCTCTTTTACTCGCAAAAGGGCCTCTACCAGCGGAAACTTTCTGTCGTTCACAACTTTGGATATCAGTTGGGGAAAAAAAGGAATACTTCTCCGAAATAAAATTTTAAAAAATCAAAGTGAAACAGGTTTGGGTAGTCACTCCATAGAAACCACAAGTTGACCAACGTCTTTTAGCAACATGTGTTGAGGGTTATCAATTCAAGAAGTGGGAGCTCATATGAATAGATCACTTCCCTCTAATTTCTTCGGGCCAATATTATTGAAAATATCTGAATTTTTAAAAAAATAGGCGTGAATGCAGTCCGATACAAACTAAAGGACCAATTTAGCATAAACTTACTTTGCAAATTGAACTCACCACTAAAAACCAATTTAGGGAGAGGAGTTCAGAAAAAGTTTTGTAGACACGATAAGAAGTAAATATTTGAATTTTCAGTCGTCTAGATTTATTGGTGCGACCCACACGCATGACACATACATAATCAGCCAACCCAACTTAAAAACTGAAGAAACCTATTGACTATTTTGATGTTGGCAGTTTTGGTTGACAGGTTCTACTACAAGTCATGTTATGTTCTGTAAAGTACCAGAAGTAAATATGTACTTTTTTATGAAGCACTTTACAAAATATAAAATTGTTTGGTTGGAAGAGAAAACTAAGTTTTTTAGTTCTCCAAATCGTACTGAATGAATGAAATCAAATAAAAATGAAATAGAGTCATGTCGTGAAAAAAAAGTTCATCTTTTAAGTGTTGATACGCAGACAAGGAGTGAAAAATGTCAATACTTTAGTAAAAGTTGATATCACTCTTGTTTTCATCCACGCAAAAAATATATATACACACCTATGAAACGCACACAAATATATATACACTCATACACACATCACACTTACAAATATATGTCAATATATGTGCATAAATCGTCTTCACTAAACTAACTTGTCATATATATACATATATATATATATATATATATATATATATATATATATATACAGCTTTGAACACTCAACATTAAAAAACTTTTTCAATAGATTTTTTTGTATCACTTCAGTCACCCATTTCTCAATCTCTCTATCCATCCGTCTATCTGTCTATCTATCCATCTGTATATATATATATATATATATATATATATATATATATATATATATATATATATATATATATACTCCCCGGGTCACGAACGAATCCCCTTCCCAGGTCTATTCGTGAGTCGATTCTGTTCGTAATTCGGAACAGTTACGTACGATGCATGTCTATCGTCGGGTAATCAAATGTTCGTCTTAATATAAAGTATCTTTCTGAGCATTAAAAAAAAAAAGGAAAGGAAAAATAACGATACAGTAATTATGATAATATTTTTACTAATCATTTTGACAAGTTTTTGCTTTCTTTCTTTTTATCACAACTTTGACTCGGACCATCAGTCTACGGCATTGAGTAAACAGTGCAATAGGGAGTGGATAGTGTACAGCTACGTGTTGCTATACGAAGCTGAACACTATTTATAGGGTTGAATGTGGCACGGACAAATTGCTCTGTGTTCGTATTCATCTGTGCTATGCTTTCCTATATATTTGTATGATCTCACATGTATGTACTACGTGGTTGGATATATATATATATATGATTACAACTAACTCCCTCAAGCACGCACACACACACACACAAACGAACACTGATACACACGTACTCACATAGACACAAAAAGTTCTGTACGTATGTATCTTACCACAACTAATGGACCATTTACACGGTAAAAAAAAAAAAGAAAAAACAAGTTTCTTGCCAGACCCCAGTTCTTGACAAAGCCCTGTATGGGCAAAATATCGAAAAGAAGAAGAATCATTTGTTTCAGAAAGCCCTCCTTTTACTCCTATATATATATATATATATATATATATATAGATTGATAGATAGATAGATAGATAGATAGATAGATAGATTGGTGGAAGCTTGATGATATATGACGTGAAAAAATTGACTGAAAAGTAGGTTGAAAAGAGTGTCAAATTCTTCGGTTTAATATGTTGGCAGAGAATCAAATTGGAGAAAATTTTCTCTGTAATTATTATTATTAAAGATTATATGATAATTTGGTTTGCATGCAGTCTGAGATTGAATCTGACACAACTGATTAAATATTCACATGGGTGAACACTCAATAGAAGTGACATGAACAGCGAGTCATATCTGTTGTTATATTAACTGATTTCTCATCATTAAATACGTTTTGGGGTTATCTACGTGAGTAAGCCCTGTTTAAAAAAATTAAATGATATGTGATATAAAATAACATCCATATACAATACATTATGATAATACCCTATGTAAAATAACGAACGACATGTATGTCGTGAGTTATGCATTGAAATCATGGTTGAGAAGGGGGTGGTGTTTGATCAACATGGCTGCGGTGCCATGATTATGTGACTGTTTTGTTTTAAAAATTCCCGAAACGGTTACATGGTAAACAACTGATGATCCCAACGAGAAAAATTTTACACATTGTTTTATGATAACAAAGTATATGAAAGAGAAAGCATCGAAGAAAATTACATAAAGTGCATTGACAAATATTGGGAAATGAGTGACTGAAGTGACATAAAAATATTTTTTGAAGTTTTTTAAAATTTAGTGATTAAAGCTGTTAAGTTTTCCATACTGATTCTCTTCTCTCTCTCTCTCTCTCTCTCTCTCTCTCTCTCTCTCTCTCTCTATATATATATATATATATATATATATATATATATATATATATATATGTAATAAATTGTTTTCTAACAAGTCTACAGGTGCGACATGCCTGGAAGCGGAGTAGGTACAAATTGATGATTAAAAGTAATAATGGTTTTATTTGGTACAAAATATTATTCCAATGTAAATTTATAAGTGGAAAATCAAATTAGTGACTATTTTCCATCTATAATTGCCGACGTTATGAATTATCGATTTTTATGAAATAAATTCAGAATTTTGTTTGACAAGGCGGTTGGAAGATACTTGATGGACTAGAAGGCCGTAAGCAGCCTTAAAGCCGCAGGTTCCCCGGTGTAGAATGACTGTCTTTTTTATTAATACTAACGTCCATGTTGAAGAGTTTTGCAGTCTCAGCGAAGCAGCCCGGAGTCGCTTTAGATTGAAGAAATCGCCTTCACTCGGTATGCGGATGTATAAGTTGATCAATTTTGTAGCCTGGTTTAGCATTGGGAAAACATGCTGGGGACTTGCACACAGCCTTGTTTGACATCTTTTTTGATTGGGAAGGGATTCAGGGAATTGCTATCGCATCTGATTTGATCTAGCTGTCCCTAGATCGAATAGATGGATAATCATGGTGAGATATTTCAGGAGGCAGGTGAGTTTTCTAAAGATTATCCAGAGCTATATATATATATATATATATATATATATATATATAGAGAGAGAGAGAGAGAGAGAGAGAGAGAGAGAGAGAAGGGGAAGTGTATTATCCGACAAGATACGATTTAATGACAATACTGGAAAAATTATTGTTTTTTTTCAGACTTCATTTCCTCGTTGTCATGGGAACCTTGCAACATTTCTTTTGCTATGATATCGTTGCATGACGTTGTTCATGTTCTTTGGCTTTGCACCGGCTTTCGTTCATACATGCATACACACACAAGCACGCTCAATTATATATATATATTTACACACACACACACACAAATATATATGAATATATATTATAAATTGCGTTATATTATATATAAACTTATTTGAAATGATCTCCCGCATATATATATATATATATATATATATATATATATATATATATATATATATATATATATATATATATATATATATATATATATATATTGCGTTATATTTTATAGAAACTTATTTGAAATGATCTCCCGTCATTACCTGGTTAATATATCACTTAATTTCGACAACGTGAATAGAATAAACAATTAAAGAAATGGCGGCTGCGGCAGGAATCAAACCTCACACAGGTACACCAACCCATATATGTATATATATATATATATAGAGAGAGAGAGAGAGAGTGAGAGAGAGAGAGGGGGGGTTGGCTTTACGCTAACTTTCCGCTCTTACGAAATAATGCAAAAAGCGAAAATAACGTTAAGTGTTTTTTTTTGTTTAGTTTTTTTTTACCCAGAGTCGTTCTAGAGGCAAAGCGCATCCCTTTTCCTCACTCTTGTTCACCTCCGATCATCCCCAACTAACACATCACCTTCCTTACATTGTACCAGAAAGGCTTTTACTGCCCGTTGCTTTTTACAGACAATAACATATTTTTGCGCTTTTGTGCATCCGTAGCACACAGTGTTCCCAAGACAGATATATACGTGTGTATGCATGCGTTCGGAGTGAAAACTTGTGCAATGAATTGTTTTTTTGTTTGTTTTTTTTTTTTTACCATTTCCTCTCAAGAGACATCCATTAGCGTTAGATACATTGATTGTTCCATAAGTAATATTTGAATAACTTCCATTTTTTATCTGTATTTTTTAGGTCATACCGCATAGAGTGTCGGATACACGACAATTCATGAATTCGTTCTATCAAAAGGGATTTAAGTAGGTGTGTATTATATTTTATTATATTGTTTACTGGGGTTCGAATGCAGTCAGCGCAAGAATACAATCGTGATTATTGTTATATCTTTTTCCTATTACCACCAGAATCTGCAGTGTTACTATACACTGAGGAGCCAAAACATCATGACCATCTGAGGCGTTGTTCCTACGCGAGCCCTTGAAATAGCTCTTACCCAATCAGTTGAGAACCCGAGAAAATCTTTAAAGGTTTCGTTTGTGATTTGGGTCCAGGATGTTATCAGGGGGGGGGGGACTTCAGATGCAACAAATCATTCGATGCAGGTTTTGCAGAGCAAACTTGGGGAATCGTTTGAATCGGGTAAGATTAAGCATTATGCCGATTCGTCAGGTACCGCCATTTTGAATTTTTCCATTTTCGAATGGCTAAAAGTGGTTAGACATTTTTTTTTTTGTTTAGAAATTTTGAGAAAAAATCAAAGCAGAAAACTGGACATTTGAAACAGCATTCTATTAGATTTAACTAAAAATGATATGGTTGAGGGTTAGTGTTCCGGTTGCAGTTAACAGCATAAGATAAATTTGTAAACCTACTTACTAACCCTGATTCTAAACGTACCTACTAAACCCAACCTTAACCTACCTACTAACCATAACAACATGCCATGTTGGCTCTAAAATAAATCGTATTTCAGATAAAAAAATAACAATTGATCATCGGTAAAAATCTAGCCACTTTCAGCCATTGAGAGTGGCCATAGCATTCACCTCGATTATCTCCCATGCGAAATATCGGCATAATGTTTAATCTTACCAATTCCAAACAATTATCCAAACTTTCTAGTGCAGCACAACCCATAACTCCTCTACGGTATTGGCCCAGGCAACACTATGAAGTCTCCATTTCCGTAAATGACGTACAGTGTGAATAAGTTTGAAATAAACATACAACGATTAAAATTGAAAACGCAAAACTGGAGGAAGTAGACAATCTACCTAGGACTACGAATCTCCACAAAATCCTCAAAAGAAGAAGAAATCAAGCGAAGAATCACTCGAGGATGACAAGCTTTCGGCAGAGTAATCTCAAGAATAAGAGAGTTCCATTGGTCCTAAAAAAGAATGGTATACAACCAATGCATCTTCCTGATAGTCACCTATGGAACTGAAACATAGAACCTAACCAAGAGAGTGAGCCTCAAACTGAGAAGCATGTAAAGGGCACATGGAAGAATTACAATCAACCTCACCTGGGGAGATCACAAGGGAAAAAAACAGGAGTCTGAGGCATCATAGAATTAGTCCATTATAAAACTCAAATAGTAATGGGCTGGTCATGTTGTAAGACGGCGGACGGTCGATGGACATCACGACTCACAGCATGGATTCCCAGAGATCACATGCGAAGCTGAGGCCGACAGAATACAAAATAGAAAGACAAACTAAACAAGTTGAGAAAATATTAGCTCTGCGATGCCCATGATAAAGAGGTATGGCAAATCCTGGGGAAGGTTTATATCCAACGATAGACGATAAAAAACTGATGATGATGATGACAGGGAGCGTTGTCCTGGTGAAAGACGCCGTTGCCATCGTAAAAGATTGTTGCCATGAAAGGATGTACCTGGTTTTCAATGATGTTCAGGTTGGAGACAAAGTACCTTCCACAAGTATCATCAGACCAGTTGGTTGGTTTCCCACGGTCTATCCTGATGTCATTGCATCATCAGAACAGAATTGATATATATATATATATATATATATATATATATATATATATATACATATTAATTCTGTCCTAGGGAAGTAATATATATATATATATATATATATATATATATATATATATATATATATATATATATATATATATGCATTATTTGATTTTAAACTCTATTTGAACCGACAATCCTTTCACACAGTGGATATGCCACTTGGCCAAGACTGCATAAATCTGTCGTATTATATCTCCGTTTCTTAATGATGTAAATATATATGTATATATATATATATATATATATATATATATATATATATGTGTGTGTGTGTGTGTGTGTGTGTGTGTGTGTGTGTGTACGTGTGTGTATGTGTGTGTGTATGTGTGTGTATGTGTGTGTGTGCACGCGTGTTTAGAGAGAGAGAGAGAGAACCAGTGAGAAGGTGGAATTTTCCTGTTTGAATTCAGCGTTGTCCTTTTCCTAAACTGGTTCTCAATCCAAGACTTGAGAACCTTGTCAGCCTTGTTATCTCCCTATAACAAATTAATGTTTAGTTATATAGATAGATGGATAGATAGATAGGAGCAGACAGACAGACAGACAGACAGACAGACAGATAGATAGATAGATAGATAGATAGATAGATAGATAGATAGATAGAAAGAAACAGACTGAGATAAAAAGATGGATAAACAGATATGAACAGACCGAGACAGACAAATATGAACAAATTTAGATATTGATAGATAGATAGATAGATAGATAGATAGAAAGAAACACCAATCGATAGATAGAAAGAAACAGACTGAGATAGAGAGATAGATAGATAGATAGATAGATAGATAGATAGATAGATAAAACGAGAGATAGGCAACAAAAAATACTGTTAAAAAAACTGCTTATATTTCATTGTGTCAAGCTACATGACAATAAAATATAAGCAGTTTTTTTAATAGCATTTTCTTTTCGATCTGATGTCAAAAGACGAACATTAAAAGCTTGATTGATCACCAACCGACAATGAATAAACGTTTAATAAAGATACACTTTGGAAATCAAAAAAGCTTTTGTCGCTTGAATAAATTTTTCACTGTAAACCTTTATATATGTACTAGCATATACCCGTTAAAAATTACGGTGTTATTTATGTATAGATCAGCAGTAAGGATCTGAGAGCTATTTCAATCGGTTATGTTCTCTTTAATAATTTGAGTATCCTAAGTTAGTTTTTTTTCAAGTCTCAACTCGAATGTTTTAAAGGTTTATCGGATGTAAAGTCTCAAGAGTTTCTATGATACAATCTTCTTATTGTGTCACAACAAACTATCTCGTAGTTTTACAACCCTTTAATTGTTTTATCAGCCATATTATCCTATTTCAAATGAACCAATCCGTTATAAGTTTTTAGGTTATAACAGGAATCGGATAGGACAACAATACAGCCAAGTATACAATTGAACAAATTAATTTCCATACATTGCTTTTCAATGAATATATTGTCGCCTTAAAAAAACTTCATTGTCTATAATAAGTTAGGGGTGATCAATTAGAAAATTAGTTAAAAGGGTCAGCATTTGATGTTACTTTTCTTGACTTTTGTTTGGCGGTTATCATTAAAAGAGTGTGTTTGCGAAAAAAAGTGTGAATGCTACTAGACACAAACTAAGGAATCAATTTAGCATAAGTTTACATCGCAAATTTACCTCGCCATTCGGGTTGCATTTCTAAAAAGCAAAATTTAAATGTTTTCTCTGAACATCATAAGGAGTAAATGTTTAAATTTTCATTCTTTTAGCGCCAGTGATGTAGCCTGTACGCGTGACACACATACACACACATATATATATATATACCTACACACATAGCCAGCCAGATCAACTTGAAAACTGAAGAAACCTATATTGACATTTTTGGTGACAGTTTTTAGTGACAGTTTCTGGTGACGGTTTCTAATATTTTGAAAATCACCAAAGCTATCACCTCTTAAATATTTTCAATTGTAAGCCATTACAGTCTTCTTGCGGTCAATTAGAAATAAAGGTACATTTTGTATATGATAAGCAATCCCCAAAATATGAAGCACTTGCAATGTTCTTGTAGAATCTGGTCGTATCGGGGAGAAAAAGCTAGCACCGTTATCGTGAAAGATTTTAGTTATTCAGGAAGATTTTAACTATCAAGAAAGCCATAAATGTTGAAACTCTTGTTGTCTTGACAACAAAATTTTTTATTCGAAACAACAAGAGCAGCAGCAGCAGCAACAACAACAACAACGACAACAACAGCAACAACATTGATAATAATAATAATAATAATAATAATAATAATAATAATAATAATAATAATAATAATAATAATAATAATAAAAATAAAAGTTGCTGGTTTGAAAAAACAACAAATTGGTGGGAGCTATAAACCTGTCACTGCATTAGAGAAAAAATCAAATTACTTCAACACCATTACTGATGGATGAAATTACAGCTATCAATGTTAATATGACCAGAATATCTCTTTTTTTATTTATTTATTTATTTTCTATTCAGGTATAGATCGGTTCTAAGGAATCTTTTATTAATTTAGTTATTTTATTAGGTGAAATATTTTTGATAATCCAAGTTTCTTATTTTTAGTTTTTTTTAAAAGTTTCTACTCATCTGATGCTGTTTTGATATGTGATGATCAGACATGAAGTGTTCAGAGTTTCTATGAAATCATTTTCATTATGATGTAATTATAGGAATGTAAATCAGCCAATGAGATCATCCCATTTGAGCACAAACAAAACAAATAACTTGCATATAAGCTCATTATACGGTTAGGTTATTATTATTATCATCATTATTATCATTATTATTATAATTATTATCACTATTATTATCATTATTATCATCATCATCATCATCATCATCATTATTATTATTATTATCATTATTATTATTATTATTTGGAATCTCACACCAGTTGCCTGGTGGTAACCGCTGGAGTTTGAGTGACAGCAAGTCTCCTCAAGTCTCCAGTCCTCCTCTCCTAGTACTCATAGGTCGCAGTAATTCTGCGATTTACAGTTTCACACCAGTTGCCCAGTGGTTATCGCTGAAGGCTGAGTGACAATAAGTCTCCTCAGGTCTTCAGCTAACGTCTCCTCTCTCTTTCGCATATCATGACAGAGCTACAATTCGTTGCAGTACTTATATCTCTATCATATTATTATTATTATTATCATTATTATTATTATTATTATTATTATTATTATTATTATTATTATTATTCAATTGTCAAAGGACCTTCGGTTTGAAACAATATTTGCTGATGAATATAATTACACTGATTAACAATAAATTTTCATCAGGCATATACTGAGGTCTATCAGATGCACTTTCGGGTACTGATTCAGAAAATGAAATCTGTTTTCTTTCTGTATCACGTCTATTTTCAAAGTATTCAGTTAATCTTTTAGCATCGTATCCTCTTTTAATATCTTATAGATAGTGATTTTCATTAACTGTATTGAAAAGTTCTGACTGATACAAACTGTGAATCCATAGCCACCAAGAATGACAAAGGGTTCTATATTTTTCAAATTGTGCGCGTGTTTGTGTGTTTCGGCGCTCCTGACCGTACTGTTTTGTCCACAGACTTGAAAATTAACATCAGTACTCAACTAGGTACCTTCTAAAAAATTTTTTGAGGTGGGTGGATTTTAGGGGAAAAAAGGTCCTTCAATGGGTTTATCAATAGCATTTTTCAGCACGTAGATTTTTTTTTACTCTATTTTAGATGAATCTCCAGAATCCATGTTTCTAGATGTTGTTTCACTCTACTTCAGATGTGTGGGAAACGCAGCGATGTCATAAATAGAATTTTTTCTGACCATATTTTTTCTACGATAGTTTTTTTTTTTACAACTCTTCAAATTTTGACGCTACGGTTGTTCATTTATTTACTGTGATGCTAAGTCTCGTTTTCATTTACACTCCGCCTATAAAACCTTGTTTATAGTAGAACCGAAAACAGAACGTGACCGTAGAAGTGCTTGAGTGAAATTCGTAATCTACATCGAAAATTAATCCCCCCACCCCCCAAAAAAGTTGTATAGCCACTTCGACGAGGAGAGAAAGGGTTCAGTTTTGTTGACCATTGCAATCAATATGCAGGAAATTCATTAATCGAATTAATGTTCACGCTTCTCTCTTTCCCCTTCCCTCTCTCACTCTCTCTTCTCTCTTCCCTTCTCTCTCTCTCTTCTCTCTCTCTTTTTACCCTCTTTCTTCCTCTCTCTCCCTATTCCTTCGCTCTCTCTCTCTCTCTCTCCCTCGCGTTTCGTGCAAAGTGTTCGATTGCTGCATTGATTGAATATATGAATCATATCTGGAAATATTGGTTGATCAAAGGGGAGTCGGGCTTTAATTGCTTATAGCCGTGCGACCGTCTCAGTCCTGTTTTCATAGGCGCGTGCACGGATCGCTTTGACGCTCTCCAAGGCCACCCGGTTCCACCCGGTTCCACTGGTGCCCAGAGAGGTCCTATTCAAAATCAGCGCAAGCGTATTCACAAACACTTTAATTATCCTTCCTCCCGTTCACACGTTCTCTTTTCACATTTAATCCACACGCTTACCATATTTACGAGTAATATCCAGAGAGTCTCCAGCCAACACCACCACCACCGCCATCACCACCACCACCATCATCATCATCAGTCCTTCAATGTCCATTGTAGACATACACCTTCCCCAAAATTCGCCGAATTTCTCTATTGCGGGCGCCAATATCTCCTGAACTCTGTTTTGTTTTCTGCCGGCCACACTTTCGCATACGATCTCTGGGGATCCAAGTTGCCAGTCGTGATGTCTAGTGGTCGTCTGACCTTCTTGCAACATAATCAGCCTATTGGCGTTGGAGTTTTCTAATGGATCCTATGATGTCTCTGACTCTTTTCCCCAATATACTCTTCTGTCTTGGGATCTCTCCATATGATGTTAAGCTTGATCTACTCTCGTCCATGTTGCAAGGTTCTTCCAATCTTTAGGTTAGGTTCCATATTCAAGCTCAATTGGTGGCTGAAGGGAGGACGCAATAGCTGCAGCCCCCTCTTTTCCAAAGCGGAAAAATACAAATGGCACCTTAGTTCTCTTCAAAATATCCGCTTTGGCGCCACACACGTTTATCCCAGCATTCCATCCGATTATCAAAACAGTCTGCGAAGTCTTCTTTTGGGGTCGACATCAGCTGTATCGTTGTGGTCTCCTTAATCTCGTCCACGGTCTAAAATCACATGGAACAAAATCAAGACTGTAAAGTCAAGACCTCTAGGTGATGCGATGTTTTGCAAAGATAAGCCTGCCCAGGGGGTGAAGAATGATTTGCTGACGGAACAGACATAAAATAAGTGTCTGGCACGATAACCGAATTTCCTGTTCAAGCAAATAGATATACATCAAGTCTGAACATGAAAAGTAGTTCGATTTTTCATGAAGTTCATCTGGTACAAATCTAGAGTAGTGCAGCACCCAGTGAGGATCGAACTCTCTGACTCTCCAAATGATTCTGCTCCTATTCCTCTTTCGTCTTCTCTTTTCTCCATCCAGACTCCTTCTTTCCCTTCCTTTCCCTCTTCCTTCTTTCCCAATTATCTCTTCATTCTTTTCTTTTTCTTCTTTCTTTTCTTCTTTCTTCTTTTTCTTCTTTTTTTCCAAATTCCCATCATCGTTTCACTCTTCTTCACTCTTTCTCCCTTCTTTTTTTAAATTCTCTTTCCTTCCTTTGCTTTTTCGTCTGTTTCCTTCTCCTACCCCTCCTTCTCTTTCAATTCTCTTTGCTTTTTCTCCTTCCCACCGTTCCTTCAATATATTTGCTTTCATCTTCTTCTCCCCCTCTCTTCCTTCTCTTTCAATTCCCTCTTACTTTCTTTGCTTTCTTCTACTTCTCCTCCTCTCTCCTTTCTCCTTCAATTCCCTTTGATTTCTTCTTCTTTTTCTTCTTCTTTTTCTTCTTCTTCTTCTTCTTCTTCTTTTTCTTCTTCTTCTTCTTCTTCTTCTTCCTTCCTTCCTTCCTTCCTTTTCCAGTAATTAACCCCTTACTTTTTCATTCTTCATCCCTCCCACTCACCTTCATACCACATAATTAACTATCTTAGCTTCTTCATTTCTCTCTTTCGTTTGTTTTTTTTCAATGACTACTTCTCTGGCTCACTTTCTTTCAACCTTTTTGGGTTTCTATTCCTTCCTTTCCCCCCCTCTCTCCTTCTGCGTCTTTCTCCTTTCCTTTCTCTCTCTCTCTCTCTCCACCTCTCTCTCACCCACATACTAACACTAACATACAACCCTTGCACCAAGTACAAGTACCATACAATTTCAATCGAACAAATGACACTTCTTATCGATTCTTATCTGAAATACCTTTTGCAGATCAAGGATGGCCAAACCACAGCCCACAAGCCACATTCAGTTCTCTGGCATTTGAATGTATACCTCGTAGAAATACGTTGTCTGACTTCTTTTTTCGTTACACTTAATACAAATGGTAAATTAGGAAAAAAAAACTTAGATTACAGGTATGAATTTCGACCCCACTAAATTAAGACGGAAGTTTAATCCTTATGATTAGTAGGAATATCTAAATATACGAAATCTTAACAAAGGATTTGGTATAGTTAGAACTATCATCAGTCACAATTTTTATAACTTTTGGTGTACATGTGCCTGTTGTATTCACAGAAACTAATATAAATTAACAGTCTTAAAAAAAATTCGTCTGTAACAATGAAAATATTTGTGTAAATTTCGCGTCTCTCGAGCATCTACAGTTTGTCGTATGTGACTCTTATATTGAGCAGGTTTGACCGCCACTAATTCAGAAATATCACAGGAAATACATTATTTAGACATATCAAATGGCCCGTGAAAAGCGACTGGACACGTCATAATTTGATTTTATTGCCTTTACTGTAATAGAAGAGATAGAAATAAGGCTCGATGTGTACTGCGTTCGTACACATGTAGTAGTCCGTACACAAGTTGTAAGTCATGTCATATGATATGAAATATTGGTTTAGCCCATGGAACCAAGCTAAACACACACACACACGCTCTCCCGCTTTCGCTTTCGCTCTTTCTCTCTCTCTCTTTCTTTCACACACATTCAAACACACAAATATATATGTAAATTTGAAGTCATATAAAAAGAAATTATATCTATACATAATTTTTATGTAACTTAATTTTTTGATGCTACGCTTGTTCAATCACTGACTGTGACGGCGAGTCTTGTTTTCAATAAATTTTCTTTTAAATCAACTAAATGATATATATATATATATATATATATATATATATATATATATATATATATATATATATATATATATATATATATCATCATCAGCTGTTATAAATCTATTGCTGGCAAAAAGCCTTTCAGATTAACTTTATTTCCATCCTGTTGGGATTGTTTACATTGGGCAAGTGTAAGCGTGGTTAAAGCCGCTATAGAAACAGCGTAAAATTGATACGAATAGTTTATAAACTTATTAAACATTAACTTTTTTTTTCTAAATGGCCTTACTGGTTTGATATTCTGCATTCAAGCTGTGTTTTGATTGCTTTTTAATCGCAGGCATCCGATTACTGCTGAAACTAGTTGATTTGAACTATGCAAAATATTTAACGATGTTTAACGTCACACTGTTCTCTTTCCTGCGGTAAGCAGTAAAATTTTATAAGATTTAACGAGGAGTTTAATGATAGCAAACATATTTCCATTTTGTGCAGAGCTCCAGGGATTCTCTATTCGCCGGAAATGTCGTGAAATCTCGCATCGGACGAGATTTCTTTGGTGAACTTACCTCTGGTCATATAGAGCCTCTACTATAAGCGATGTCGATAGCCGAGCGGTTAGCAGCACGAAAAATAGAATCTAAGAGCTGAGTTCCAACTGTTGCAGAGACTCTTTGCATCCAATTTGCACTTTGCCCTTTTTCTCACCACTGCCTCAAGGCTCTTAACGCCCCCCTGAGAGGGAGCAGTATGGACCCTGTTGTGGAACATTACATTAAGGAAAGCCCTAGATTTCGCTGCTCGATATATTTCTCCGCTAAAGCCCATAACTGATTGAACCATGATTTTCTAACGCACTTCTGAGTCACTGTTTTAGCGCTTTTCGCGCTAAATTTAGCGCGTCTCTTGTTTTAGCAACGCAAAAATTCAACATTTAGCACTATTTTGTGCGATTTTTATCGCTATTTTTCAGCAATTTTTTTTCAGCAATTTAATTTTATTTAAAAAATCATTTTTTTCGAAAATTCCATTTTCCATTTTTTGTAAATCTAGCCATTCTTGGCTTTTAAGAATTACCATAAAATGGCCAATAGTGTTTTTTAGGCACTTTTGAGCACCTTTTTTCGGGGGTTCAATTTAGCGCGAAAAAGTTGGCAATTTTGGTGACAGTCCCCTTTTAGGACTAAGCAGCAGAATATCCGGCGTCGGTCAGGCTGAAAGGTAGCTATAAATGGTCCAGAATTGTTGTTAGTGAAGGCCTATTCGGCATAATAGAATTCTATTGGATTCCCTGTGAAAAGTTATTTTTCATATTAGAATTTCAAACTGTGAAGGATATTCTTTCTTTCTTTCTTTCTTTCTTTCTTTCTTTCTTTCTTTCTTTCTTGCTATCCCTTTCCACCTTTCCCATTCTAATCCTTTTCTTCTGTATTAGACGCTTTTCGGTCGGTCAGTCGGTTCCACTTACGTTAAACAATAGAAATGGGAAGCAAGGGAGAGATGTGATGTCATTAAAGACGTGATGTCATTAATGCTATGGCGTGATAATAGAATGTACGATTTCGGCATTTTTGTATTCAAATAAACCTTTTACAATTTTTGTTGAAAATGATATTGTTGGGTATATTTCCATTATGCAATATTTTACAAGTATGAGAATCAATTGACTAAAAGGAAAACTACTTGCTCTTCAGCCTCCTCCTGCTAACACCACCATGGATGGTGGATACATAGTTGAACTTATGGTTCTTGTTTTTGTTTTCCTGCTCCAACTTTGTATTCTATACCTTGTCTTTTTTTCTCTCTCCATCTTCTGATTTGATTTCAAGAACTGAATCATGTTTTAGGACTAGTCGGGTTGTACACAGGCCTGTCACCAAAGAGGGAGGCTGACAGTCCCTCCTGGAAATCATTGCTCCCCCTGATGAATCTGATGCAATTTATTTTAGTGTGCTAATTTTTACAACATAAACCATTTTTACGACACATCTCCAGCGCATAAAAGTGCGTCACCTTTCGTCATACATTTCTGGAGATTTTTCGGCACGTTTTTTGGCCATTTTTAGTATTTTTTCGGTGTTTTCTGGCCATTTTTTGTCGTTGTTTTTTTTTTCAATAAATTAAGCGCATTTTTTGCAACACTGAACATTCCTACTTGCTCCCACCCCAGACTCCCTTACTCGCTGGCGACGGGCCTGGATGTTCAGCTTACACTTCCTCTAATCCTAACACTAACCTTATTTGACACCTTGGCAATGGGCGTCAGCTGCCACTGGGGGCGGGTGGGGGCAAAAGATGTATTCGGAATGTATATGAGCATTCCAGGGGAGAGAAGATGCTGTACTCATCGTCATCCGTAGTGTAAGTAATTATGACCGACTGTATGATCCAGGGGTCAGATTGTACGCTTGACCGACAACAGGGGTTATATGATCTGACCCTAGAGTGACACGATTTTTAAAAAAATATTTGAACATCAGGTTCATAAAATAACTGCACTGCACTATTATCCTTCATTGACTAAATGTTCCAACTCTCAAAGTCTTCTGGCCCTTGGGGAGAAGGCCCGATCCAGGAGTTGGTACATTGGGAAAAGGGGTGATCAGTGAACAAGTCACTCAACTCGCTTGGGGGGGGGGCATTGATCAATAAAAACGTCTGAATTTTAGAAAAAAAAAAAACCCAAAACAGTTTGACACAAACAAAGGGATCAATTAAGCATAAACCTACATTATGAATTGGACCCCCAACCACTAAAAATCTACCTAAGGGGACAAGAAAAACATTCTAGACATATTTTGGAGTGAATGATTAAATTTTCAGCTCTCTAACTACATTGATGTGGTACGTGGTACATACATAGCCAGCTAGCAAGCCACCCAGCCAGACCAGCTTAAAACTGAGAGAAGCCTATGTTGACAGTTGATATTCAAGAGTTGAAAACTTTTGGGTATCCTTTTGAATATTTATTATAAAGGTTGGCGGTAACTCGTGTATTTGTGCCATGGGCCAAGAAATTATTTCTTTTTTAACTCTTTGCTTCCCGAATGTTTATTTTATGACACGTGCTGCGTGGGCTTATGATCGAGAAGGCCACCAGTCGTATTTACTTCTGTACCGGATTACTGAAACTTGAGAGACCGCAATTGTTGAGAAAATGGACAACAGCTATTATCGTGCAATTCAACGACCCACTTTCTAACAATGTTACTTGAAAAGGACATCCTCATTGAGACTCTGAAGGAAGATCAAAAACTTCTTTCTGTGATGACCCACTGATTTATTTGGTTTTTCCCGTGGTCAGCGTGTATATTGTATCATATCTCACATATAAACATTTGCTCTCGAGGTCTATGAATTTCAGATGTTTGCTCTTCAAGTAAAATAAAAATTCACATAGAGTGTTTATTTATTCATTCATTTATACAGTTATCAATTGAAATTTTTTTAAATCAAAATCCGCCGATTATTTAATTTTTGGCAGAATTTTAAGATCTGGATATATCGACGAATGTCACGATTTGTTAAAAGTCCATGGACATGCCTATAATAAACAAATTACTCAACACAATGTTTTTTTCTCAACATGGTTTGGGGACAAAAATCAACACCATCCGAAATTAGACAGTAGAATGCACACGTTACAGATGATCATCCAGACGCCCCCCTCCCCCGTCCTGATGGTAAAAAATATACATCACCTGAAGACGACAGTAGAGAGAACAGTCGAAACGTTGTGTTCGAGAAATGAACCAAGATGAGGATTAACGTCCGAACAGAACTTTACATAACACAGTGATTATCAGTGCGAAAAATTAAACACAATTAATTAAACACAATTAATTAAACACAATTTGACACAAAAGACATCAACTGCTCAACTTCTTTTCTTTAGAAAAGGTTCAGCGAACACCTTAATGGCTTCCTTGAGGATAGAACCCTTCGCTATCTTCGATAGCTACGATTGTTCAATAGCCAGCCAGCCAGCCAGCCAGCTGCGGCATATGCCCGTCCATCTCGGCCAACGATGATACCCGTGGCGACGGCGACAGCGACAGCGACGGCGACAAGAGGCCGTGCTCCAGCTTCTCCTTAGGGTTTCACGAGACGGAAGAGACTGCCGACCGACTGGGATTCTGGTGGCTGACTTTCCTTCCTTTTCAGTCAGCCAGCTAGCCAGCCAGCCTGCTAACAATGCCAACTAAAAGAACCTGTGGTGACAGTTAGGGTTGAGGGTTTCTAACTGAGTTTTGGTAACGATGCGACCTGGCACCGTCTTCACGATGTTCACATTTTTTCATGTAGGACGCGTGCCTGCTGCCAACCAGACAACAAGGAAGATGGAAGAACGTTCATGAACTCTCTGGGGGTGCCGTAGGTGCAGTAGTCCTAGCACACTGTTCGCAAATAGATCTTATCTTATCAGTCACCATCAAGGTTGACAACAGGGGTATCAGTATTTTGCCACTCTTGTCTAGACAGGTGAGGTAGTTATGGAGGAGTGGTTTTTGGCTCACTCATCTTTTCTTTTTCTATATCAACTATCGTACCATGCCTGTAACAAGACATTTCGTGAAAAATCTGGTGATTGGACAAAATAGAGAGAGAAATAGATTCATGTCTTTTCCAAGAGTATGTAGTTATATTAAGAAATCCGTTGTCCGATGATGAACAAATGATGGGGGGGGGTCTGCTCAATTGAACGCACACCTCTTTTCTCCATCAGGTATCGTTGTATGACAGTGATGAAATATCCTGTAAATATATCTAAATGAAGTGTAGGGAGAATTTGATTCATGCCTTTTTTAATGGAATTAGTGTCCAGTGAATTCAAGCTGCCGCGGTCGAAATTCAAATACGATACCCTGCACCTTCTACGTACAGAATTATAACGAAAGAAAATAGACCAATTTTCTTATGCTCAATTGATTTTTAAAATGCGTTAAAGCAATCAACAACGGTTAGAAGCTATTAAATTGCGAAAGATCCTTTTGAACAAATATGGTATTAAGACCTTTGTTCAGAATATTATGTAGCACTAACCTCTCTAAAAGGATATGTCTTTGGAGTGGCATCATGATTTCCAGGATTTACCATTAAATCCATTCTGGTAGACATTTTTTTTTATCGGGAGTAAACTCTGATTGAAGTTATCTACCCCGCAATTTTTTCAAATTTTTTTTTATTGGTGGTAAAGGGTTCTGTCCACTTCTATATGTGCATGTATTTGTATATTCCAGCGCTCTTGCCCATACTGTTTTATCTACAGACCTGTAAATTGGTATAAGTACTCCACGAACCACTTTTAAAAACGATTTTTTTGCTTTTGAAAAAAAGAATCTTTTCTGACCTTTTAGTGGCCTTGTTTTGACGGATTAGTTAATAATATCTAGATTCTGGAGAATCTAGATATTTCTAGATGTTTAAAAAATCATTATTTAATTTTTTTCCAGTGGAAATAACATCTAAATTCTCCAGAATCTAGATGTTTCTAGATGTTTTTTCTCAACTCTATATTAGATGTCTTCCAGTGGAAAACTCTAGCGGTGTCATAAATAGAATTCATTCTGGCCTTATTTTTACATGGATTCAAATTTTGTTCAATCATTGACGATGATTTTCTCTTCGATTCATTCACCAAAGAGTTCAATTTTTTTTAATTCCATCTTATTCATTCGAGAGTTCCAATTGGGCTTTCAATCATAGCAATTTAAGTGAAGATTTACCGCGCTTTCAAACCTAAGCTGGATGTACTATCTATAACTCTGAGAAGAGTCATTAACATACCAACTTTTGATTGAAAATGATCTCTTTCCCCATGGATATTACATATTGCACCTGAAGAGAGATGTGGAATGAATCAGCCGAGATTAGAATGTCTAAATAAAAGTTGCTAACTTGTGTGTGAATTTTGTTGTTAGACGTGGTGTACCTAAATTTAGGAATGTTATGGTCAGACTTCCTCTTCAACGTGTCAAGGCTGGAGAGTGCACACTCAAAACGTTGTGAGAAAATGAACTCCTGGACGAGGAAAATAGTCCGGCCATATCATACATAATGATTGAAAGTTTTTCAAGTTTTCAAAGAAGAATAATCTAAATCGGGGATCCCCAACGAACGGGTCGCAGACGGTACGTAACCGCAAAGCACATGTAACCAGGAAACGTTATGATTTGGCAATGTTTATTTGCAAAATAAAAACTGGATATCCACAACTTCGGCTCCACCTTGCTGTGGTAGTATCGCAGTTTGCATGATACGTAATCAGTAATCAAGCTATAATCTTCAATAAAAATCAGATTTCATTCACAACACAATAAATTAGATTAACCAAACACTCCATTATTTAGTAGTAGTTACGTTTATACCAAGGAGACAGATTCAACTGGTTTGCATAAATCTAATTTCTAGCACCTATAATACATTTCAAAGGGAATATTTTTCAATTGTCTCTATTCGTTTAAATGTTTTAACGTTAAGTTGTGTCTTGGTCTGAAAGTCTCTGATATCGAATATCAGCTCAATCCGACAATCTATAAGGCAAATTCGTTGAAAAAAAAAACAAAAAAAACTGCGAATGAGGCAGACCACCTTGCTAAATGGTTTCTCTGAGTACATCTTTGCTTTGTTCTGATAATTAACGTCCTTAGAATTTAAAATCAAATTCGACAGATAAAGCTCTTAGAAGCAGAATTGTGTATATTAACCACTTATAAGTGACTTCTAAAAGGATTATCACCTATATCCCGTCACACCTCCAGTTTGGCAGATTCACAAGAATATTGTTGATGTTTAACCCGTCCACGGTGTAAAAAAAATGGTTATTCCTGATCTGCATCACTTCGTAGATGATGGCATATATATATCACAACATTTTTCTATTTCCCTTACTCTTCCTCTCTCTCCCCGGGGTTAACTGTATCATCTGACTTCTGTACCTATCTTCTTGTACTTATAACCAAACTGTACCCTTTATGTAATGCATGGGGTCTTTTCAATGATATGAAAAGTTGATAGACATGTGTAACGATAATGTAACAGAATATGACTTATCTAGTTCAATCAATCTCAAGGTGATTCGGAAAAGAGTTAATGGTGTTTCACTTGACCTCACTCACCCCTACGAAGAGTAATATAGGCTAAGGTTAAATGAGAACAAGATTTGTATCAGTCAGAACTTTCCAATGCAGAAAATTGAAATCTCTATCTATAAGATATACAAAGAGGATACTATATAGAATGACAAGCTGAAAATGTTGACTTTTGGGCCCCAACGGTGCACTGTAGGGGTTATATGCTGAAATTTAGCTTTCATCTCGTCATGAAATCTAGATGCGATATACGAGAACAGTTTACATTTTTTTGTCCGGCTGTGTTCCTGTTTTCCCTTCATTTGATCAAAGGAAAGACGAGAGGAGTAATCTATTCATTGATTGCACTTTTTCTTACGAATTTTAATTGGTCATCCTCAACACGGTACGCTGCTTCATCCGAAGAAGGTGATGCTTTGTGGTTGGTCGAATAGGAATGGAATTCTCTACTGTGAGCTTATTTCTGACAGTCAAACGATTGATTCGAACAAGTACTGCGCTTGGAAAATAATCAATGGTGCCTGGAAAAGAAGAAAGAAGAAGAAGGAAAGAAAGAAAGAAAGAAAGAAAGAAAGAAAGAAAGAAAGAAAGAAAGGAAAACTGAAAAAAAAGAAAGGCAAACAAAGAAAAATTGTCTCACTTGGAATTTTTGCTACGTGTGCAAGAATGAAAACAAGAAAGAGAGAGAGGAGGGAGAGAGAAATAACGAGAGAGAGAGAGAGAAGAAAAAGAGAGAGGGGGAGAAAGTGAAAGATAGTTTTTGCGTTGCATATTTGTGCATTAGACTCCTTGGTATTTTACCTCCTTGTCGACATTTCCCCCACCCACAAATCACCCACCGACGATTCCCCCACCCCGAATCACCCACCGACAATTCCCCTTCCACTTCAAATCACCTGCTGGTTTTCTGTCTTGAAGCGGGTCTAAATATAATTAAATATGCACGCCTGCGCAATCGAAGACACAGGCGCGCTCGAGTACGCATGCGTGCATTTGCCTAACTTAGCTTCATATCACTTTCCGGCAACTGGCCCAGTCGACGGCAATTCTCTCTCTGGTTGCAACATTCAACTTTAGACTTGGGCTATTCGGGGCGGTACTGCCACTCCCTGTCATTACCTGCCATTCCCTACCGCTTCGTAATACTGCTAGTTCTCAAACATGAACGAACTCCCTGCCATTACAAACCACTTCTTAATACTTCTTGTTCTTAAACATGTACAAATTCCCTGCCAGTTGCTGCCACACGTTCAATTTACGCTTGAGAACTGCTAGTATCAAGTTTTGTATCGAAATATTTCAATAATTCGTGGCAGGGAGTGGTAAGAATAAAAAGTACTGCTAAGATGGAAAAACTTAGCTCAGTTATGTAACAAAGACACTTGAATGTGACACCTAGTGTGGATCAAACTCACTACTCAGTAGTAGTTCAGATTTTGGTACCACCTAAGGTGGCCAAACTATTTTTGTACTTTTATCTTCCTATGTCTGTAGTTTATATTTTTGTATAACGAACCTATCATGCAGCTTAATGACATTGATCACTGTTAACAAACCTAATCCCAATAAAACTTGGAAGCTTTCGGAAGGCGCCCACTTGTGCCATCGGAAGAAATTTACATGGGTCCGCCCCCAAATTAAACTCATTTTCCGTAACCCATTTCTTTGTCTTCCTCAAAATTTCATTGAAATTTATTGAGAACTTTTGGAGATGAGCACATGCACTCATATTTACGCTCTGCACTGTCCACACGATATCTCCAAAAGTTCTCAATAAATTTCAATGAAATTGGTTGTTACCAATTTGCGAAAATATCAATGTTGGTCCCTGGAATATTGTAATGGTTTTCTTGGCAGGTCTGCTAACATTATCTGTAAACCTTTTAAGCCATCACTACGAACTCTGGTCGGTTGAGTATTAAGCCATTTTGGATACCTCAAAAACTGATATATTTTGGCAGCCAATAAGCAGGAACATAACTGTGCATGCGTAAAAAAGCAGTCTCCTGTGGGGTTACTCACTCGTCTGTGAACTTGTGTGCTGTGTGACCATCGCAATCACAATGAACGGTTGGGTTATTCACTACGTCTTGTGTTGTTATTTATTTATTTGGCGAAACATCGGATCATCTTATCTGTCAGTCCACCCTACAATCTGTATTGGACAACCTGCAATGGCTTTTTGTCGTTGAAGGGGAGCAGATTCCATACAGTGATCGAGATTAAGGAGAACGAGACGGGAGGATAGCTGATGGTGATCTTGGAAGAAGGTGAAATAGACACTTTGATAGGCGAAATTTGAAATCCTATGGGGTACTTTCGGGGCGGGGGACTAAGGCGTTAATGCCCTAGGTACGCTATTTTTTCGTTAACCCAAAATGGCTGGATACTTTGCAGGCAGACATCATAAAAACTGTCCTTTTTTTCACTCGAATGCGTCTTTTTCACCACACTGATCTGACTGGTAAAATAACCCGTTTGCATAGTTCTCAGTGTACTCCTGTTCCTACCCAGTCGTATCAGTTTTTATATTCATATTCATAAATCCTTCAGACATTTGAAAAAATGATGGATGAATATATAATCCAATCTATTAAATGGACAGTAAGGCATATACCAACGGGTTCTCAGACAAGTACCACAGGAGAACTGCCACCCGTAAAGTCAGAGTTGAAGAGTGTGGAATCAAGTTATTTTTGCCTTGTAATCGATCACCTCCTTTGGGAAATTGTCCAGAGGACAATTATCAAGAGTGATTTATTTGGGGATCAGTTATCCAGGCGGTAGTTGTCTTATGGGGTTGGTTGTCCCGGGCACAGTTGTCCTGATACCATTCCAATGACATTTTTGCTAAAGAGATGAGTTAAAACTGTCTTTCTAATTCGCCGTGTACTTTTACGTATCGGGTGTCAGGATGTCCTGAACAACTTCTTTGAAAAAAAAAATGGAATTGCAATCAACCAGGAGCTAACTGCATTTCTTTATTCCTTGTACACACAAATAGATATTAGATTATGATTCCACGTGTGAGAAAAGTAACGTTGTACGATAAACAATAATTTGCAAGTATACTTTGAGCGGATACGGAATCCATACGTATAATAAGCATTTTTGCGAATCTCTTTCCTGTGCGTCCGTTCGAGCTCGAAATGGGATGCTCTGATTGGTTAATTTACTTTCCTATCATAACATAACAACGAAAGTTACGCAAAGAATTCTCGAGGCTTCATGTTTGACCACATATTAAAACAGCTCGAAATGAGTTGAGACTTGAAAATAAGCAACTTGAAATAAGGATACTTGGATTATTATTATTATTATTATTATTATTATTTGGAATCTCACAATTATTATTATTATTATTATTATTATTATCTAACAAATAACATTAAGCTCCATAGTGTCGATCTATACATGAATAGCCCCGTCATTTTTTTTACTGGTATATGCTGGCATATCATATCTAGTGACAATTGTGCACTCAGCGCCAAGTTTTTGCAATTTGCCGTAATGGCTATAACATTTACAAAAATCCCTGCGAGTAAGTTTGTATCGAACTATGGTGGCCTGTACGCGCAATCCTATATGGGCACAACCAAAAAGCGTCGATCTCATGTCTCCACTGCTGGTAGCCCCAGATTGTTATGCAATGCCATTAATAATATTCAAACTTAACAGGCTGTAGGCTATTTTCCAATGACATATTTGCTAACAGACAGGCGTAAAAGATATAAGCCAATACCATATCGGTGTCGGGTGTCAGGTTGTTCTGACCATCTCCTTTCGCAGGATGGTGTACAATTGCGATCAACAAGCAGCATTTCTTCTTCCTTGTACATAAAAAAAGATATTAAAATATAATTCCTGATGTAAACGATAAGGAAAGCAAGAAAAAGAATGTTTAAAACCTGCGACTTGGTTTACACAACCCCTGATCGCATTAGGCTACAAATGTTTCAGTAACAAAACTATTTGTTTTCAATTGATTGAAAAAAGAAAAAAGAACAATGTAAAGCTGTTAAAGGAATTGGAAGAAAAACTCCCTGAAAATGGACACTGACCCGTTTTCTCAAACCTTTCAACATTTTCGGTTGTATTCAAGGAATGTATCTATTTATGTTCCTGTTAATTAAAGGTCATAACTCAATGCTTACAATGCGTTGAAAAGTGTTTCAGCTTCTGAAATTACGAACGCTTTTTCTTTCACACTTTTACTTCGAGAATTGTTTTTTTTTTAAAATTATATGACATTGTGTGACGTGAACAACAGAAAACATTCCTCTCTCTTCGTGTACCCTCTCTATCCTTACTTTCTTATGAATGTTATCAGCCGAATCAAATTTGGTCTATACGAAAAACTTTTTGGCATTCATAGAACTGTTGACTTTCGTCTCTGTTAAAAAAATGTATGATATACAATAAATTTCACGAATAGAATATTTAACTCGCCATCATAATCAATAATTGAGCAACCGTAGCGTCAAAATTTAAAGTCATGTAAAAAAAAGGTAAATCGGAAAATAGGGTCAGAATAAATTTTATTCATGACATCACTGGCGTTTTCCACCGGAAAGCCTCTAAAATCGAGTAAAAAAATCTAGTTATCAATAAACCCGTTAAAATGACGCCCGCAAAAGGTAAAAAAAAAACTTCTTTAAAAAAGAATACGGGAGATATCTGTAGACAAAACGGCACGGTCAGGAGCGCTAGGACAATATGTATAAAAAATACTCATATAAAAAAGATAGAACCATTCACCACCTTTGGTGACTACGGTGGTTTAACGCGTACAGCTTGTAAAGCAATGGATCTCCCGCCTGTAATGTGTTGATTGTTGTATAGGTTTGCCATACTTTCTAGGATATCTCTGAAACTTGGTTATTTCTTTGATATATTGCGCTGTTTTGTAATCTTTCCACCTGATGTTAAGCATGACCTTCTCCTGTTCACGTGATATGGTTCTTAGTTTGAGAGCCAATTTCTAGCTTAGTTTTCATCTTTCAGCTCCGTAGGTGACTATCGAAGGATGTATTGGTTCTAGACCCTTTCCTTTCGAGACTGAAGGAATCTTTCTGTTATTGGAGATCGAATTTACTCTGCCAGAAGTTTTCCAACCTTGGGTGACTCTCCGCTTTGATGTCTTCGTCTTTTGTGGATTCCATGGAGACCTCTACCCAGTGATTGGAATTGGGGGGGGGGGACTAGGTATGCATTAAGGCTGTATCTATGATTCATGCTCAGGTTTAACATAGGGACCCATTGGGATGGGCGAAGTGACCACCTACAGCTGGGGGTTCCGGAGTACTGTAATCCTTGGCGAGCAATTTTTGAAAAATATGGCCAATTTCAATCTCTTATCATGTCGAGAAATAACCTTTTTTTTTTTGTCTTTTCATAATTCCTCCCTGAGTTGGTCTTTAGTCGGGTTTCAATTTGCAATTCGAGTTTATGCTAAATCGATCCCTTAGTTTGTGCCCGGCAGTATTATCTGTATTTTTTTAAAAATTCAAACTTATAAGAGATCATTGCTCAACAAAAACCGAGAGAAGCAACTTGTTCATTGCTCACCCTTTTCCCCCCATTTTTTTGCTGCCAAAAGACGTCGATCACGTGACAGTTTCTATCGAATCACTAATCAGTAAATTGTCTTTCGCTGCGTCAATAAAGAAAGACAAGTATTATGTTTTGAATTGGTTTTCCCTTTCACGTGTTAATCTGTGAAAAAAAAAGAGTCCCAACTGGATTACAGCCCTGAACAATCTTAGATCCAGTCAAAATTTGAATTCTGAATTAAAGTATTCCTCTTTTTCTTTTCTATTCATTATTTTTTTCTTCATATTAGTTTTGAGAGAGAGAGAGAGAGAGAGAGAGAGAGAGAGAGAGAGAGAGAGAGAGAGAGGGAGAAAAAGAGAAAGAAATAGAGAAAGAGAAAGAAATAGAGAGGGGAAGAGAAAGAAAGAAGGAGATAGAGGAAGACATAGAGAGAGAGAGAGAGAAAGATGGAGAGAAAGAGAAGGTGATACTTGAAGAAACAGGAAATGAAGACAGAGAGGGAGAATTAGAGAGAGAGAGAGAGGAAACTCATGCTAAAGAAAAGAGGAAGTTGTCGGGTCGGTAAGCATCGGTGACTGCGTTGAACGCAAAACCGAAAAAAAAAAACAAAAAAAAAAAAACACAGAGTGTGTATCCTATTTCTTACCATATCTACGCACAGCTCTAATGGACTTATAAGGGGTAGTGAATTACTCCCCGGGGTTAGTTTGGGGGGATGTTAGTGGTGGTAGAGATCGTTCCACAGAAATGGAGAAGGCTTAAATGAGTGAAAACAACACATGCAAAAAGGTGTAGGTATGTAAACCCGAGCGAAGAAGGAGAGAGAGTCACGTGACGGGTGTTCAGCTTGGCGTTAAAATATAGTAAAAACAACACATCAACAAAAATCTCACCAAAAAAATGCCCATAGTCAAAATGGCATTCACGTTCCAGATTGTGTATAAGTTTCCAACACTATGCACCGATTACAACGTAATTTAGAGGAAAAAATAATGAAGGAGATAAAACGGCCGTTGTCTCATGCCCCACACCCAGAGTCCAAGAGGAAGATTGAAAAATAATTGAAGGAGACAGAGCCGGCCCTAGGTAGCGGCAACTCAGGCAGTTGCCCGAGGCAACAAATGTGCCTGTCATGTGTTTTTTTTGCGCTAAATCGACCTCGAAAAAGCGTAAAAAGAAAAAAATGCAAAAACAAACTAAATTTTTTTTTAACCATTTCATGGCCATTCCTAATAGCTGAAAATGGCTATTCTCATCTAAAATCAAAATAAGTTATTGGAAAATAGCGCTAAAAATCGGTCCAAAGAATTTCTGCACTTCCAAAACAAGAAACGAGCTAAATCTAGCGCGAAATTAAACAGAATACAGAATAAAACAGTCATAATAAGAAAATCTCTTAATGCTAAGTCAGATTTTTCTGGAGTATTCACAGTTAAATACTTTTCGAATAGGATCTCGAACATTCGAAGAATTTTTCGGACAACTGAATTCCTTATTATTCTTGTTGTTGGAGAAGAAAAAAAATCACCATCACATTTTGATAAGTACACCTGAAGAAGGCCTTAGAATGGATCAGCCGAAATGTCATGTTGACAATACAACGACAAAAAAAAAAGTTCAATCGTCCAGCAAAAATTTTTGAAAGTAAAATATTTTGTTGATCCGAGACTAAGAGAAACGATTTGGCAAAGGAAATTCTCATGACCGATAGCAAGTTCAGTTAGGCTTTAAAGGGTGTCAATGTTCAGCTTTCTCGAGGAGCCAAGAGCCCAGAAAAGGGGGCAAGTTGGGCTTGCTTGGTAATCTGGATAGTGGCGTGTTTCCCGGTGGCATCAGTAGTCAGAGTTCACGCCTGAGAAGAAGTCGGGATTTCAAATGCTGATTTCATGTCAGGTAGGCCCTCAACCGACTTGAAATTTCGGCGCCAGACAATCTTCCCACCCTTGCCCCCCCTCTTGTGCCAAGTTAGGCCAGACTTTGCAAATATCAAGATAAAACCAGTTGTCGGTGTTCGACCCCCAAAACATTTCAAGGCAGACATTTCTCACTAACGTAGCCATTTACAACCTCTCATTTGGCATTCATCTAATTACACTATGATTGAAGAAATCTGTGATTATTCGACAACTGACCATTGTGCAAAGTTGGCATTCACCTGATATATAAGTCAATACACAAGGCAGTGCAGTGTCAAGTTTTTTTTTTCTTCTTTGGGTCAGTGTTTTTTGAAAAATCTTATGAAGAAAAAAACATTAAAAATTATTGATCTTTTTTTTATAGTTTCTATAAATGATATCTCTTGCCTCCCACATTTTAGAAGTAACTAAATTTAGATATAAAATATCTAAATTTAGATATAAAAGTATCTAAATTTAGTTATAAAATATCTAAATTGACAACACTGAAGAGAGGTAACTGGAATATCTCGGAGTCGTAGTTCAGCAATAGTGTTGCAACACTTCATCCGAGAATAAAGCTTGAAAAATTGACAATATCATTGCATTATAAGACTCATCATCATCATCATCATCATCATTCTCCCAACGTCTGTCGTTGGACATAGACCTTCCCCAAGATTCGCCAAACTTCTTTATAATGGGCGTCGCAGAGCCAGCACTTTCTGAATTTCTCTTGCTCGTCTCTCCATTTAGTACTCTACCGGCCTCTGTTGCGCATGTGATCTCTGGGGATCCATGTCGTGAGTCGTGATGTCCATCGGTTGTCTGCCATTCTTGCAACATGGCCAACCCACCGCCATTTGAGATTTTTAATGGATTCTATGATGTTCCTGACTTCTGTCTTCTTCCGGATGTACCGTGCTGTCTTGTGGTCTCTCCATGTAAAGATTAGCATAATTCTTTCATGTGCACGTTGCACGGTTCTCAATTTGCGGATCTGTCTCTTGGTTAGGCGCCATGTTTCAGCTCCATAAGTGACTATTTGTATGCATTTGTTTTGCACCATTCTTTTTAGGATTAATGAGATCTTCTTGTTTTTGAAGGTTGAGCTAGCTTTGCCAAAGGCTTGCCATCCTAGGGTGATTCTTCGCTTGATTTCTTCTTCTTTTGGGGGTCTCATGGAATTTGCCAGATCAAAATTTGTAAATTTCACCAGTGTGGAATATCGGCTGAATGGAGTTAGATTTAAGGTGTAAAATCAACCTCCGTTTTACTATAAAGTCCTGTGGCTGAATGGTTAAAAGCGGCCAGGCGTATACTGGACCCCACTGGCTTGTGGATGTGAGTTCTATTCTCTTATTTTGCGATTACGCTGTTTAATCGTGGTTGTTGGATTACGGTCCGATTCAAATTCGTGATGAAAGGCAACTTAGAATTTGGATGAAGGTTAAAACTAGTCAAAATTAATAATGAAGAACAGAAAATTGTTTTTGGTCTCTTCCAAATATGCTCGTTTGGAACCAGCACTTTAAAAATCTTATTCGGAAATTCAGAGTGGCGTAACAGTTATCAGCTTGGAAAACAGAATTGACGGAACGAGTTCGAATTTCCGCTGAAGTTGTTTATGTTCATTTCCCAAGAATGCCCTCAGGAAAATTCAATTCTCACTCCGCTCTATCATATTGCTAGATAACTCAACAGAATGTCTGGCATGTCATGGTGGTTGATGGAGAAGAGAGTAACTGACTGGATACCTGTGCAAACTACTCTCCCATAACTCTTTTCTTGCCTAGGTAGTGGTTGTTTGAAAGAACAAAAAAAAAGATTTGGTCGCTAAACGTGCACACACACATATAATCTATATATTAGGTTGGTGCAAAAATAATTGCAACTTGTGTCATTTTGAATTTTGATGCTTATTTTGGATAAAGTATTATTAGCTATGTTCAAGGAATTTACCATTTTGAAGTGTGAATTTTGTTCTATTCATTTAAGCAGAGCGTTTTCTTTTCACTATTTATTCTGGTTCATTCAAGGCTGTCAAATCTAAGATGGAAAAAACAAAACAAATTCGAGTAATTTTGTTGTAGAAGTTTAAAAACAGCGGGAACTACTCTCAATATCAACTAAGTATTTGGCTCAGAGACCGTCAACAAACGTATAGCTCTATATTGGTACCAAAACTTTTGAAACGAAGATGAGAGCCTAAAAAATATGGATGTCTCTCTGTGATTAACAACGTCCAATTGAGGGCCATCATTGTGGTTAACCCTCGCAAGACAAATCAGCGGGGGGGGGGCAGAAGAACTGAATATGAACCATTCAACCGTTGTTCGACATTTGTGCCAAATTGGAAAAGCAAAAAAGCTCACGGGTCGCTCGAATGACCCCTGCATAAATTGGACGAACTAGGCTACGAAACCCTACCTAACCCAGCTTATTCACGAAACCTCTCTCTGACCGATTGTTATTTTTAAGGCATTCGACAACTTCCTGCAAGGGAAGGTCTACAGCAACCAATCATTAGCCCCAAAAGCCTTTGAAGAATTCTATGCTTCTGGGATAGATGGAATAGTTTCTAGTTGGCAAATATGTGTAGATTCTATTTAGGCTGTCGATGCCAAATGGCACATTCACCGTGTAAAAAATGGGAGGTCATTTCAAGTAGACTTTCAAATAATATAACGCATTCATAATTATACGTCTGTGTGCGCACATGCATGCGTGTGTTATTTGTGTGTGTACACTTATATGTGTGTGTAATCAATAAATCCGTGGCCTGACGATGAAAAAAAAGCATCTGTTTAACACAGTTAACATCTAATAGAAATAATACTTCCTTGTAAATGCACTCAGTGGTGAATATCAATCACATAGGTCGAACATTATAGAGTGGAGATTTCAGATCTGAATTCAGCAAATAACTACGTGCTAGATTGCAGACCCACTGATTCACTCTTGTGTCTTTTTTCACAGCAATGATTTATATCAGTGGTTCTCAACCTTTTTACCATCACGCCCCCCCCCCAGCCCTTTAATAGTTGGGCCTTGCCTCCAAGCCCCCCCCCCCTCATTTTCAACGGAATGATTTGTTTGAAATGCGTCTGGTAAGTATGTCAAAATAAGTTTATCTACATCCACTCATATAACTTTTTTAATGACATCTTAAATATCATGATAATAATTAGTATAATTTTCTTCCCGGTGGAAATGACGAAAACGACTCTCAACAAGAAATCTTGTAATGCTTTTGTCATTCATAGAGAAAACGGCGCTGACCAGCAAGACCGAGATATCACCAATAAAAATTTAATGGAGCCGTACGTTTGCCGAAAATTAAAAAACAAAACAAATATATCTACTTATCCACGCATATAATAAATAGCAATTCGCAGATGTCTCCTACCATGCTAATCTCCTCAGTGACGTCTTGTGACGTAACTTCGTAGAGATAGAATTTCATGCTACGTTAAACCTGATAAATCGTATCTTCACTGAATTTTACCATTAGATTAGTTTGATATTCAATAAAATATTGAACAGAAAGAAGAAAATGTTGCACACCGTAATGTTTCTGATATTTTATAAGTATAGAAAGCAAATTACCAAATGACTTAAGTGTTGCAGTCATTCTTTGACGTCAAAGGTAAGCTAGTATATTATGTTCATCGTGATATTACGCAAACATTTTTGAAGAGAATTCTTGAAATTTTTAGAAAAATTCTTACTTTTTTTCTCTATTAGCCACTCTTGGAATTACTCATGCCCCTAAGGGTAGGGTATGCACCCCCTGGTTAAGAACCACTGATTTATATCATTTTTAACAGAAAACATGATTATCATTGATTTTGACAATTTTTATTTTCCCCTTCGTCCTAATTTTTAGTTGCTCTTGATCACGACTTTGAGTCGATGTGATAAAAAGCAACTGAAAGTCAGGATAAAAGTAAAAGCTAGTCAGAATTAATAATGTTGCAATAATTCATCCAAGAATAAAAATGTGAAAGATTAACAATATCGTTGTATTAAAAATAAACATGATGTATATCAAATAATAATGTTTGAAAAATTATATTCTCAAATTAATTCTAAACCCACCGCCCCCTGTAGTAGCTAAAGATATATATATATATAGAGAGAGAGAGAGAGAATAGCACTGACCATGTTCGACATAATTTAACTTTGGTGATCTTACCTATCCAACGTAATTTTGCCGTAAGCCCTTAGCCTCGGGAAGGGGTTCCTCAATTCTGATTCTCGTGCTGAGTGGAGAGGCGTTGAGTGCCATTTTAAAAGGCTTTGATATGACTTGACGGTGGATTGAACCACGATCCACAGAATCGAAGTCGAGCACTCTATCACTGAACCACGGTTACACAGATTGTGCACACCCAACAACACCGACTAAAAACTCATGAAAATCAGTTCATATATAGCTACAATAAAGGGTTTTCAGACAATTTTTTTACCGCTTCTTAATATGCGAAAAATATCTCTTTATTGAAAACAAATTCCTAGATCCGCCCTAAAATTTCAATCGATTCTCCCTTAACCCATGACCAACCCTTTCACCAATATCGAGATATTCTATCATGAAAGCTCCATAGGGAATTCCTTACTTACTTACGTTTTCAATTACATATGACGCAGCGAAATATTACTGGATATATGTGCGTATATATATATACTGTCTTGTCCATAAATGAGTAGACGCTTCCATCTCTTTTTAATAGGAAGCTAACTTTCTTCGAAACTAAACATAGCAGGATTTTAATATTATATGAGATCGCCATCAGTCAATAATTGAACAAGGGTAGTCTAAAAACTCGAGCGCTTGAAAATGCAAAAAAATAAACCCTTTGGACTTGAGCCCTCAAAATGATCGAAAAAGCTTCCCTCAAAAAAAAAAAGGGAAAAGTAAAAATATTTTTAGAGGAGGTGTTCTGGAGTACTGATGCCAATTTTCACGGCTGTAGAAAAAACGATGTGACCAGGAGCACTGGGACACACCAACAAACAAACAAATAAGTAAACAAACATATGCACTCATTAAGAAAATAAATATGATCCTTCACCATCTTTGATGGCTATGATTGTTCAGTTTTAATGACTGCCTAAAAAAATAGATTCATAACTAGATCCCATTTCCTATCGATCATCTTAAATCTGACGTCATGTACTAAATGACATCTGATATTGAAAATCGTCTGCCAAAACTGTCAACATAAGTTTCTTCAGTTTTCAAGTTGGTCAGGCAAGCTTGCTGGCTATTTATGTATCACGCGTACAGGTTTCACCAATGGAGCTAGAGGGCTGAAAATTTATCATTTACTTCGTATTATGTCTACAAAAAAAAATTTCTTTTATGTTTTTTTTTTCTCCAAAAGTCCCCTTTATAGGTGTTTAGTGAGTGGGTATTCAAATTGCAATGTTAGTTTATGCTAAATTGGTACCAAGTTTGTGCCCAATCGTTTTTTTTTAATATTCAGACTTATTAGTGATCACTGCTTATCAAAAGTCCAGAGAAATAACTTGTTCATTGATTTATCCTTATTTTAAATTTTTTTTAATTGATCGCCCCCAACACATTATGATGTTAAAAGACGTTGGTCAGGTGACAGTTTCCATTGAGTGTCTATCCAGACCTGCTTGGCTCTGATCATTCGATACTCCTGTCTATTTCGCACTTAGTTACAGGGGGTCTGCTTGATATATTGCTTAATTTGATAGTTCCCACCTTTAGTTCAAGACGGACTCATCTTACGTTTAATGCAGTTGAGCAGCGGTAACGACAGGGCTGAAGGTATCCCAAATTCCTGAAATTCCAGTTTTGTTTTTTTTTTTGCTTTTTTTTTTTGTGTGTAGCATAAACTTGGCCTACTCTCAGGCATTACAGGGTTGGGTCATTCACACCTTGAAGTTACGTGAATAGCCCAGAATTTAAGAATACCTTAATATTTACAAAACATTCGTTTTAATTTTATGAAATTTCAATAAGATATCTTAGTAGCTCTTCCAAACAATTACCTGCACCTTTTGGTTTTACAAAAAAAATCTGCCGGAAATTTTTTTTAATGGTTTAAAAAAGAGATTGTCATTTAATTAATAAAGTTCATGCTTCGTACATACTTCTGAAACATTGTTATTTAAAAAGAACGGTAATTTTCCTTGAAGACCCATGTTGAGAGTCGTGATCTTCATCGGTTGTCTGCCATTCTTGCAATATGACCAGCCCATTGCCATTTGAGATTCCTTGTTGATTCTATGATGTCTGGGATTCCTGTTTTTCTCTCTGATATATTATGCTATCTTGTGATCTCTCCATGTGAGGTTGGGCATGACTCAATGTCATGTTGCATGGTTCTCAGTTTGAGGGTTAGTCGCTCGGCCAGGTTCCATGTTTCAGCTCCATAGATTATTATAGGGAGAATGCATTGGTTGTATACCCTTCTTTTAAGGACTAATGGGACTTCCTCGTTCTTGAAAGTTGAACTTGCTCTGCCGGAGTATTGCAATCCTAGAGAGATTCTTCGCTTGATTTCTTGTTATTTCGAAGGTTTCATAGATTCGTTGTCCTAGGTAGATGTAGTGGTCTACTCTCTCCATTTCCGCTTTTTCAATTTTGATCGTTGTGTGTTTATCTCCGACGGGATTGTTGCACATGGTCTCTGTTTTGCTAAATTTTACGTGAAGGCCGACTTAATATTAATCCATCAATATTAATCTGAAGGCAATTCAACGTATGGGGTTACAAATACATAAAGAAGAGAAGCACAAGTCATAGTCACTCTTACAATGCGACCAAGAGGTGAACCACTACGTTGCCTGTCAGATTAAAAAATGTACCAGTTTCCCAAATAGCCCGTTTTATGGGAATTCCGGTTTTCTGGTAATTTTGGTTCTCTGACAATTCCGGTTTTCTGGAAGCCTGATGAATAGTCTGGTACCTGTATATTTGTACATGAAAACTGGCCCCAGTCAAGCATCCCAATGACTGGAATCAGTTTTGATACGGCTGATCATTGATCGATTAATGATTATTGAGGAATAACGCCGTGTGTCAACCTCGAAACTCCTACCTTTCAAAATGTCATTCATTTTGACCTTGAATAACAACTGAATCGCTTTGGATACGTGGGTTCTCGTACGATCACCGAAGTTAAGCCACGTCGAGCCTGGTCGGTACCTAGAGAGTGCCTGTCTGGGAATATCAGGTGCCGTGAGCAGCTGGGGGGGCATCCCCTGCAACTATATTGATCTCTAAACGTACTGATCACTTCTCTCCTTTGGAAAGCCTTCAATATGGTCGAAAGAGGAATGGGAGAGGGGCATAGAAGTTCCAAAATACCAAATGCCCAAGCACAGCAGCTCGGGTACGTCTGCTCAAGCAGAAAGAGCAGGACACATACCAGCGACTAAAATTTAGAATGAGAAAGAGAATGAAGGAGACACTGCGGACGTTTCACAACATGTACTTTTAAGATATCTGTCATCTTGCACCGATACTTCGAAGGATAAACCTAGCCGTTTTTATATGGCGTCCTATTTCAAACTGAAGTGACCAGTTCTCTCCCTTGCTTTGTGAACTCAATTTCAAAAGAAGTTGAGAATTTCATTTTTTATGATATGGTCGGACTATTTTCCTCGTCTATACGTTATCATTTGTTCACGACGTTCCAGCCGTGTACTCCCGGTCTTCGTTGGGTGTTACTGGTTCTAGCTCGTGGAATCGCTTCCTAGAACGCATGCTCGATTGAACTGGATACGTCACTTCCGTTTTTGTCCATACATTCCTGCAAAGGCCCAAATGTAAACACACGACGAAGGCCGGAAGTATGTGGTCGAATTGTTTTGAAAAAAAATGAACACAAAGATAAGGAAAATACTCCGACCATATACAAAATGATTGATACACTCAGTCTAATAAAAATTCAGGCAAGGATTTAGATTTTTGGGTCAAGATTTTTCCACCAATCAGATTCATCCCTGCCGGTGGATTTCTGTCTGAACCATTTGAACTTCCGAGATACACGTGCGAAAATATTTGACAGGGCCTCTAATAGGGGGTGCAGCTGGTGCATCGCACAGGTGCCTGGGGGTCTAAAGGGGGACCGAGGGTTTAAAGTAGGCCCTAGATTTTAACTTCTAAATTAATACAAGACATTAATGAACAGACCAATATAGATGGATAGATAGATTGATAGATAGATAGGAACAGACTTACATTGACAGACAGATAGACAGGTTGATTGATAGAAATAGACATAGATAGATAGATAGATAATGGACATATTAAAACAGATGGAAAGACGCAAACAAACTGTGGATAGATAGACTTTTAGATAATGGAGAGAGACAGTTAGATGAATAGATAGATGCGAACTGATTTGGATAGATAGATAGATAGATAGATAGATAGATAGATAGATAGATCTACAGGGATAGACCGTGATCGATTGATAGATAGATAGTAAAGAGACAATTAGATGATAGATAGATAATAAAGCGAGACGATTAGATTGATTGATAGATAGATCAATATGGATAGACCGTGATAGATTGATAGATAAATAGATAATAAAGAGACATTCAATTAGATAGATAATAAAGTGAGACAATTAGATAGATAGATCTATATGAACAGACCGTGATTAATTCATAGATGTATGATAAAGAGACATTTAGTTAGACAGATAGTTAGATAATAAAGTGAGACAATTAGATAGATAGATAGATAGATAGATAGATAGATAGATAGATATGAAGAGACAGAAATAGATGATTTTTACCTACTCTCCTCATCTTAGCAGGGGTATTTCCTCTTGTTTTGAAGACTTCATGCCAGTCATACCCCCACCCCATCTGTGAATCGGTAAACGATCGGTGAGCAGAATCTTGCCAGACACGAGACGCCAGATCCCGAGGGGTTGAAAAAATCTCAGAGGGGAGAGAGATGATGAGAAAACCCCCTAAGGAAGATTGGGAGTGGGGTAGACGGAAATAAATAAACAGAGCCCATCCCTTACCCACCCGAAAAAGAAAACCAAAATAAAAGAGAAAAAATGTTGGTTGAGAAGACAGGAAGTTGGGAAAAGAGGAGAGAGTAATAAGAACATCCCCTGTTATAACGCGGGTGCGAGGGTTGAAGTGAGCCAATCGCGTTACAACTGAGCTGCGAAAACCAGTTGCGAGTTTAGCTATTTTATAGCTACATCCAGCAGTTTTGGAGGTAGATGAATATTTTGGAGTCGACCATTCACCCGCTTTATATCGCGAACCACGCCGAAGTGGACTGCGTTATTACGAGAGGAGTCTGTAATAATTATTGCATTGAAAAAGGAAGGGAAAAGAGGATTGAAGTCTTTCACCTTCTGAGTCAACTCTTTACTTTCTCGAGCAAATTCTTTCACTTTTTGAGTGGACTTTCTGAGGTAAACTATTTTGCTCTCACTAATAAATTCTTTTGCGAAAAAAAAAATAAAATAAACAAAAAAAAACCCCCAAACTTGTACTCCTTTACTTTCTGAGTAAACTCATCCATTTCCTGGAGTGAATTCTTTTACTTCCTCGAGTAAACTATTTCACGTTCTCGAGCAAACGGTTTTACTTACTCAAGTAATTGCACTTTCAAAAAAAAAAATATATCCCGATGGAAGAAGAGAGTCAATAAGAAAGAGATGAAGAGAGAGGAAATTGGAGAATGAAGGACATCAGTTTGTTTGCATCTAACTATCTGTTTTAACGAGAAGAAAATGGCAAGAGAAGAATAAATGAAAGAAAAAGAAAGGAAGGAGAATAGGAGGGGCTGAGTGAAGAAGAAGAAGAAGAAGAAGAAGAAGAAGAAGAAGAAGAAGAAGAAGAAGAAGAAGAAGAAGAAGAAGAAGAAGATGAAGAAGAAGAAGAAGAAGAAGAAGAAGAAGAAGAAGAAGAAGAAGAAGGAGGAGGAGGAGAAGAAGAAGAAGGAGGAGGAGGAGGAGAATAAGGATGATGATGATTGTGTTGGTGGTGATGATTCTGTAATAGAAGAGAAAAATAGTGATAGTATTTTTGTGCTGAAAGACGCCACCTTGGGAGCAACGCGTGTGGAGGTAAAGGCCTGCACTGAAGGACAGGGTTTATGGATGATATCGGGGGGGTAAAAAGGGTGTCGGGTAGCACGTGCCTCCCGGCGATGAGTAAAGAGGCGCACGGAGAGGAAGAAAAAAACCAACCAAAAAAAATACATTTCGAATCACAGGTAACTTTACTCCCCCTGCGTTTTGGCAGGCGTCTTCCTCTACCGGCACTCCAAATCCACATTCCCACGCCCCACACGAACCACCCTTCACCCAGCTATTTATTTTTTTTAGTCAGTTCATCAAATACTTTTTTTTTATATAGTAATAATAATAAAATTATAATTAATCATTTATCCATCCTTCCCGTCATTTTTTTAAAAATCCTCAATTACCTCCTGCCAAGCGTGGACAATGAAATCAGCGACCCGAGTTCAATCCCCGGTCGAGGCTGTTTACGTTCATTCCGCATTAATACTCTTGGGAAAGGCGTGTATCTATCACTCCGCCCTCCAGCTATGGGTAGAATAGCTGGGCATTTTAGACTTTTTAGGTCTAGGAAGGCAACCAGTCTAGGGGAAGGACAACTCTGATTCTGAACCCGGGAGTGGAGCCCCCATGAGTCAACAGCTTCTGCAAGCCAAGATGATGTTACACGAATTGATTTCTTCTTGACTACATTAGCGGGGGGGGGGGCACTCTGACGACTGGGCACCCCAACGCCTTGGGAAGGGGCTCTTCAGTGTTGTTCCATTGTCTGTAGAGACAGAGTGGGGTGCCATGCATTCATTCACCTCTTCAAGTTTGGTAGATCATGGATTAAGGAAGTAAACATTTGGGAGATCCAGCATTTATTTACAGTTACCTCCCCGATGACGTGGCTACTTTGATTTAGTTGTTAGCGTCAATGGCATCAACAGAGGTATGCCTTATCTGTTTTTCTAGTTCTTCCGTATCTATCTATCTACCCACCCTACCTATCTATCTATCTATCTATCTATTTATCTATCTATCTATCTATTTCAGGCTTTATTATCTATCTATCTGTTTATCTAAATATCCATCTATCAATCAATCTATCTATCTGTCTATCTCAATATCTATATATGAATCTATCTCTCTCAGCCTCTCATATCTATCGATGCATGTCAAGATTCAATATATATCTCAATATCTATCTATCTATCTATCTATCTATCTATCTCCTGGAGTTTTTCTCTCTTTTCCCCAGGGAAATTTGTGCCTATTTCCACTTGACACACTTTTTCTTGGGAAAAATATGAATTCACTTCTCCCACCACTAGTATTACTCGTCATTGTCGTACTATGATGATCAACAAAAAGGATAAGAGTGGAGTGAACATTAGGGGAAATCTCTTTCTCATGTATACCTCTTCTACCCGGGCAGAGTTGACAATTAAAAATATAGCTGTTGTATCCATTGTCAACCTTGACAGGGGCCAGGCCTCCAATTGGAAGAGCAACACTAGATTTTTAAGATTGTTAACACTTTTTGGCTATCTTAGTATTCATGCATAATTTAGCCATTTTTGCATGAGCCATTTTATGGCTACAAGTGGCTAGATTTTTTTAATGGCTACTGGGTAGATTTAATTGCCGAATAAATGTGTTGCAAATCTAATGTTGCTAAATTAAGCGCATTTCTTGTTTTGCCATTGCGGAAAATTTTTTGAAATAGCGCGGGCGTGTTTAAAATCTAGATCTTTTTCAGTATGTTTTTGACCATTTTTAGCATCTGGCACTTTTTAAAAAAATATTCACCTCTTTTTGACAGTCAAACGAAGATATTTCTCGAGAGGGCAACCATGTGATTAGTAGTGCCAGTCTATTGGAGATTTTCTTCTTTCATAGAACTTTGGAGGGGTGCTTCACGGAGCCAAGTCCCTGTGCCCCCCCCCCCCAATTCCAGCCACGCCTCTGCTGAGATTGCATGATACCAGATTATCGGCTCCCAGATAATCTGTTTCCGGATTTAGCGAAACGTTGTTTTTTTTTTTTTTTACCTTTGCTCGGCAAATACGAGCGTAGGTGTTAACAACTCGAATCGAGATATGACGATGACGTTGCAGGGCTGTGGGATTTCACTTGGATGAGTAATATATCAGTTTGGTTGAGAGCGAGGCCAGAGCTATGCAAAGCTGGTAATAGGCCTTGGCCAGATGGGAAAATGTAGGCTCCCCATTTCAAACTGCTCGTCACGTATTTTTTGTAATCAGTGCTAAATTCATATGATTTATGCGTATATATATATATATATATATATATATATATATATATATATATATATATATATATATATATTGTGTCATCCGCAGACAGCTGTTTCGTTGTACTACAACTCTTCAGTGTGGCTACGTACTATCGATTTTCCCATCCAGTATCACGAGGCAGGATTGAAACCTTCGCTTCCTACCTCTGCTCCAAGGTTGAATTTAAGCGATTTATTTATTTAGCTTATATTCCTCACCCACCAGAGTGTTCTATTCCTATGGAAGAGCATTGCATGAGCTTACAATGAACGAGTTACCTCACTTGAAGAGTGCTCAACCCTGAATAGACAGATAGCTGTTTCGTTGTATTACAACTCTTTAGTGTGGCTATAGACTATCCATTATCTTATCCAGTACCATGAGGCAAGATCGAAACCTTCATTCAGACCCCGAGGCTGGTATCCTCTCTCAACTCCATGGAACTAGACAGTCACTAAGGTTGAATTTGAGCAATATATCCATTCACTGTATATATATACCAGAGTGCTCCATTCCATGTTAGAAGAGCATTGCATAAGCTTACAATGAACAAGTTACCTTACTCAGAGAGTGCTCGACCCTGAATAAGGGAGCGTTACTTATATATATATATATATATATATATATATATATATATATATATATATAGGATAGAGTCCCTCGCCATTTTTGTTGATTCCTTTTTTTCAATTACTTTATTTTTCAAGTGAAAAAATGTATCATTATTATCTTAAATTTTTATAACTACTTTTTACCTTAATCGTAATTTATTAATTGCTTTTATCGCAAGTTTTGGCCTGACCGCGATTACCCACCGGCAGTAAGTGAATAGAATAGATAAAGAGCCTTGGGTGGGATTCGAAACCAATGCTCTATCAAGTGAGCTACCAAGACTCAAACTGAAGACAGAATTTCAAATAAGACCCTTAAACCCGCCCTTTATTCCCATCGGCAGCCATGTTTGATTACATTCTGGTAATTTCAGTATTTTGATACTTTCTTTTCGTTTCTTTGAAAAGTAATTTATTAGATGAACCGCTCTAACTTTTTTTATTGCAACTTTTACTCAGATCAGTTAGCCTTCGGCAGTGAGTAAATAGCGTTTGATCGGACGAATCCCACCTGAGGCTTATTCTTTATTTTCCAATCAAACGCTATTTGCTCGCTGCCGAAAGGGTAATCGGTTTGAGCAAAAGTTAAGATTATAAGCAGCAAATAAATTGAGGGTAAAAAGTAGTCATAAAAATATAAACTGATAATAATTTATAACACTTCATCTAATAAAAATGTATAGATAAAAGCCCCTCCAGCGAACGGCCAAGCTCCTCTCTTTCTACTAAAGTTATTCAGGTTCCTTGTTACTCACTTCATCCCAGAATTCAGCTGATAGCTAGAAGCGTGTTTTACTTTTTACTTTTTAGAAACCGTCCATGCAAAACTGTCATCAAACTGTCATCAGTGGTTTCCTCAGTTTTAAACTTGGTCTGGCTGCATATGCATGTATCGTGTGTACAAGCCATTCCAGTGTAGCTAGAGGCCTGAAATTTAAAAAAAATTACCCGTATCATGACTAAAAAAACGATATTTTTTGATCCCCTAAATAGGTTTAATTTGCAATGTAAATTTGTCCTGAATTGACCCTTTTTTCTGTCCGGCAACATTCACAATTGTTTTCTGAAAATTCGGTCTTTTTTTTGTGTGTGATCACGGCGAGAGAAGTACTTACTCATTGCTAACCCGTTTTTCTAATTTTTTAATTAATCATTCCCAATGCGATATGCTGCAAAAAGACGTCGGCCACGTGACGGTTTCTATTGAACGACGAACCACATCTGTTTACATATCCTTATGTATGAACAGAATTTATTCGAATCAATAATACAATTAGTGAGAAATCGTCACTAAACCGGCAAGTATTGAAATACAATTTACAGTTATTCTGTTAGATAATATATCCATTTCTTGATAACACGATTGTTGCATTGGAAGAAGCAAATAGAGCAGATATATTCCATGGATAAACAAAAATCAGCTTTTGGAATAGAGGCCTTTGGGTATCACCGGCGGCTGTTTAGCACAACGGTTAGGGCAACGCTAGGTTGAAGCGGCTACTCTATCGATCACAGGCTCGATTCCTGCAGCAGTCCAATCTTCTTTGATTGTTTATTCCGTTTACGTTGTCTGGGACAAATGATATATATATATATTCATCATCTAATGACAGGAGATCATTCTAAATTTCAATATAATACAACGCAATTTATAATAATCCTGTCGGATCACGTATCCATTTCTAACACAAATATATACGTTGAAGGCCTTCGTCTGCCTCGATAAACAATGGAACGACGCTGAAATGACCTCTTTGGGTTGCAAGCCTGGGCAACCCGTACGAATATCCAGATGACATAATCCCCCTGTCGACCTTGGCCTTAAGAAATTGAGAGAACGCGATACATTTGGCTTCAGATAGACTTCAGGGGCTGTCGGAACGACGTTCAAAGTTGGCATCCGACCCTCTTAAGGGGACTCCACTTTTTGGTTTTGAACCAAAGTTGCTGTTCTCTAGCACTGGTTGCCTTCACAAGGCTTAGAGAGTCTAGTCTTAACTATTATTTCATTCATAGCCGGGGAGTGGAAAGAAGGATTCATGTCTTTCCTGGGGTGATTAGTGCGAAGGAAACAGCCCCAACGGAAGTTTGAATTCAGTTCGCCTTGCCTGTGCCATTGATCGCTACGCTACTTGCACTTATATAGAATTAAATAGTTATATGAAAAAATCCTTCCAAAACCTTGAACAAGCGAACTCACATTGTTATTCGGAACAGTTGTCAAACTGGTAAGTTAAATTGGATTCTCTTAGCTTGAAACTCTCAATGATCCCTGCAATTTTATGCAATAAAATACAGATTGTGTGTTTGTTCAATCAATAATGAGCAAAACTTTTTACATAAAGAAATAGCGCAATAATATTTTGTTCAGGTCCCACCAATTCATAACGAAGAACTCTTCTCTACCCTGTTGATCCGTTTAGGCTAAGATGCTCAAGGTTACTTTCCAGTTTGTAAACCCTTAGACGTTGTTTTTTTCCAATGTAAGTGAATATTTGCCTTCTTATCGCTCCTTCCGCTGAATATAGCTCGTTTCTCGTTTTGGCAGTGCGAAAATTCGATGTTTAGCGTTATTTTTAGCCCATATTTAGCGCCATGTTTCAGCAGTTTCAGCCAACTTCTTGATATTTCCGAGCCATTTTATTCATTTAAATAGCCACACATTGGCTTAATCTGTTTTTAACGGGTTTTAGCGTTTTCTTGCTTTTCCGATAACGATTTAAATGCAAACAATGGCAATACTGACAAGAGACTATCTCGTGCAAACCAAATAAAAAAGACCAGAAAAAAATGAGACGTTGAAACATGGAGGAGTATGAGTTGTGGTATAAAGTGTTTGGACAAAAGGTAGATCAGAGCTATTTTTTGTTAAAGACTTCCTAAATGGCCGTAAATATTGTGAAACCATCGAAGAAGGTGTAATACCTATTCATTTCTATGCATGAATTGACGAGAATACCACTCTTTTTCAAGACAGAACTCCTTGTCATACCAGCATTGTTCTTGCAAAGACTGAAAACGTCCATGGTATCAAAACTCTGCGATAAGTGGCTCAAAGTCCTGATTTCAATCCTACTGAATGTGTATGGGACTATCTTGACCAGTGGTTCTTAATCGGGGGGTGCATGCCTCCTAGATGGGGTGTGAGTAATTTCAAGAGGGGGGCGCGAGCCAGCAGAAAAAGTTGAGAATTTCCCTTTCAGGTATCTCCGTTTTCCTTTCAGGCATTCTCTTCAAAAGTGTTTGTATAATATCATGATGTACATGATAGCTTATTCCTGACGTCAAAGAATTGCTGCAATAATTAATCCATTTCCCGTATGCAGTGTACTTATGAAATATCTTAAACATTATGTTATGCACCGTTTTCTTCTTTTTGTTCAATATTTCCTGATTATCAAACAAATCCATGCAACGTGCACACGAAAGAATTATGCTGGGCCTCACATGGAGAGACCACAAGACAGCACAGTACATCCAAGAAAAGACAAGACTTAGGGACATCATAGAATCCATTAAAAATCTCAAATGGTGGTGGGCTGGCCATGTAGCAAGAATGGCGGACAACCGATAGACATCACGACTCACGACATGGATCTCCCGAGATCACATGCACAACTGAGGCCGGCAGAATATTAGATGGAGAGACGAGGTAGACAAGTTCGGGAAGTACTGGCTCTGCGACGCCCATGATAGAGAAGTATGGCCAATCCTGGGGAAGGTCTATGTCCAACGACGGACGTTAAAAGACTGATGATGATGATGATGATGATGATGATGAAAGATATAATTTATCAAGTTTGACGTAACATAAAATCCTATTTTCCCGTAAGTTGCGTGACAGAAGACATCGGCAAATTACTAATTATCATATGTGTGAATGTGGATCAACCCTTTTTCATGCTTATCTTAAACTTATCATTCTTTTGAAGATGATGGTATCGGGGGCGTAGAAGCAAGGTCCAGTTATTGAAGGGGCGTGGTGGTAAAAAAGGTTGGGAACCGTTGCTTGACTGGTTACGCACAAGATCGACTAAAGCTACGACGATTACAGAGCTGAGAAAAATATTATTAGAAGAATAGGGAAATATGGATCAGCTATTCACCGATAATCTATTCAAATCTTTGTGGAATCAAGTCAATGTAGCCAAGGGAAGACCCGACAAAATATCGAGATGAAATTTCACTGGATTTGCTCATTCATTGTTGGTGTTGTTTAAAGTTTAATGGCACTTGTAGATTTTAACGCTGGTTGGAAACTTCTATAATATATATTACTAAACTTGGCTACGAGACTAATTACCTATCTCCCCCCTTCCCTGCCCCTTCCCTCTCTCCATCTATGAATATCATCCCCCCTCTTCCAAACACTCTTCTTGTGTCCAGATGCCGCCCAAGGGAAGGGCTTGTCTCATGTCTGCATCCCGGAATAAAAACAGGAAGGGCTCTTTCCGATTAGATTTGTGTCGCGTGGTTGACGTCACTAACGGTGACCAGTGTGTGTGTGTGTGTGTGTGTGTGAGAGAGAGAGAGAAAGAGAGGGGGAATGCGTCAGAGAGCGGAAGAAAATGAAGAGAGAGGGGGACAGTGAAAGGAGAAAAAAGTGGGGTGACTGAAAAAAGAGAGAGAGAGGGTGAAAAGAGAGGCAGAGAAAGACGAGAGGATAAAGGAAAGAGGAAATGGGAGAGAATGAAATGAATGAGATAAGAGAGGGTGAAAAAAAGAAAGGAGAGAGTGAGAGAAGGGAAGAAGAAGGGAGAAAGCGAAGGAGTAAAAGAGAGAGAGGGGGTAAAAAGAGAAAGAAAAAAAGAGATAGTGTAAGGAGTGAGGAGAGAGTGGAAGAAGAAAGGAGCGAGGGAGAAGACGGAGAGAACGAAAGAATGAGAAGAAAAAGAGAGAGCAAAGAATGGAGAGAGAGTTGACAGAAGAGAAAGAAAAAGAGAGGAAAGGAGATAGATGAGAGAGAGAGAGAGGGGGAGAATGAAAGGAGAAAGAAGATTGAGAGTGGATGGTGAAAGAGAGAGAGAGAGTGAAATCGCGTGTATGAGAGACAGAGTCAAAAGAGAAAGAGAAGAAAGGGAGACAGAGAGAGAGACAGAGAGACAGAGAGACAGAGAAATCATTGCCATGACGCGTCTGACGTCACTGACAAAGACTCCTTTTATCGAGGCCGACCTTCCAGGTGATTCGAACGGTCACGTGGCTCCCTCAGTCATTTATCAAAAGCGCTGCGGGAATTGTAACGGCAACAGAGGTCGACGTCATTTCGTCATTGGCATTTAATCAACATTTATACGCATAAAGAAATGTCTTTCTTTGTCAATAACTCCGAGATGTAGTAATTAAACATACCAACTTTGATTCGGACAATCTTATCTCATCTTCACATCGGCCGATTCATTCTACACCCTTCTTCAGATTATGATATGCGAGAAAAATGGATATAGATCCGAAAACATGATGCAAAGACAGTTGACAATTTCGAAGAGAAACGACTCGAGACTGATCAGTACATCTCGAGGAAGGTCTATGTCCAACGACAAATGTTGAAAGACTGATGATGATGATGATGATGATGAATGTTCATCGGCATCGTTAAGTCGAGAGATCGTAAGTCAGGCCTTCGTAAAACGAGGATCATCTATATATACCAGTTATATTTGTTGAAGTAGTGGGCTTTTTGTTATCAGTACTACCACATTGCAACTGGGCTTCGCTTGATGTGAACCTACGATCGTTTTCTCACACCATTCTTTGCTAGAAGCCCTGAAGAAGTCTATATTTTGGACGAAACGTTGGCTGTCCTAACCAATTAAGAATTCGAGTTGTACTGATCAGTCTCAAGTTCAAATAAATTAATACATTTATACTAAAAATATATATTCAAATTTTTTATTTTACTTATCTACACTTCGTAAAAGTTTGTGACTATATTTCCCCACCCCCAAACGGTGCATCACAACCAGAGATAATTATTCAGCATCCCCCGAATATGTTAAGGATTAGATCGTGGAAAAACCACCCGGAATGATTTGTAACATTTTAATCTTTTTTTCTTTGGCGGCGGCGGGGGGGGGGGGTATTATATGATTATAATGTTGAATTTGGCCCCCAATTTGTGTAACAAATTGGGAAATGCCGTGATGTCATATCAGAAAACATTTTAGTTCACGTTTTTTTTTTTTTTTTTTACATGATTTCATATTCAGTGAACTCTATTTTTATCAAGTTTGTTTTTCACATGTTAATCATTTTTATAGAACAGAAAATTTGGAGTGGGGTAAATGTGTTTCTATTTACGATGCAACCCTTTTGCTGAACCCTTTACTTAAGTGATAAATCGTTTTTCCAAAATAAAAATAAAAATTGGGGAATTGGGGGTTATGTAGATTATAGAAAGGAGACTTTTATTTTTCAATTTTAAGGTTCAAAATGTTAGGGATTTTTTTGTTAACTTTTATGGGTCGAAATCGAGGGGGATTTTTTCAATTTTAGGGTTCGAAATTGAGAGGAGTTTGTATTGTGTTTTTCGGGAATGGGTGGGACTAAATTCATTTTGAATGATTTTTTTCAATAATAAAGTTCAACATCGAGGGAAAACATTTTCCCATTTTCAGTTATCAAAACTGGGCGGAAAATGTTCTACTTTCAAGGGTCAAAATCTGGAGGATTTTTTTCATCTTCAAGGTTTAAAATCTAGGGGGAACTTTTCTTTCTTTTCCAAGTGTCAAAATCGAGGGAAACTTTTTTTTTCACTTTTGGGTGACAGAGTCAGGGTGGTGTTTTTTTCTCCTAATATTGGTGTTAGATTTGAGGGAGATTTTTATTCACTTTCAGGGATTAAGATTAAGGCGGTGGAATTTTTTCTCATTTAGTGGTCAAAATCAAGTTTGTTTATTTTTCTCACTTTTAAGGATCAAAATCAAGGGGGGCATTTTTTTTACTTTTACAAGTCAAAATCAGGATGGGGGATTTATTCTCACTTTCATGGGTCAAATTCGAGCATGAGCATTTTTTCACTTTTAGTTGTTAAAAGCAAAGGGGAAACTTTTCTCCCTTTTAGTAGTTAAAGCCGAGGGAAACTTTTTTTAGGGCTTTAGAATAAGAGGAAACAGTGTTGTATTTGCAGTTGGTTTTTCCCCAAGCTACCCCGGGTATTATTGCTAGTTATATATAAAATACAAAAATTGCAGAAATCATCTTCCGTTGGAATTGAAGTATGTGGTATTTGCCCCCTGCAGCAACCAGGCCTATCATCTTATGTTTCACACATTTTAGCTTACTATTTGGCTGCAAGCCTTTACTAATCTAAAACTAAATGAATTATGCACGCAGAGTTTATTCTATCATAGGAAAAACGGAAGCACATATTATCAAATGGAGTTCGCTACCGTTTAGATAGAAACTTGAAAACGGTAAAGAGTTTTAGTGTCGTCTTGAAGACCTCTTATCCGATCACTGGCAATCGATTATACGAGTATGGCAGTTCCTAGGAGAGCACGCTGCTATGTGAGCTCCATGGAGAAAGGGTGTACTTGAGAAAAGACAGGGTCCATAGTCCGTCCCCAGCTTGGTAAGATGCTCCGTTGATCGCAAGGTTGCTAATTTATTTGTGATTTTTCAATTTTCCGATTCTGGAAGACACTCCCAAATTCGAAAAATTGCCAACACTAGACTTTGAAACGTGAATTTAAAAAAGAAATCTAAATATTGTCAAAACTGGACTCCAAAATTCGTGAAAAAAACAAGACAAAACAAAAACAAACAGAAACATCTAAATTGGCAACCCTGCCGAGACGGCTGCAGATTGGTTGTTGCAAACGGCATCTGCCATTCCCCGACGGTCACCCATTTAGGTAATGACCAGGACTACAACGTCGCCCAACTCCGGTGGTCTTACGAGAATAAAAGTTTACATGAAAACATCACGACATGTGCCCCCGCTAGCAGTGTCTGTAATGAAGCAGACACTTTAGAATATTCGTGAGAGGTCAGGTGCATCAAATGATGTTCTAGGCAGAATAATCCAAGAGAAACATGCCTCCTTGCCAAATGAAACCACGATTCTAATTTCAAAGTCTACCATGCTGCAACGAAAGAAATTGTGAGCCAATTCCAGCACCTGATTATCCAAGAGATATTCCATTACCTGAAGGTTTACGTCTAACATACAATGGCAAAACCTTTCTACTCTAAAAATTCTGGCGCAGTTCATTCTTTGTACATTGGAAAAGATTTGCTTGAAATATGCTGATCACGTTTTTTTTTTAATGTTAAAAAATGCTTATATCTTTATTCTAAAATATCGGTCTTGCTAGTAATCATCTTCCATGTATTCTATAGTTATATTTGATGAAGGCTAAATCAAACAGTACACACACACACACACACACACACACACACATATATATATATATATATATATATATGGGTCTGAAGTGAAAGTTTCAGTCCTGCCTCGCGGTACTGGATGGGATAACGGAAAGTCTATAGCCACCCTGAAGAGATGTAATACATCGAAACAGCTGTCTGTGGATGACATAATAATAATAATAATAATAATAATAATAATAATATATATATATATATATATATATATGCACACACATCTTAATGAACACTTCATTATAGATTTCGAAATTTCTCTAAAAACCACTCTTCACGTAAATGGTGACCCTAGCTTATTTTATACTTTTCATAAGAGTTCAGTAAAGTAATGTACATTCTCGAAACTTATTATTAACGGAATGTTTATCAAACAGGGAGAATGATTCGTTTGTCACTGGTGTTCCTAATTTATTCCATTTGTTTTCAGTTGTTTTTTGTTTGTTTTGTTTTTTTTGTGCGTATATATAAACGCTAATTTTATTGTTGAGGATGGAATCACCGGATGCCTCTTTTCTAAAATTTTGGAACTGCTTCACAATATTCCTTTTTTCAATCAATTGGAAACCAATAGTTTTAGTACAGGAACAAATGTTGCCAAATGCCATCAAAATTTTATAAACAACCTTGCAGGTTTTGAGCAGGTTCTGTTTTTTTATTTGTCTATTATACCGGAGTAACATTTTCATCAATTTTATGCGATGTTTATTACCTTAGTACTAGCTGACAATATTGTTCAACTCTAACAGAGTGGACATTATTATTGCAATTAGTCAGATGTTAAAATTTAAACTGTCAAGATTCCAGCATAGAATTTAAAGAGAGCAGTTGTAAAAAAACAGAAAGATTGATGGCGTCTTGTTGGAATCTCTTACCGTTGGTCAATAACAGACGCCCTTAAGGTAGGGATCGTTGCTCATTCAATAAATACGTTTAGTTTTGATTTTAATTAAATGACCGCTGTTTTCTCTCGTTTGATTTTAAAAGATTTTTGAAAAGTTCTTTCCCTCATTCACACTCCTTTTGGGTTTCCTTATTTAAGATAAGATTAGTTTACAGAACAGTCGCCGTTTACAACTAAATAATGATTGGCAATTGTTCAGTTTAGTTTACGAAAAACGCGACGAAAAAAAAAATTCACCCTCCCCCCAAAAAACTTTAATGTTTACCTTTATCTTAATTGTTTAGTAACGATAAAAAGCAACAACAATAAAGATTAAGGTAATTAATAGCAAAAATCAATAATAGTGGAGTATATAAATATTTTGCTTTTTTTCGGCCAAAATTACTTATTATGTCACTAAAACTGTTCATAACCAAACCGTAATCAATTTTAGAATTCTGAATTTCAAAATGGCCGCCTTCGAAGTTCATGAAAAACTAGCAACAACCCTTTTTTCTTAATCAGGATGGTTTTTAGATATGATTTAACTTTTTTGCTAAGATTCTACCCAAATTAAAAGATAACTCAAAAGATATGACGATACCCGATATGCTAATTTCAGCATTTTCAGAAAATTCTGTTGTCAAATTTTCACATTTTTTTCTGAAACAGGCAAGATCCAGACTCTTTCAAGATAGTGCATCATATAGTTCTTCTAAACTCAATATAAGGCTTTCTTCAAAAAGCGAACAGTTGGTCTAAAATAAAGCTGTTAGCAGCTGGATTAATGCATTTCTTTACGAACATCCGAACTCTTCACAAAATAAAATGAAAGGGTTAGATGTACTTTGCATTTTTTAACGAACAAGAAAATTATTTCTCCGGTATTGATATTGGAATCAACATGAACCTGTTGACTAGAACAACGCCCCCCCCCAAGGGGCTGATCCAAGATTTTGAATAAGATGGTAGCCAAAACAGAAAAAAAAATTACAAATAAATATATATTAAAGAAAAACAAATTTTGAACATCAAAAACAAGAAAGTAATATGTATTTTTCACTTACATTTGATAGTCGTACTTTTTTTAACTATTAGAATTAACAAAAAGGAAAAGTAAAAAAAAAGAGATTTAGAAAATTTCACAACAGAACCAATGAATATAAAATACAAAGAGTAAGTGCAGACGATATCTTACTTGTAAAAAATAAAACAATAAATTATGAAAACGGAAATAATTTTTTCTCTCTTTGTTCCAGTGTTCTCAGACATTTGTTTTAAAACTGTTCTTAAAATTCCAAATTTTAAAATCTAAAATTAAAAAAGAAATCAAATTCTCACGAACTATTAAAAACGTCGTTTTTTTGTTTTTACGGGTAATTTATGATTGCTTGGATTATTTTGGTTTTATTGGTAAAATGTCTTCGAAATGTTTCAAAATATATTTTAATCGTACAGGGGTCGGGGTAGTCCGGACTTGGATCGGTGCCTGCCCCAAATTGAATGTACGCCAAGTGTTGTTTTTATTCCTCTATCGTCCTGACAACAACTTCGTTATATTTTCAGGGAGGTCAAGTTCTGACGTCATCAAGAAGCGACACGGTACTCGTTGTTGAGTCTCGGAAAATTCCAGTTTTGTTGTTGTTGTTGTTGTTGTTGTTGTTGTTGGCGCCTCCGTCAGTGCTGCTGCTGCTGCTGCTACTTTCCAGTGCACGAATTGTACTTACCCCATAAGTTGAATGGGATCTCATTACACCGTTGAATCAGAGTAAAGACCAGGGACGCTCCTAATGACGTCACAAGTCGAAATCCCAAGATGATGATAGCTCACAGGAAACCAGTAGTGTAGATAAGGAGGGATGGGAGGAGAGAGGTGATTTCAAATTGTTCCTCAGCCAACAATGGAGGGGATGGCCCACAAACGCATCATGAATTGTACTTTGCCTATTGCATGTCTACTAATATCATACAATAACAAATATTACTGAATGTTAGAGCAGGTACCACAAGGGGCCAAGCCTCCCATCCTGGGCTCTCAAATCTCTTGCAAGGATTTCGAAAAATCTGCCAACTCCGGTGGCATTCATTATCCCGAATCTCTTTTAGCCGACGCCAACTTTGCAGCTATCCCATTGGCTGTCTGATCTCTCTGGCTACTCATCATGTTACTGCCTTGCAAATAACCCCGAAATGAAGGGAACCAATTCGAGAAGATTATTTAATGTCCTATTGTATTTCTAAAACGCCCTTTGACTTTTTTATTTTTTATAATTAGTGCGATAGGATTATTTTCTACGGGACTCCATTTTTACAATTCATGAAAAAACAAAAACAAATATCCATTGTGAAATTTAAATTCTGTTTTCCATTTATGCATGATAAGACATACTGTGGAATTAAAACAGTTTATTGAGATACAATTGAAATTATTGTTTGTGTTTATTTTAGTGAATTGAATTATTTCTGTAGACCAATACTTATTTAGTTGGCAGAAAAAAAACTATACACTATATAGAACCAGGCTTTTAAAACGTCCGTCAACAGACCCCTTGTAATGCCTCTACAGACCCTCAGGATCGACTGCCCAAAGTTAGGGAATTGCTGCACTTGGTGGGTTGGTGAAGGATCAAAACTCTCCCACCGTCCACGAACAGTTACGCCCTTGCTGTAAAAAGAAAAAAGAAGTTTCACTGAACACTGATCTTTTACTGAACACACCTACAAGCTTACAATCCAAGAAAGATGCCCAGCAGTGGAAATAGTTAGTCTCGTAGACCATCACTGCTGACGTAAATTCGAACCTCAGTGGGTGCCCCGCTTAGGTAATCCTATGAAAAATGTGTTACGTTGTCCCACTGAAAAAAAAACTCTAATTGGTTATAAGTAAATTTATTCGTTTATCACGTAAGTAATGTTTATCACGATTAATCATGAGCAATTCCAGCCCGTTCTTCTCTCTCTCTCTCTTTATATTTATATTTATATATATATATATATATATATATATATATATATACATACATATGTGTGTGTGTGTGTGTGTGTAATGTGTGTGTGTGTGTGTGTGTATTCATATTAATCGATCTATCTTTGCCCATATCTATCTATCTATCTCTGTTCATATCTATCTGTCTATTTATCTATCTATCTATTTCTGCTCATATCTATCTATCTATCTATCTATCTATCTTTGCCCATACCCATCTATCTATCTATCACTGTTCATATCTATCTATCTATCTATCTACCTTTGCCCATATCTGTCTATCTATCTATCCCTGTTCATATCTATCTATCTATCTATCTATCTTTGCCCATATCTATCTATCTATCTATCTCTGTTCATATCTATCTATCTATCTATCTATCTATCTTTGCCCATATCTATCAATCTATCTATCTACCTATCTATCTATCTCTGTTCATATCTATCTATCTATCTCTGTTCATATCTATCTATCTACATACGCCAAAAGAATTTCCATTATTCAATAGAAGAAAAACCTCTGTTGCAAACAAGGTTGCACACCAAAGTAGTCAACAATTAAAAGAAATTCAAACTACGAAAATAAAGACGTACTTCTTTCAGATGCATCCACCCATTACCGAATCCAGTTATCAAGAAAGACCGCCATTTTCAAAGATGGCGGCGGGCGGTAGCAGGATGTATATTGTCCCACTGACCTTTAGGGATGATGTTGCTTTTGCTGAGGAAGTAGTATTCGCAATTAGAACATTCTTGTCTGCAGCTGCTAACAAAATCGATCATAAATCAATACACCTGTGCACTTGATGGAGAGAAAGCGTCGTTCGGTCGGCCGAGCGAACCTGGTCACGAGCCGGCTCTCCGGTGAACTGGATTCAACTCTCACTTTTATGCTATACTAGTTTATCAAGGCTCCAGTGGTAGAGTGCCCACCTCTGGTTTTGTAGGCCGCTGTTCAACACCTGTGTTGCTAATTTTGAGCTTTTCGCGTTGAATTTAGCACGTTCTTGTCTTGGCAGCGTTTTGCGCTATCTTTAGCTCTATCTTTTCCAGCTATTTTAACCCTTTTCAAAAAAAGTGATAGCAGTGTTTTTCGCGTTTTGGCAGGTTTTTTTTACGCTTTTTCGATGTCGACTTGGCGCGAAACTTTTCTCGGGTTGGCAACACTTGTCACCATCGGATCATACCAATGACTTTTAAGATGGTACTCAATACCTCTTCGTTAAGCACTCAGCAAAAAGACTAGGATTGATGATCCTCTTTCTGGGGCTAAGGGGTTACCAGCCAAATCACGTTGGATCGACTGTTTCTCGTAAATTCAGGGGAATTAAGCAAAAGTCGATCATGGCCGATGACTAGATCAGTGACCATTGGGGAATACCTGGTGTTATAAGCAGCGCGAAGCTTCAACGATCATTTGTGAGAATCCAATAACTGAGGAAAATAGTACGACTAAACCAAATACAATGATTGAAACAATTTGTTCGGCGAAATTGATTGGGAGGAAGAGTCAGGATTGACATGTATACAAGATGAGATGATGAAGAATTTAAAAAAAAAAAAGAAATACTCGCCATCACAGTCAATAATTGAACAACCGCAGCGTTAAAATCTGAAGTCATGTAAAGAAATTCCGTCGAAGAATAAATATGGTCAGGATGGATTCCATTTATGGCACCACTGGCATTTCCCACCGGAAAACATCTGAAATAGCATAACAAAATCTATATAGAAACTTCTACACTCTAGAGAATCTGGATACTATTGATGAACTCGTCAAAATACCCCCCCCCCTGTCCAAAAAGCAATATTCCTAAAAATAAAATTTGATGCCAATTTTCAAATCCGTAGACAAAACGGTGTAGCCGGGAGCACTGGAACATACAAACACTCGCACATATAAAAAAAAAAAGAATGTAGAAGCCTTCAACATCTTTGATGGCTATGGTTGTTCAATTTCTCAAGGTTGGGGGTCATTGACTCAAAAACGGATTGGTAAAACCTATTCCATATCAAATTCTATTTCGACGAACAGGTTCCATATGCCTCAATCCGCTGCGACAAAACAATAGAAATACAATTAAAAAGAGACAGTACTGGTTAGTCACACAGAAGAACCGTTACCAATGTCTTTTGACAGTATATCATGTTGGGGATGATCAATTAAAAAATTGGGAAAATGGGTAAGTTACTTCTCTCGCTTTTTCTTGGATCCCTAAAAGGTCTGAATTTTAAACAACAACAACAAAAAAAAAAAGCGTAAGCGCAACCAGACACAAACTGGTGGTCAGTTTAGCAGGAATATACATTGCAAATCAAACCCTTCATTAAAAACTGATTTCATTTAATTTTGGACTGGGGCAATTTTGTGAAAAAAATCATTTAGCCATAACGAGGAGTAAACGTTCTAAGTCTCAGCCCGCTAGCTTCATTCGTGCAGCCAGTGCGAGTGATACATACATATATAGCCAGCAAGCCAACTTAAAAACCGAAGAAACATGATATGACTATAGGTGTTGGAAATCTTATAAGCATATAGAATTTACTCTGGAATCCTAAGTTTAAAATACTTCACATTAGATATTTAACTTTCAGATTTTAAAATCATCAGATCTACATTAGACGGAATCTATGAATAGTGTTTATGAACTTGTCAATCAAAGGCACCAAGTGACTTTATGTATCATCAGGTCTCACTCCCCAGCTAAAGGTCACATAGATACGCAGCAGGTCATTTGAGTGCTTCGCTTGTCATAAAAAATAATAGCAGTCAGATAAATTTGGTGATTCTTCACATCTTCACAATTAGTTGGATTTTCCATGCTGACTTTAGAGGAAAGTACATTTTAAATTGCATCGTTTAATATGATAGACAAATTGTCCGATTCTGATTGGTCACAGTAAAACTTCCTAATCCATGAATGTCTCAAGTTTTGAAGATTGCAAGAGAATCAGCAGAAAGACGCCAAGAGAGTCGCCAAAAAACGGCGCTAAGTGGAGAGGTCCCTAAAGCCTGTGTCATCGTAAGATCTCGACAACGCATGCATTGTCAAGAAAAAAATGAAACATTTGAAACGTTTATCATGGCGTGAAGAGAAGGGTACAACTTGCATATAAAAGTACATTTATACAATATCTCAGTCATAGGCATTAGCCTCAGTGGTGGTTTAATAAACATCAGGATTCTTTTCAAACTCATTTACATTTATAGATAGCACAACACATTGCAATCATCATCATCATCATCATCATCATCATCATGTTAGAGTCAGTCGTTGGACATAGACCTTCCCCAAGATTCGTCAGACCTCTCCATCATGGGCATCGTGGAGCAAGTACTTTCTGAATTTATGTAGCTGGTCAAGCAACCTTACTTTCTGACCACAGTTATGCATATGATCTGTAGGGATCCATGCTGTGAGTCGTGATGTCCAGTGGTTGTCAGACATTCTTGCAATATGTTCAGCCCATTGCCATTTAAGTTTTCTAACAGTTTCTCTGACATCTCAGACTCTTGTCTTTTCTCTGATACAGTGTGTTGTCTCATGATCTCCCCATGTGAGGTTATGATTCTGTCATGCACACGTTCCATGGTCCTCAGTTTGGGGGTCAGTTTTTTGGTTAGGTTCCATGCTTCAGCTCCATAGGTCACTACCGGTAAGATACATTGGTTGTATACCCTTCTTTTTAGGACTAGCCAGATTTTCTTCTTGAAAGTCGAGCTGGCTCTACTAAAAGTTTGCCAACCCAGTGTGATACTTCCCTTGTCTCTTTTTCTTTCGATGACTTCGTTGTCCTAGGTAGATGCAGTGGTATACTAGCTCCAGCTCTGCGTATTCGATTTCAATCGTTGTGTCTTTGCCCCCAACGCGTTTGTTGTACATGACATTTGTTTTGCTGAAGATCATGAGAAGACCAACTTCCTTGCTTACTTCATTTAGTTCGTCGAACATTATTTGAAGATCGAGAGGGTTCTTAACAAAGAGGACGATGTCGTTAGCAAATCTGAGGTTACTTAGGTATTCGCCGTATCTCCTGATTCTTTTGTGTTCCCATTCTAAGTTTCGGAAGATCATCTCAAGGCAGGCTGTGGAAAGTTCGGGTGGACTGGTATCATCTTGTCTCACTCTCTTTTATAGGTGAAATGGTTCAGAATTTTTGTAGCCCAAGCATGGAACTACTGTCGGTAGATATGTTGCAGTACACTGACATTCACACGGTCCACACCTTGTTATATTATTGCGTCAATGCGTATGGGGATTTCCACCGAATTTGAGCGGCAAGTGGTTGCCTTTGAATCATGCACCTTATCATTCTGTGTCCACTTGAAATATATTGACTTGATTTAGGACATGTATATATTTAACGGTGTCGCTATTGTTTGCTTAGCTGTAGTCTCTCTCGTTCTTGGTTTCATGATTGGGATTCCTCCAAGTCCACTTTCTATTGGCTTCCTTTTTAAAGGAGGCGCTCATTATTTTAATCCCGTTTACTGTTGCAAAATTTACAAAATCTTTACCTCTCCTTCTGTATCTTGTATCCGTATTTGCCAACGCATCTTTCATAATTTTGTCCTACTTGGATGTTGAAGTCTCCCATAATGATTTTGAAATATTTTTTGGTCTCTTGTCATTGTAGAAGTTGTTTATCTCCTCGTCTGGTGATTGTGAAGTGGGAGCATAAACTTGAATGATATTAACTTTGTACCTTTTCAAGAGATGTGCATTGACACTGGCTAAACGGATGGCTTTGAATCCATCAACATTATGAATTAGAAAGCCAACAATGCTTTATTCTCCTATCACCTTCCATAGTTGAATAGAAGATGTTTGCTGTTTAGTTCGATTAGTTCCTCCTCAGGTCTTCTCATTTCACTAATACCGATAATGTTCCATCTGCAATCAAGATCTGATGTTCTTAATTTCCTTTTCCAGGGTGGTTAGGTGCATGTCTGTAGAGAGTGTCATGGCGTTGTGGGTTCCTATGTGTAGTGTTGTTTTCTTGGTGATATTCTTGAGGTTCTGTTTGAGTAGTTGCACTGGGGGCACATCACCCCTGCCCATAGTAAGTGATTTGGCTGGGCCTTTTGAGATCGTTGGCCCAGCAGGATCGGTTGTTATCCAGGTGACGTTCATGGAATTGTGTTTGGGTAGTCGTTCTTGGAGCTCATCACCTCCATCAAAGCAAGTGATATGTCTAGGCCTTTTGGGACCTATGACCCAGCAGGAACGACCGGTATATTTTTGATCTTGCGAACCATGAGGAGTTTTAGGCCATGCCCTGCCACTCTGGTGAGGGTCTGGGTAGTTGGTACTACTTAGTGTTTCCCATCATGTGACAGGTTGCGCTGGGTTACATGGTTGCAGTGGCAGGAATTTATCCTCGATCTGAACTTACGCTGACTGATAGTATTTGTGAAAGTCCATGTTGGAATCTTGATTTCATCCACTTGTATATACTATTTGTACCTGGAGATTTAAGTATCTTAAAGTCTGATTTTTCTTCTTGTCCTGGATTTTAATCGATATCATCAGAGCTTTTAGAAGTGAGAATCTGAGTTTGATTAAAAAAATGAGGCAAGCATAAAGAACCATCCATAGTTCTGAGTAGGTTTTTCCCGAGCGTTGTGGTGCGTCAATGCAGTCACTCCCCCAAGTCTATCATGTGATTAGTATCTTCGAGTCGTAATTCGACATCCCTGCCGTCCCGGTATTGTGATCTATGTTTCCTGATATTCATTTACAGGAGTGCTTGGTGTACTTGTAAGTATTTATCGACTACAGATCTATCCCGAATCTGTTCAACAAGTACATAAGTTGGTGATGATGCATCGTTCATAACTCTCCCTTATTTCCATCAAGTTTTGACTTAGGAAAAATCCTGGGATTATAGTTAAAATATGAGACTTTTTGATTTTTAACAAGACATTTAGAAGTAAAGTACCTTGACAGAACCCAAGCATTGGTAAATCGCAGGAACCAACTTTTCAAACGAGTGAAGTTTGTAAGACAAACCCTTTTGTTGAATGTTGAGGCATGATTCTGAGGTTGATTCTGACAAACTGAAATCTATAGTTTTTAGTTTATGGCTCATTCCATAAACCTAGTTGCACGTCTCCTTCTCCTAGTATGGTGAGCCAACTTGAATACACTATTCAACATACAGGCAGACATAAGTCTTATATAATACAAGTGAAAGTATGCTAGATCAGTCCCCGTACTCTGTTCGCCGTAGCAGCTGCACTGGCAATATAGTTTGAAAATTTAAGTTTGTCGGTTATTATGATACCAGGGTCCTTTTTGGCATTTGCAATATCTGGTAAATTTTCATTCATACAGTAATCACAACGTGGGTTACTTTTTCCAATGAATATAAGAAATAATGAAGGATAAAAAAATAAATACCTTGTAAAAACCTTGTTTTCAACCAAGTGTTCTCTCCAGCATTGAGGCTGCCAATAACATTGATGACTTTATTTTGTGACTTGGCTACCTCAGCTAGAGGAAAATTTAACCAACCTCGCCAACATCCTTTCTGCAGATCTTTGAACACAACGTGGGCGTAGAAAGTGTTAGTGGAGTGAGACTATGGGGCTATGTTATGGGGCTATATATTGACAGTTTTCAATAGGAGAAAGAAAAGGATTGGTTCTTATTTACAAGCAGCTTTGAAAATTTCGACTTTGTCGAAGGATTTTTAAAAATTGTACATGTTAAACATTAATGTACTGATGGTACTTTTGAGTACCACGTGTTTGTCGATTAATACGTTTTCACCTTAATGATCTTTATTTTATATCAGTTATCTTTATATGACCTTCAAATATAAAAACCCATCGCATAAATGAATCACCAGAGCCTGCACATGTACCAGAACTAATCATTTAGAATTATTTTAATAAAAAGATATTTTATCCAAAATTATCTAGAAATACCAGCACAAGGACTGTCCATTGTTTGTCCAAATTGACCATAGAAACTTCAAATAGCATTTTTTCATGGTGTGGGGGGGGGGGTCACGCTTAGCGTTGTACTCATGTACATTTTCAAGACCGTGGCCAACAAAATGTGACCAGAAGCGTGTAGATACACGCACACACACACATGTAGAAAAGGAAAGAAGATTCTGTAGGCTGGTTGGTCAGAGTGACCATTTATGGAACTCTGGTGATTAACTAAGACAGTTTGATTACAAGAAAAAAAAGTTTTCTCGGATGCTATATCTTATTTTAAGTGCAATTCCAAATACCTTGCACGTACTTTATTCGGCAGAAAGCGAGACTCGACGAATCAGACGACCTTCTTTTATTGATACAAGTTCCACTTTCAACGTTCAAGTGTGCCCATTGAATACACTTTCGGCGATGGACATGGGTTAGCACGGATGCTATAACCAGCCACGAGGATCGAGGTAGTGTGTGTTATGGAAATATCTTCCTTCACTTTGATTAAAGCAATCTGCAATGTATGCTACAGTAGCCCTCCTGTAGGCTCGTATTTGACAGGAAAGTCTGCATTCACTTTTTGCAACAATGAATCCCTACTACCCAGGTTGTACGTTGGTGATTTTCCCCTTCCGGCGAAAAGGTACTCACCACAACTGAGCGTGCCCTCCCCCATAAGCTGTGCTGTTTTGAAAACGCTCCGACTTCGAACCATGATTATTTGGCCTTTGTCAAGGTCACTTGAATCCATCTTCTCGCCCGTAAATGCATCACTCAACACATCCAAATAAAGAACTCGAGGCCGGCTCAGCTACTTATATAATTCTGATCTTGACATGAGCTGTTGTTACGAGACAGTAGCTCTCATTCTTGACATCCCCACCCCCATATATATATATATATAGTGAGAAAACGGATGAGGATTAACCGATATAACAGTGAATTCTACGGAAACTCCAAAATTAGAAAAACGGTGTTTATTTTCGTGACATGTTTCGGTGAGATGTTGCATATCCCATCTTTCCCCTACCCTCTCTCGCTCTCTCTCATATATATGGGTGAATACATGGAAGACGCACAGACAGGAGTGAGTGTTTCTTAACCGGGTTTGACAGAGAGAGACAGGGTAAGTACATATATATGCCAGTGTGCATGTGTGTGTGAAGTATCAGAAGATGGATCATTTGTACCCGGCAAAAGGTGGTAATTATAAAGACACCCATGTAGGAACTTATTTTACTCGGCACCGATGTTTCTCAGTTGCAAATCGAGTGACTCCAGATCGTGTAAATAGATTATGCTCATTTCCTTATTCGTTTACGTGTTCTGGAATCGCTCTATTTTCTACTGAGTAACGCCGGTGCCGAGCAACAAAATAAGTCCCTACATGGGTATCTTTATAATTATCACCTATTGTCGGGTATAAATTGACCCTCTACTGATATTTCACACACACACGCACATGTATACACACACATGCATATATATATATATATATATATATATATATATATATATATATATATGTGTGTGTGTATATCAAAGTAAATATCTACGGAAACTCTATCGTCTAGCCCAATGGGTGACAATGTGTTCAAGGGAAACAATTCTCTGAAATAAAGAATTGTATCCCTTGTGACAAAGACTGGTGGCAGTCATAGGTCATCACTGAATTAAAAGCTTAGTGTCAATACACTATTGTACATATTTAATTGTCCAAATACCTTTACCGCTACTTCCTAGCCCTCTTCCCCCCACGCCGATCAGAGACGCCAATAAAAAATGGCAATGAGCTTATGTCGGGTAAATTATACGTAAATACTAAAGGCTAAGCAGGATTTGCATAGGAATCACCAATTGACCTTGGGAGAAGGTGTTAATTCGGTATCGCTTTTAGAAACCGTCAACCAATACTGCCACAAAAATTTTCAACATTTCTTTAGTTTTTTAAAGCTAGTCTGTAGTGCGTCGACCAAAAGAAATTACACTAATTTGTCACACGTAAATCTATTAGTTTATCGCAAGTAATATTTATAATATTTAAACACGGTTTCTTTGAGACAAACCAATCAATTAAGTATATCTCTGAATTTTTGAGATGAGGTATTATTATTATTTCTATTATTATTCGGACGATCCTCATCTAGGTTCAATCCCAGTGCGAGACAATAATAATACTACTAATGCTAAGAAGGGGAGGGCGGTCATTATACCCACGTCGGTTAAATAAAGGGTTCGGTTCGTTACTTCCCCACACCTACCAGATGATACCTGATAAAGGCTGTAGAGTACAACGGCCGAAACGTTATATGAAAAACAACCAGGATGAGGATGGTCCGAATAATGATAGAAATAATAATCAATTAAGGTTGACTAATTAGAGCAATTTCTTAAAGTTGGACCGAAGGAACACGTTTTCAGTGTATGCATGTATCATGCGTACAAGACGAAACGATGGAGTTAGAGGGCTGAAAATCTAAATATTTACTCCTTATGTCTAGGAAAAACTTTTGTGGGTTTTTTTTTTCTTCAAAATTTGTCCCTAAAATAGTCCTTTATAAGGGGTCAATTTACAATGTAAGTTTATGCTAAATTGATCCTTAGATGTCCAGTTGTGTTCACGCTTGTTTTTTTTGAAAATGCGGACTTTTTAGTGTCCAACAAATGGCGAGAGAAGTAACTTATTCATTGATCACCCGTTTTTCCATATTTTAAATGATCACCCCCAACACGGCACGACGGTTTCCACTGGGTGATCAATCAGACCTGTTTTTTCTTTTTTATTTAAGCCACTTTGATGTGTGGGCGTCTCTGACTGCGACGTCAAAGTGAATACTGGCCATGTATGCGTGTGTGTAAGAGAGAGAGAGGGGAAGAGAGAAGGGAGATATGAGGAGTGAGAGAGAGGGGAGAGATAAAGAGAAATGTGGAGATCGGGGAGGGAGAGAAAAACACTGGTCATATGAACATATGTGTAAGAGGGAGGCAGAGAAAAAGAGAGATAGAGGGGGTGAGAGAGACAGGGATAGAGGTGAGAGAGGGAACAAAAAGAGAGAGAGAAAAAAGAGGAAAGCGGTTAACATTGGTTGCGTGTGCAAATGTGTGTGCGTGAGAAAGAGGTAGAGAAAGAGATTGGAGAGATGCGAAAGAGAGGATGAAAAGAGAGATGGAGAGAGATAGAGAGACACCGTATGTGTGAGTAAGTTTGTGTTCGCAAACGAGAGAGAGAGAGAGAGAGAGAGAGAGAGAGAGAAAGAGAGAGAGGAAGAAAGAGGGAGGAAAGAAGGAAGAGACGCAAAGGGCAGGAATGATAGAAGAGGGAAGAAGAGAGAGAGAGAGAGAAGGGGGAGAGAGATCGGTTGAGAAAGGTCGACTATAACAGGAAAGATACCTAGACACAAAACAATCAATTAACTCAAAAAATAAACAAATGAATAAACAGATTGATAAATAAATAACAGATAAACTGCTCTGGTTAGTCACTCAATAGAAACCGTCACATAACCAACGTCTTTTGACAGCACGTCGTGTTTAGAGTGATCAATCAAAACATTGTAATTAAGGATGATAGATGAGTTACTTTTCTGGCATTTTGTTGGATCACTGAAAAGTTTGAATTTCCTCCCCAAAAGTGGGTTCAAACTAGTGACCAATTCACCATAAACTTACTATATAAATTGAACTCCTCACTAAAAACCTACTTTCCCAGCCAAAAAAATTTTTTTCCAGACGTCAAAGCCATGTTTAAATTTTCAACCCTCTAGCTCCATTGTGCTCCTTGTACGCGTGATACATACATATCACCAACCAGTCGGAAAGACTTGAAAACTGAGAAAAACTCATATTCAATATTACCAATTTAGCGCTATTTTTGCTGGTAGGGAAAGGCGCTAAATTAGAGGAGGGGTGAGATTCTGGCCACTTTCTGGTGAGTTTTGACTATTTTTAGCACCTTGATAGTGCTTCTAGGACATTTTTGACTTCTTGTGGGCTATTGAGGGGTGCAGTCAAATTAGCACGAAACTGTTTTTTTCAGGTTGTCAACTCTACCTGTGTAGACAGTTTTGGTTGACGGTCTCTATAGATAGATAAATAAATAGATAAATATTCATTTAATTGCCATATAATGCAGCCTCATGTCTCATTTCGTGGATACTGGAATAAATGAAAACTGATAGGTAACAAGGTTTGTTTGGGTTTTTTTTAGCAAAAAGATCAAGGAGAGAAAGGGTTTCTTTAACGTTCGGCACGTGAACGGACGAGATTTCTTTTCTCAGATTCGCGTGACCATGCGAGAAGTCGAGTGCAATTGTAACTGGAATAAGAAGTTCTTGACGTAAGCTAAGCCTGAAAACAAAAAAAAAAAAAAGAGGTCAAACACGAAATCTCGCGAGAAACGAATTCATTCATTTCTCAGATCCAGGCCAGTCAGTAGTGTTCAGTGAAGGTGGTAGAAGGCGGTAGGGTTGGCCTGCGTCATTCAGCGTGGTCGATCTTCCCCTTGGGAGGATTAACGGAATCGCCACGGGAGGCTTGCTACATAATCTCCAACTGCTTACGGCGCCCGGTACAGTGTTGACAATCTGACGCTTTTTGCGCTAAATTCAGCGTATTTCTTTTTTGGCAGTACGAAAAAGCACTCAATTACCTTAGGTGTACTTGAACATTCTAGCCATTTTTTGATCATTTTTGACCATTTTCAATGATCTTTGGGGAGTTTATTTGCCATTTTTAGCGTTTTGCTTATTTTATTTATTTAGTGCTTTTTAGCGCCTTTTGAAAGTCAAACCAGCACAAAAATATTTTTTGAGTTGGCAACACTGACCTAGTATCCTCTGAAAGTCATCCGCTCAACGTGGCTTAACTTCGGTGATCGTACGAGAACTGGTGTGTCAAACACGATTTGGCCGTAACGCTTAAACAAGTAATTAAAGCTTAAGTCGCAACTTGATTTGATGGCTAAGACAGTTGTGTATATTCGAATCAAGGTGAAACGTCCAGATTTTCTAATGTTGATTTTCCAGCCAAGCAGATCCTTTTTAGTTGAAAGATTGGCTTATAATAACTCTTCTCTGTCTCATTCCTGTTTCAAATTAGACTGTTCAATGATTGATTTTCAGAGCTTCCCTAGATTGTGGCTCTACACTTTTATGTGTTCCCGATAATCTCTTGGTGTGTGGCGAAATTAAGTGTGATTAAGAATCAAAACTATAGATTTCTTCAGTTTCCAAGTTTGTTAGGCTTGCTGGCTGTGTATGTATGTCTCTCGTGTACCGAACTGAATTTGAGCTTGCTCTGCCGAAAACTTGCCATCTCAGAGAGGTTCTTCGCTTGATCTCCTCCTTTTGATGTCTTCATAGAGATATACTTAGGACAACGAATCTCAAGGGAGTCTTCGAAAGAAGAAGAAAAAACAAGCGAGGAATCGTTCCAGGATAGTAAGCTTTCGGTAGAGCAAGCTCGACCTTTAGGAATCAGAAAATCCGATGAGTCTTTAAAAAAGAAGGGTCTACAACCAATGCATCCTCCCGATAGTCACCTATGGAGCTGAAACATGGAACCTAGCCAAAAGATGGACCTGCGAACTGAGAACCATGCTCATCATCACACGGAGAGATTACAAAACAGCATATTGGAGAAAAACAGTGTATAGAATCCATGAGAAGACTTTAATGACAACTGGATGGCTATGTTGCAAGAATGTCAGACAACCACTAGACATCACAACTGACAGCAGGGATCCCGACGACGAAAGGCTGTTGCTGATGATGATGAAAAGAAAAAAACTTTCTTTCCAAATTCTTCAATCCTAAATAGGTTTTTAGTGGGTGGGTTCAATTGGCAGGGTAATTCTATGTTAAATTGATCACTACTTTGTTCCCGCTTGTTTTTTTTTTTTAATTCAAGCATTTTAGTGATCCGACTCAAGGCGAGAGAAGTGATTGATTGCCCCTTATTCAAATTTTTTTTTATTGATCACCCCTTCTCAATATGACACACTGCCCAAACACATTGGTCACGTGACGGTTTCTTTTGAGTGATTCATCAGACCTGTTTTATATATATTTCAAAAGATACTTTTCATGAGTGAATTGAACTGCTGGGATGATTTTATATATTCGGCTTTGCTGACAGAACTTTAAAAATGTGTCACAGAAAATTCAATTCTTAAAAAGTGTGCCCCAAACGCAAAGAAGTTTAGAAAACTCTTGGTTAGATAATCGCATATTTAACACCATCGGCCAGTGTTCGAAACCAGCTAAAGATCCACGATGAGGAAGGTCGAAGAACACACAGGTCAAAACGTAATGATAAAAAGGTGAAGATTAGTATTTCAGTCCGAACATCTCATAAAATAATAACAATGATTCGTCAAAGAATTTCGCACGGTGAGGAAGGGCAAATAACACACGGGCCAAAACGTGGTGATAAAAAAACGTCGAGGATTAGAGTACTAGTCTGAACATCTCGTAAAATAATAACTCATTATGACTCATCCCAGAATTTCGCATGGTATGGAAGGCCAAAGAACGCGCCGTCCGAAATGTAATATTAAAACAGGTGTGAAGAAGTAAATCTCTTGAGTTAATAAACATTGGCTGATCTACTTTACAATCTCCCTGGACTAATTTGGCACTTTGTCATGGTGTAGGATTTTACAAGCAGGCTTTGCAGGTTATTACCAGTAAGTAGTGAGTTCAGTTCTCAATTGGTGCACCATACTAGCAGACTTGTGCCAAAACTCCGTTCTGCTTAGTAAACTAGAAAGCTCTCATAGAATGCATACCTCTGCCTATTGTCACTAAAAACTGAATGAAATTAGATTATATAGCTACAATGTAGGAGAGATAACTGTAAAAAAAATTCCTGGATTCACTCCCAAACATATTCGATTCTCCCTCAGCCTATGGCTCACTCTTCCGCAGAATGTCATCTAAATTCATTGAGAACTTCTGGAGATATTGTGTGTACAAATATGAGTAAATACATAAGCGTATGCAAAAAATGGTCAAGAAATTCTTGGTTCCACCCCCAAATTTAACCATTTCTCTTCCGCCCCGAGGCCTAGCCATCCAGGAAAAGACATTTGCAGAACATTGGGAGATAAAGTATAGATTCGCGGACACGAGGGAATGCATACAACTGTTCCAACTACGTTGTCAATAACTAAATTATTTCCCTTCTCAATTACGTTTGTAATACTCCATGTTGAACTGACCTTGTGTCTCACTTGCCCCCGTGCAGTGGCAAAGGAATTCTGAGCCTCTCTTTATACATATGTCCTCCAACCACCTTGAATTTTTTTTTTTTTTTTTTTTGCAGACACCCGATCAGCATTTGCCCATCCCACACACAGTTCGTGCTACCCTATTCACTAAATTCTACCCACTTTTTACCTATGCGGTGTCACGGCGCGCATGCTCACTCTGAATACAAGGTGACGGGGATTAATTATATGCACACGTCAGAGTTGGCAGGGAGGGAGGGGAGCTAGTGATAAAGGGTCAAGTTGTTCGTTGAGAAGGTAAGAGTCATCAATTATTGTCAAATATTGTCAAAACCCTATGGAGTCGACTTTATTCTCCTGACCTGAAAACAATGACAAGTTCAGACTTCTAGTTAGGATTGAAAAATGCGAAGTTTAAAATGAGAGAGAGAGAGAGTGATATATATATATATATATATATATATATATATATATATATATAAAGAAAGAGAGAGAGAGAGAGAGAGAGAGAGATGGAGATTATTTCTACGTCATCAATCAACGAAACGACGAGAGAAAGAGAGGAAGAAACGAAGAAATAGAGAAGGGAAAGCTATAGACACTGGATTGAACTATCTGGTGTCGCCAAACAAATTCTTTTAGATAGAATTTATAACTTTTCTTTCTTATTGTATTTTTACTATAATTCGTTTTCTCAAAACTTGAAATTTTGCACGCACACTCCACTCAGTAAATAGGAATCTTTTTTTTCGAAAATTCGGCTTACTGGCTGAAATAGTTGCGTTCAGAGTGAATTTTGGCCCTGATGCAGCCAGTCTTGCCTTGTCTTGTCTTTCTTCTTTTTCTTGACTTTTTCTTGAAATATTTACTATAACTCGTTTTCCTTTTCTTTCTTCCACACCTTTCTCAGCCCCAACCGTCCGCCGTAAAATCTCAAAATTTTGCACACACACTCCAGACATTTAGTGGCTGAAATAGTTGCATTCAGAGAAGCGTTTGCTACTGAAGCAACCAAACTTTTTTTAGAAACCGTCAAACAATACTGTCACCAATTCTGTCAATATAAGTTGTTTCAGTTTTCAAGTTGGTCTGACGGTCTGAAATGAATGTATTTATGTATGTATTAGGCATACAGGCCGTACTAAATGAGCTAGAAGGCTGAAATTTCCTACATTCACTCCTAAATATCTCTACAATTTTTTTTCTCTCCTTTGAAAGTTGCCCTTACCCACAAAGAATCACTCTAGGGTGACAAGCCTTCGTCAGAGTGAGCCCAACCTTCAATAACAAAGATTATATAACCTATGCATCCTCCGATAGTCACTTATGGAGCTGAAACATGGAACCCAAGTGAAAGACTGACCTTCAAACTGAGAACCATACTACGTGCACATGGAATAGTCAAGCTCAAACATGGAGGGATCACAAGACAGCACAATACATCTGGGAGAAGCAGGAGTCCGAGACGTTATAGAATCTATTAGAAAACTCAAATCGCAAATAGCTAGTCATGGCAGACAACTGATGGACATCACAGCTCACAACATGGATCCCCAGAGATCACATGTGGTACTGCAGCTTGCAGAATACATGATGGAGAGATGAACTAGACAACTTGGGAAAGTATTGACTCTGCCACGCCCACGACAGAGAGATCTGGCGAATCCTAGGGAAGGTCCACGTCTAAAGACGAACTGATGATGATGATTACTGCATTGGTGTTTATGGGAGGGTTCAATCTTATGATAAATTCATTTCAAGTTAGTGCCAGCAATCATGCTTGTTTCTGAAATTCCGAACTTTCTTGGTGATCACAGTCCAACAAAAGCCGAGAGAACTAACTCATTCCTTGATCTTCCTTTCTTCAAATTTTTCATTTTTTTTAATACGCTGTTAAAAAACGTTGGTCACATGATGGTTTGTACTTAGTGATTAACAAGACCTGTTTTATTATCTATTTTTATCAGATGAAGTATTGTAACCCATTATTATTAATTTTTGACGACTATCATATTCTAAGACTTCGTTAACAATGTGCAAATAAGTTTACAATGCTTTCAAAGATTTGTATAATGTGATTATCGTACAATGGATGCTATCTCGCACCAGTACTCATAATTCGAGGCAGCCGTGTCCTGAAAGATGCAAATTTTCGAACTCGTGTACATTTATGTTGATGTGAACAATTATTCCGGCCTGTAAGAAACAGGGGAATGATTAAAATTTCTTGAGTCTCTCTCCACTTGACAATTGTCCAACAGACTGTTTCCTGCTTATACATATCAATCATTATCGTCTGTCTGGAAGAGAGAAGGTTTGAAAGAATCTCAAAGAAGAATCGTAGCATTCCAACGACACTTTATCTGTCAAAAAAAATGGCACTCATCGTCTCAGCAAGGCAATTTCATCAAACTCCCGACCAAGTATGGAGTTGCCTGTGTCCCCAACCCCTAACCCTAAGAACAAGAACAATCCTCAACTAATTCAGGCGTGTAAACTCTGTTCATCTGTCTCGTTACGACAAGCCGAACCGATGTATAAAAGTATCATTAACCTACTGTTGTTTTAAATCACGACCAAGGGATTAGTAGGCGACTCTCTTGCCGACTAAGCCAAACTGCATATCTACGAAAGTTTACATTATAAATGCACAAGGGCTTATTCCAATATATATATATATATATATATATATATATATATATATATATATATATATATATATATATATATATATATATATATAAAAGTTTCAGTAATCATCTTACCTACGGCTATGACTCCTTAGTCCTCTTGAATGTACTCCCCTTGGGACATCACGAACTCATTCTTGCGTCACTCTGATTTTTTAAAGCAGTCCACAAGGTCCTGTTTCGCGATAGCCATTTGCTATCTCGCGATGCTCTCCTTTATTCTGTTCCTAGTCTGAAATGTCTTACCTTTCAAAGCCAACTTTAGCTTTGGGAAGAGCCCGAATTCACTTTGATTTTTTAAAGAAATACGTGCACCTAAGACTACCTTTTTCACTAATAGCAACTACACGTTTCAGTGAATGGATCCGCTCCAAAATTGTATCAGTCTTTTGCAATCCTTCCACCAAATCCAAATCCAAATCCATTGAGAACTTTCAGAAATATCTTGCAAAAAGGAAAAACATTTGGCTATATTGCACAGCTTTGATCTATAACTATGACGAAGGGGAAATAATTGTGCTTGGATCCAATTTCAAATTCGAACAGTCCTTCCGTAGCCAATAGCCCACACTTCCACAAAATGTCATAGAGATTCGTTGAGAACTTTTGGAGGTATCGTGTGGATGGACCTGAAATAATGGAGATATTATGCAGTTTCGATGTATCACTACGGGAGATAATTTTGCAAGGTTCTGTCCCAAGAAACTTTTGAGGTATCGTGTGGCCAGTCATGAGTGTATACATAGATGTAATTGGGGGGGGGGGAACACCAAGATCCACCTTAATTTTAATACTGTTTCTTACTCCATTACCCTGTCTTCCACAAAAATTCATTACAATCGATTCAGTTCTTCCGGAGATATCGTGTGGACTGACGAATCAACAGACAAGCCATACACCTTTGTCAACAAGGATGAAAATGGCAGAATATGCAAGTCATTTTCAAGAATCTATCTATCTAGGGTAAAAACCTCAAGATTGTAAACTATTTTCAAAGTCTCTTCATAGGAAGAGTCCATTGATTGAAATGGTGGATACTTTTATCATTGAAATTCTTATCTTTAAGTTGAAGAGTCCATGGTTATGAAAAGAGAATCAAGAAAGTCGCACCATTTATTAACTGCAAAATAAGTTCTAAGAATGACAAACAAATTCATATTAAGACTAGATTTATATAAGTTATCAGCATTTGTCAGGAATTAAGCGACCGGAAGAGAGAGAGAGAAAGAGAGAGAGAGCAGTTACAGAGAGATGGACAGCGTTCCAAACAACGAAACAAAGCTGAGAAAGATAGAGACAGAGAGAGTCAGAAAGACAGAAATAACGTTGGTAAAGATGGAAATATACGATATTAAGCATGGGTAAAGAAAGGAGAATATCTTTTTTCTTTTTTACATCACACTTCGTCATATCATTCTTTTTTTTAAATCAATTCTCGCAATGAGAAAACTAGGAAGTACAAGAAAGAAAAAAGAAAGAAGAAAAAAGAAAATATAAGAGAGAGCAAACTATTGCACTTATATATATATATATATATATATATATATATATATATATATATATATATATATATATATATATATATATATATTTTGATGCAATGATTTTTTTTAACGAGGATCAACTTGGAAACTCGATTGAAAAGTTTTATTACCGGAACAAACGTTTACAAATGTTGTCAAATACCGTGAAAATTGTATACACAACATCGCAGCTTTTTTTTTAACAGAATATGTTCTTCTCCTTGTTATCATAGTAGATTGGAGGGTTTAGAACAATTGGAAACTCGATGGCGAATTGAAAGAAAACAGACGACAGTCTAATTGGAATTGACGAACGAATAGCCCAATGTCTACTTGTTGAGGGGAACGCTGCTTTGAAATTTCTGAGGAGATAATCTCACTGGACCTCGTGAGTTTCCCTCGTGTGCAAGTGGGTGTGTTTCGTTTTGTGCAACCGAGGCGTATTAAAGAACGCGAACAAAAAGAACAGACATAAAAGTATTCATAAATAAAATAAAACAAACAAACCCTGGAATGGAAAATTCACGAGTTTTTGATATTCAAAAAAAAAAAAAAAAGTTACACTATACTGTTGAACAAATAAATTAGAACCATTAGTTCAACGATGTGTCCACCATCCTCACGTCCATATCTGTGATTTAAGATTTCAAAGAAATTCTAAACGAAGTTGCCGTTGCATTACTAGTTGAGGTTGTAGTAGCAGGGTGGGGAGGAAGAAACAGAGAGTGAAGATGGTTCATTCGGAGATCTGGTTATTAGAAAAACAATCAGTAAATTCAAATTGAAGTAAGTGTACAATTTTATCAATAACTCGTTTTGGAGTCTTGGGGTATGGTTATCTCGTTTGATAAATGGACTTTAAACGAGTATATAAAACATTTTTAGCTATGAAGTTAGCTAGAAATTGAAATGTTTAGCTGATTTTAGCCATCTTTATGACGGTTTCAGCTATCGATAATAAATGATACTTGGCAACAATGTGAGATACAAAGGCTTGATACGTCATCTGTTAATCAGGGTAGATGTTATTTTGATGATGTCACACATTCTTCCACTTCTTTCTGTTGTTAATAGAAGCAAAACCGTCCAACCAAAAGCGTCCAATTGAGATGTGTGGAAACATCTTAGAAAATGCAGTAAATATGCCTCAGTGGTTTCGAAACTTTGAAAAATCAAGGAGTCCTACTATAAAAAAAATATTCTGGTGGACCCTTAATTTTAGAATTTACTTTTTAGAATCTATTCAATGAACTACATTAAAAGGGCTTTTTTTGACCTTGAAAAATAATATTTATTCAAAATGGATTGTATTTTTTTAAAATTTGCGTTCTAATACATAGTACAGATTTGAGATTGATGATAATGATTTCTGTTCGATAGCTGTGTGATGGATAGTGCTGTTTCTCTCCTACAACGTTGCACTACCTCCTGTGGTCTGCGAACCCCAGTTTCGAAACTACCGGGTTAGGGTATAGAGGTCATTCGTAGCCATAGAACGAGCAAAGAGTACACTGGTGGCAACGTCGGATTTAGGCGAGTGGGGGCCAAGGGCAAGGACACGACTCCTTGAAGTAGGACTCGGAAGCCCCCTCCCTTGTGGAGGATCTCAAAAATATTCAAAAATCATTTTCAAAGAATAATTATCTAATTAGTGATATCCCCTATAATCCGTGCACAAAGAATGTATTCCTTCTTGTGCTCATTGTGAAAATGGCTCTCTAATTTGAAAACAAGACCCGAAAGTTCAATGAGGCGTCCACTACGATGTTTAAACGTTAATATTGTCAGATGACGTGACTCTGAGTAAGAGATAATTTAAGCTGAGGAGCAATTCATCAGGGAACACCTTTCGATCAAGTTTTGAGTGAATCTTACTGAAAACAGCTGAGAAAATCGATTTTAAAACATAGGGCTCAAACGCTACAGTTACTAGATTACGTGAGCCTGAGTGTGAGATTTTTCTGGTTGAGAAGCATTTCATTAAGTGACGCCTTTCTATTGAGTTTCATGTAAATCTGACTTAGAACAGCTGGAAAACAATGTAGGGACATACCTCAAGTTCGATGGAAAGAGTCACTTATTTCGTTTCTGTTACAATTAGAAATAGCCAAGCAAAAACTATTGAAATAAGTTTCTTCGGATTTCAAGTTAGTCCGACTGGCAGGCTGGCTGGCTAGCTACGTATATATGTATCTCGCGTACAGGCTGCATTGATGGAGTGATCATCATAATCATCAGTCTTTTATCGTCCCCAGGATCCGCCACAATTCTCTATCATGGGCGTTGCAGAGCCAGTATTTTCTGAATTTGTCTAGTTCATTTCTCCATCTTGTATTCTGTCGGCCTCGGTTTTTGTGTGATCTCTGGGGATCCATGTTGTAAGTTGTGATGTCCATTGGTTGTCTGCCATTCTTGCAACATGGCCTGCCCATTGCTATCCAAGTGTTTTAACAGATTTTATGATGTCGTGGACTCCTGTTTTCTTCCTGTAATCTTGCGATCTCTCCGTGTGAGGTTGAGCATGATTCTCTCATGTGCACTCTGCATGCTTCTCAGTTTGTGGGTCTGTCTCTTGATTAGATTCCATGTTTCAGCTCCATAAGTAACTATCGGGGGGATGCATAGGTTGTATACTTTTCTTTTTAGGGTTAATGAGATCGTCTTGTTTTTGAAAGTTGAGTTCTCAACATTTCAACATTCTTGGTTGTTTGCTGTTTTTTTTAAATTTCTCTAATAAGTTTTCAGTAAGGAGTTTACGATGGAAGTTTATGCCAAATTAGTCTCTAGATTATACCCGCCTTTATTTTTATGATTCAAACGTTTTAGTAATAAAAAAAATATAAGAAAAGTAACTTATTTATTAACGAGCCCTTATTCCAATTTTTTGATTGATCACTCCTAACAAAGCATGGCACCAAAAGACGTTAGTCATGAGATGGTTCCTATTGAGTGACTAACCACTCCTGTTCAGTCATTTGTTTTTTTTTGTTTTTTTTAATATTCACTTCTCGTTATAAACATCGTATAACTTGATACACGCCCCCGATTTTTATCGTTTACAAATGAAAGGAAATCATCGGTAATCCTTTAAAGGAATTTCAGGGAGATGTCAGGGTTCCCACTCACTAGATCCATGAGGCTTTGGGCTGCAGCCCACGTGAGACACACGTAAATCTGGCACTGACTAGTAGTACTACACGAGTTGCTTTTAGTTATCAAAACCAAAAACGCAAGTAAAAAGAAGGAATGTCACATGTTATGTCGTCTGCTCCTTTGAATCGGTTTGTTTATATACTTGCAACAGATTATTTGCGTTGGTCGTTGTTTACTCACTATCTAACTACAGCTTGTATATCTAGATAAGTATAATCTAACTATAATTGAGGAAATACATTATCAAAAATCTACAGAATATTAAATCATAGATCTAAATTTAGATATAAAAGATCTAAATTGACAATAGATATAAGATATCGGATTTGGCAAAACTAGAAGAAATAACTGAAATGGTAATTCAAAGCCGTAGTTTCATACGACGAACAGAGAATTTCAAAATGACAGGCTACTCTACGCACTATAAATTACAGGCCCCGTCGAAACATTCACCTTTGGGAGGAACACTGCCCTAATTTAAAGAAAATTGTGCGTTTTTGTATGTGCGTGTGTATGTGTGTGTGTGTGTGTGTGTGTGTTTGTGTGTGTGTGTGTGTGTGTGTGTGTGTGCACTGTGACAACTCGACAACTGGCCATTGCGAGAAGTCGTAATTCAGATATATTAGTCACCACACGAGACAGTGTAGTGTCGTGTTTGAAATTGTTCGGATCAGCAGTTCTCGAGAAATCTGATATAAACGAATAAAGAATTACAGATTATAGATCTTTCTCAATGTCCTCTATTGATTATCTCCCTTGACTTCGCTCTTCAGGATTTTCTATATTTAGATATACAAATTTGTATCAACGAAGAAAAGTGACCGAAATGCTTCGAATCCATAGTTTCGTTCGAAGGACAACCAAATATTTCACATGCTAGTTATGGCAAGCTGCATCACACACTATAATCTACCACCTTTTCCAACGTGCACCTTTGGAAAGGGTACAATCTTTTATCTATATAACTAAAAGTTTGATTTTCTTTATCTAAGTGTGTTTTCTAAGTAGCTGAGATAGTGTGTTGCAGCCAGAGGTTTTGAATTAAAGTAGCTCTTCAAGAATGGAAAACTCTGCTTGATTTGCAACTCAATGATAATAGTGTGGGGTCTGTGTTCGTGCTCCTCTCGATAATGATGACCTGATTTCTATCTATCTATCTATCTATCTATCTATCTATCTATCTATCAAATACTAAAAATTTGATTCTGTTTGTCAGTGATCTCTAAGTAGCCAGAACGACGCTTTATAGCCAGTGGCGTTGGTTTAAGATGCACCAACTTGGAGAATGCAAAAGAAATCCGTATGATTTGCAACATGATAATGACAGTTCGGTGTCTGCGTTCGCACACCTCCTCATCTATATTATGATGGCTGATTTGTCGAGGGAAATACCTATTAAATGCTAATTCTAGAATAGTATCCCTTATTTATTCATTCAGTTATCGGCAAATACGTAAAAACCCGGCTTCATTTCGGTCACATCAGATTTCATTAACGTTTCCTGTGGTTGTTTAATAACCCATACCAGTCGTTTCATATGAACGGACAGATAGCACAATGGTTCGCAAATTAGTCTCTTTATTAATCACTATAGAGTCCTCACTAGGTTCTAAACTAGTTTGCTCGGGTTAAGTTTAGTATAAAGGTGCAATAGTTAACCTGAACAAATAAAAAGAGGGCGTTCCTGATCACCGTCATTAAAAAAAGAGGACATCCCCGACACTCGACATTCTGGAAAGAGGACATTCCTAATCAACCCCCCTCCCCCCCAAAAGAGGACGTTACCTGTCTCCCATATCCCAGAAAGAGGGTGATGCCGATCGGTCACTGACATCCAAAAAAGAGGCCGTTCTCAGTCACCGACATCTAAAAAGAAGAAGACATTCCTGTTCACTGACATTCCAAAAAGTAGGATTCCCAGTCACCGTTATATACTGGTTCTTCGTACGGTACGCAGTTCACGCTTCACATAGCGAGACGGTGTCGTGAAATCCTAATTTGATTCTGATGCTGCTCCAAATAAAAGAGAGGGCATATTAGAAAGAGAAAAAAAAGTTGATCAAGATTCCTGAAAGACCTCAAAGCGAAAGCTTCTAAAGTACAAGAGGGTGAGAAAGGATGTTCCCTTCCGGTCACCAAAATTTCAGAAAGATGAGATTCTTGGTCACACATTACAAAAAGAAGTCGTTCCTGATCACCGATATTTAAAAAAAAAAAAGTCGTCTTTGGTCACTGATATTCGAAAAAGAGGACGTTCCCGGTCCCTGACATTCAAAATAGAGAAGGTCACCGATATTAAAAAAGGACGTTCCAGGTCAACGACACAAAAAAAGGACGTTCCTGACCTCCTATATTTTAAAAAAAGAGGATGTTCTCGGTCAACGACATTCGAAAAAGAGGCCGTTTCTAGTCACCAACATATAATAAAGAAGACGTAACCGGTCCCAATATTCAAAAAATGGTCACTGTTATTTCAGAGAGAGAGAACGCTCCTGGTTACTGATATTCCAAAAGGAGGACATTCCCCGGTCACTATCATTCCGAAAAGAGGACGTTTGCAATCTCTGACATTCGAAAAAAAAAGAAGAGTTTGTTCCTGACCACTGAAATTCAAAATCAAGGACGTTATCTGTCAATATCATTCAAAAAAGTGGACGTTCCCGGTCACTGGCATCCCAAGAGGAAGACGTTCCTAGTCGCACACATACAAAAAAGAGAAAGTTCCTTGTCATGGACATCCCAGAAAGGGGACATTACCGGTCCCCGACATTCAAAAGTTCGCAGTCACTGACACATAAAAGATAGGATGTTTCCACTGACTGACACATAAAATAGGATGTTCCCGGTCACTGACACATAAATAGGATGTTCTCAGTCACTGACACATAAAATAGGAGGTTCCCAGTCACTGACACATAAAAGATAGGATGTTTCCGCTGACTGACACATAAAATATAGGATGTTCCCGGTCACTGACACATAAAAGATAGGATATTTCCGCTTACTGACACATAGAATAGGATGTTCCCGGTCACTGACACATAAAATAGGATGTTCCCGGTCACTGACACACAAGAAAGAGGACGTTCCCAGTCACCGACAAACAGAAAAAGGGACATCACCGGTCCCTGACAATCAAAAGTGAGGACGTCACCGATATTCAAGGTTCACAGTCACTGACCCACAAAAGAGAGGATATTCCCGGTCACCGACACACCAAAAAAGAACGTTCCCAGTCACTGACATTTCAAAAGGAAGACGTTACCACTCACCGATATACAAAAAACGAGGACGTCACCGACATTCTCAGTCACCGATATTCTAAAAAGGGGACGTCACCGGTCACTGACATAAAAGGGGCAAGATGCTACCCGTGTCAGTAGGTCAGCTATAAGACAAAATGTGGCTTATGTTACTTTAGCTTTGCCATTTGATATCACTAATTTATGCAAGACCTTGACGCTCAGTTTAAACCATGAATTGTTCCTCTAATTCCTCTAATTATCAAAATATTCTCCCCACTCCGTCGAGTGCCCAAAGCCCCCATCTCCCCATATTATTTCTTAATGGTTATAGACAATACTTTTACAGTCAGTGCGGGTGAGAGAATATTGCACATTCAGCAAAGATTGGAAAGAAGATAAACAGATTGCCAGGTTTTAGCGTGACTTTCTGAATTCTGCAAATGTCAGTATTCAAACAATATTCTTCATGTATACGCCAAAGCCGGAAATCAAAGTAATGTCAATTAAAATCTAGTTGAAAACTCAAGGGCGTGAACGGATATATTTTTCATTGGCATCGCACATGATGTTACCTAACATATAAGTATTATTTTCTGTTTGACATTCTATCCCATAAAATGAATGCAAACAACCGAATCACATCTGATAAATGTTGCCAGTGAGACTTTCGGCATTTTAAAATGAATTTCATACCATTTTTTGCACTTATGCAAAAGTTTCCAGCATCTCTTGGCAAAATCTTTTGTTTATATATCCATATACACACAATACTAATCAGGAATGTAATATGATATAGTACAATATCCTATGTGTGATGCGTTTATTTCATAAAGTGCTCTATACATGCTACATTAAACATTTAGTTGAGTTAGAGTAGAGCTCAAAATATGATGAAGTAAAGGAATCGCTACTTAAACACATTTATGTTTCTGTCCTGTTTGGGCTTTCTCAGGCGAATGATCAGAGAAGAAGCTCAAACAGGGCAGAAACATAGACGTGTCTGTGGAGCGAATCCTTTACTTCATTATACATGTAAATTGGTTGACAATGGGTGTTAGAACGTTTTACTGTTACTACAACTGTGGGGTAGTTGTGGGAGAGTTATATTCACTCGATAGCGTTCTACTTTGCCAGTCTGTGACATAACAATGTCAAGACATTTTTGTATACATTTATGCCTTGCCAACTGGTGCTAACTGGACACAAGCAGCATCACTCGAAATTTGAACTCGGATCACCGACTACGTTTTTGTGCTTATAAAAGTTACGCAAGTGTGTGCGTGTGTGTGCATGCTGATGTATCTGTGTTGGTATTTGAGTGTGTTGAAGTGAGTGTATGTAGGTGCATGTGTGTGTATTGGTGTATGGTTATTGGTGTTTGTGTGTATAAGTTGATACATGTGTAAAAGTATGTGCACGTTGGCGTGTGCGTTGAGACAACACACTTCAATCTTACCCCAAAGTCCCTAAAAACCTGATGAATCTACTTTCCCAGTCTTGCGTCCTGAAATCTTGGGGACGGTCTTCTCATTTTTGTTACGTGATAGCATTTTTATTCATTTTGGCCTTTTACGTGGCATTGCCGGTAAATTGCTCATTTCGAAAGAACGTGAGAATTGTTCTAAAATGCGTCCATCAAATTTCTCTGGGTTAGCTTGTGTTTCTACGGCTTGTCAAACAATCTCTAAGTTGATTATTGTAGCTGAGTTTCTGCTATTGCCGTTAATACTACTGCGCAATCGAGGAAGTCGTAGGCTCCCAGCTTTAACGATGTTCTGATAATTGGTTTCGAGACGGCACCGCTCCCATCAGGAAGAGGGGTTTACCGACACATACCTATACCTGTCTATCTATTTTTCATTCTTTTGTTTATTCGCCCCTTTATGAGAGCCATTACGGTACAATGACATGTCACTGTTACACAGAGTGTAAACATTTGAATTAGCACACGAGGAAATATCTCTGTTACCATTCCCCAGCCTGTCTAGACAGAAGCAGAAGTATGGCTTCTATATCTCTTGTCAATTCTGACTGACAGGGGCCTCGGTTATAACAATGAGATTCTGAAACATGCGTGGGCTTTTCATATGCAGGAAAACATGGTACCGCCATTATATTAGCATATGTGATTGGTAGTACAAACGAAAAAATAGATTTGATACTGATTACTGCACGCAGTCCACACTTCACGTAGCGAGACGGTGTCTTGGGTTCTTAATTCATATCAAGTGACGCAGGTCCAAATAAAAGAGAGAAAATATTTGAGAGAAAAAAATATCAAGATTCTTGAAAGACCTTAAAGCGAAAGCTTCCTAAGTACAAGAGGGCGAGAAGGGATACAAAGAATTTAAGGTCAATTCCGACGGCGTGATGAGTTACTATATCAAGATCAAAATCAAAATATCTCATTCAAAATTCTTAAATGAATACAAGATTATATATGCTAATCAATGAAATACACTACAATAAATTTAGGAGATATGACTACATCAAAAGATTTTAAAAAAATACTATTACAATCACAACTGCAACATACACTACAACGTGCAACACAATTGCATTAAAGAACTTCAGAAATGAAAAGTTGACCAAGTATCTAATTGATAAATACATGGAGCAATAATATACTTCAATCATCATCAGCAGTATTTTATCATCATTCGTTGGACATAGAGTTTCCCCATGATCTGTCGTAGCCAATACATTCTGAAAACCATCTCATTTTTGCCAACTCCAGTTTCTCATACAATCTATAGGGATTAACTTTGTAAGTCTTGACGTCCACCACTTGTCTGATATTCTTGCAATATGACCAGCCCATTGCCATTTGAGTTTTTTAATGGATTCCACGATTTCTCCGACTTCAGTTTTCTCTAATGTAATGTGATGACTTGTGATCTCGCCTTGTGAGGTTGAGCATGATTCTCTCCAATGCACGATGCGTGGTTCACAGTTTGAGGGTCTTTTAGTTAGGTCCCATTTTTCTGCACTAAAGGTGACTTTGGACGGGACACATTGGTTATATACATTTCTTCTAAGGATTAATAAGATTTTCTTGTTCTTCCCACGAATATGATTATTTCACTAAAATACTTGTTAAGTTTTGATACCGTTCAATTTTTTGGTTGCTATTTACATAACCTAACTTTATGTATATGCTTCTGATGCAATATTTTTATACACGAAAAGATTGTCACCTCAGTTCTCTACTAAATGTTAGTAAGAAAAGGTGTCTCGCTATTTAAATCATTTCCCCCTATGTCACGTTCTTTACCTGGAACGTATCTTAGGTGCGGTACCAGGCCTGTCTGTACTGTAAGAAACCGTCAAGCAAAACTGTCAACATAGGTTTCTATCAGTTTTCAAGTTGGTCTGGCTGGTTGGTTGACAAAGTATGTTTCATGCTTAAAGGTCTAAATATCTAAACATTTACTCTTTTTGTCTACAAAACCTTTTTGATAACCCCCCAATAGGTTTTTTGAGCGGGGATTCAGTTTGCGATGTAAATTCTCGCTATATTAGTCCCTTAGGTTGGGTCCGCTTGTTTTTTTTTTGTTTTTTTTTTAAATCTTTTAGTGATTACTGCTCCACAAAAAGCAAAAATTATCCATTGATCATTCTTTTTTTCCGAATGCTTTCATTACTCCCCCCCAACAGAACATGCTGCCAAAAGACCTTGCTCAAATGACAGTTTCTGTTGAGCGACTAACCAGGCCTGTTATTGTCGTTATTTAAGGTGCGGCACGAGGCTTTTCTGTATCATTATAGTCGTCACTTAGTAATCGAAGTTGTAATTTGAACGCATTCTAACACGTAAACACCCTCACCAATTACTTTGATTCGAGATTAGATTGCAAACACCCCCAGAAGATAATGGTTCAGCAATGATTTCATGCCTGCTGGTTTCGTTCTTTCTTCCCCCGCGTAGTATTTCTGACCTGTCTTCGAGTTCTTTTTTTACCCCACCCCCTTATGTTCCTCATTCTTCTATCGTTCGAGACTGACAAAAGCAAAAACCCATACACCTTTGATTCAAGAACACGGACACGCCCATTATTAGAGATTGTCAACCAAAACAATCGTCATAGATTTTCTTCAGCTTTTAAGTTGGTCTGGCTAGTTATCCATGCATGTTTGTATGACGAGTAAATAAATGTTTGCCATCCCAAGCTTGATAAATATTTGTAGATGAATTATTCAACGGTGAGTAGAGTTTTATTCGTCAATTTTGAGAGGCACGACATTTTTTTTTGTTGAGAGACCGACCATGGTCTGCACACACACACACACACACACATGCACACACACACACACACACACATATATATATGTATATATATATATATACATATATATATATATATATATATATATATATATATATATATATATATATATATATATATATATAGTCTAGAAAGCTCTGCAGCTCTACAGCTCTATACCCTAAAAATGTAAAAGAAATTTTCAAAATTCATGTCATTTCAATTATTTTAAAATAATAAAAGGGCTTTATGTTTGACACAGAATTAGATATCATAGTATCCCCAGATATTTGCTATATTCACCAGTTGTTCGCCATACAACAATTTCGGGGATTTAAAAACAAAGCAGAAATATTAACATGGCATTCTAACTGTGATGATCAAGCAGCACCACCCTTGAAGCTATAATTTTGATACATAGCTTTATATATCTATTTATCATCATCATCATCATCATCATCATCATCATCATCATCATCTTTTAGCGTCCGTCGTTGGACATAGACCTTCCCCAGGATTTGCCACGCTTCCCTATCATGGGCGTTACGGAGCCAGTACTTCCTGAACTTGTCTAGCTCGTCTCTCCATCTTATATTTTGCCGGCCTCGGTTGCGCATGTGGTCTCGGGGGATCCATGTTGTGAGTCGTGATGTCCATCGATTGTCTGCCATTCTTGCAACATGGCCAGCCCACCGCCATTTGAGGTTTCTAATGGATTCTATGATGTCCCTAAGTCTTGTCTTTTCTCGGATGTACTGTGCTGTCTTGTGGTCTCTCCATGTGAGGCCCAGCCTGATTCTTTCATGTGCACGTTGCATGGTTCTTAATTTACGGGTCTGTCTCTTGGTTAGGTTCCATGTTTCAGCTCCATAAGTGACTATTGGGAGGAGTTTGTCGTGATACATACAGTTTGTCATTGTTTGTAGACCCTTCTTTTCAAGACTAAAGGGATTTTTTTGCTCTAGATGCTTGAGCCGTTTCCCCTTTCTCTCTCTCTCTTTCTTTATATATATATATATATATATATATATATATATATATATATATATATATATATGTATGTATGTATGTATGTATGTATATATACACACACACACATATATATATATATATATATATATATATATATATATATATATATATATGTGCTCTAGAAAGCCTTACAGCTTTAAACACTAAATATATGAAAAAAACTTCCGAAAATGAATGTCATATCAGTTATTTCCCAGTATATGTTAATGTAATTTATGTGAATATTTCAGTGCTGTTTTTTTAATGTCTTACAAATGATTTGATACTATGGTACTCTGTGTGAATTCTTCTTGTTGGGATCATCAGTTGTTTACCAAAAATGTATGTCATTTACCGTGTAACCGTTTCGGGGTTTCAAAAATAAAACAGTTATGTTAACATGGCGCCCGAACAGTTTTGATCAAATAACACCCCCTTACGCTATAATTTCTAATATTAAGCTCTATTTTATCATTTCAAGGGCCGTCTCATAGTATGTATACTTTGTTATTTTATATGGAGTATAATCATAATGTATTGTATATGGATGCTATCTTATACTACACATCATTGATTTTTTGAAACAAAGAGCTTACTTACGGTGGTTACCCCAAAATGTATTTTACGATGAGGGATCAATAAATATAATACAAGATGTGACGTGTGTTGTCTGTGGGTGTGTGTGTAACATTTCCTTATATTTATGGGAGAAAAAAATGGTGACAAAGGGCATTTCTCTCTATTTAGTGTGCTAGACTTTTTTGATGACATGGTGAAAATGGAATTTTATGTTGTGCTGAGCTTTATGAATGAAACTACATGATCATTCAATCAATTTTACCTTTAGTTTAGTTTGATACTCAGAAAGAATCGAACACAATAAAAAAATTTGTTGAGCAACATAATGTTTTATATATTTTCCTACAACAATTATGTTGCAAAATTACCTTGATATAACGGAGTCATTTTATTGTAGGCGTTAGTAAACTAGTACCTTTGTATTAATTTGTATTACCCCTGATAAGCAACTGATTTTGGATCAACCTTAGATTATCTGTAGTAGCAGTAACAATAAAATAGTCGAACGCCTACCGACAGCCGATAGAAGTCGAGAAAAAATGAAAACAGGTTAGTCACTCAATGAAAAACTGTCACGTGGCTAACGACGTCTTTTTGGTAGCATGACGTGTATAGAGGTGACCAATTTCTTAGAAATGGATAAAAAAAAAGGTGATCAAGAAAAAAATTACCTCTCTCGTCTTTTGGTGGATGGTGATCGCAAAAAAAGGGTCGAATTTAAAAAACAAAAAAACAAACCCCAAATGCAAAACAAGTACCAAACGAGCATAAACTTTCATTTCAAAATGACTGACCCCCCCCCTAAAAAAAACCCATTGAGGGGATTTAAAAAAAATGTTTTTCTTGACACAATGAAAAATATATGTGAGAATTTTCAGCCCTCTAACCCCGTCGATGTGGTCTCTAGGCCCGACACATAGCTGAATAGACCTGTCTGAATACTACAGATACAATCCTGTTGTCTGACCTTCTCTTATTTGTCATTCTTATGTAGTAACGTATATCTGTAAAAATGACGGGGTTATTTATGTATGGATCGGTATTGAGGAGCTTAAAGTTATTTCATTACGTTATTCATATTTGAAGATTGAAGTATCCAAATTTCAAGTTTTCTTTAAGTCTCAATTCATCTCAGGCTGTTTTAATGAGTGATCAAAGTTTCTATGACGTAATTCTCATTGCAATGTCATCAAAGGAAATTAACCAATCAGAGCATCCCATTTGACCGACAAAAGAGAAGAAATTTGCGTATAAGCTCATTGTATACGTGGATGTTTCAAATTTGATAAAAATACTTCCATTTGTTTGTATTTTTATCGACTCATCACAAATCATCTCAGGGCCAATCCTAAGGTCCCTGGCAACCCAGCAAAGTTGAACTTCGGTGCCCTATAGAGCATAATATTGTCATATATTAGGGTGTCCACTCCCGAATTTCCCAAAAGGAGGACATGGTCCCCTGGGGATCCAAAGAGGTATATCTTGGGGTTCGTGAGCTTATCAAGCGGCAGATGTTTCAAGGTAATTTATATAAAATTTCCAGTCAGACACCCACCCACCCAAAAGAGGACAAATTAACATCCTGGTGGAAGTGATGCCTGACAGAGGACAGGGTATTCAAAATCCGGACTTCCTTTCGTAAAGCCGGATGTCTGTCACTCATTTTATATTCCGAAAAAGGTCTGACTTCATTTCAAGGAATTTTCTCATTCCGATTGTTTTTAATTTGTTTAATTTATTCCTTTTCCCATTTCCCATTAGTATTTGGAAAATTCTACCTTTTCAGACACAAGAGCCCCAGGCATTTGGCGCCCAGGTACCAAGGACCGGCCCTGTATGTAACCTAGATTTCTTTTAATCCGACCAAAATTTGATCAAAATGTTTCATTAACAAAGTATTCTTTCGTGTTTCTCTTAATCTATTTATAAGCATACGTCCTATAGTCCATTATTTTATTCCGATCAAAATTTGAACAAAATATCCATATCAACTATTCGTTAGTGTTTCTATTGATTCATTGTTCAGGTACATTTCCTGAAATTCGATCATTCTAATGTTTTTTTTTTTATGTGTCCACATCTCTATGAGACGTTATCCGGTCGGTTGGTCGGTCCCATTTACGCGAAAATAAGAAGGGAAGAAGGAAGGGAGATGTATGATGTCATTAAAAGGTATGATCTCATTAAAATCTCGTGACGTCATTGAAAGGTGAGATGCTTTTATAGAAAATCTTATCTGATCAAATTCGTATAAGCTGCTAATGATGTCATAATGAAAAAAAAAAAGCCTCAAATAGCCCCTAAACGCCAAAATTTGCCGTTTATGGGTTTTATTGGAAATAATACTAGCAGAATATCTCATGTCACAATATTTTATAAGTATGAGAATCAATTGAACCAAAGGAAGACTAGTTGTCCCTCCTCCTGCTGCTACTACTACTACCACCACGAATGGTGGACGCATCGTTGAACTTACGGTTCTTGTTTCTCAACCCTTTCAATATGTATCTCGTGGTATCTATGCCTGCTGGGATGATATATCAGTCACGTAAACTTCTTTTAGAGTTTCACCGAGACGTATTTGTTACGAAAAATGAAGCAAATGAGAATTTCCTGCTTTTTACGACTACTAGTGGTACTAACATCTTGTTATATCAGGTTGTAGAAAGATTGGAAGAGTTTACAGTAAGACTGTCCCGACCAGACCCACAGCATCCAGCGTTGAATTTTTCGCTCTTTGTAGAAACAGGATGAATAGTTTGTAAACCGACTGACCTCACTTGAACTATTTTGACGACCAGGTGTGTTCGGAAGGTGGGCTGCAAACCTTGTTTTTAGTTCTCTTTCCCACACAGAGCCGGGAATATGGCTGTGAAGTACATGGGATAAACAATGAACAAATATCCAAAAAATAAAGAAGACTCGCTATCACAGTCAATAATTGAACAGCCGTAGCGTCAAACTTCGAAGTCATGTAAAAAGATTCCATCGAAGAATAAATATGGTCAGAATAAATTCTATTGATGACATCACAGGCGTTTCCTACAGTAAAACGTCTAAAATATAGTTTTTAAAAATCTAGAAATATCTAGATACTGGAGAATCTAGATTGATAAACCTGTGAAAATAAAGCTTTAGAAAGTCGAAGATTTCCCAAAGATTTTTTTTCAAATTGGGAAGGGGTCTAGGGGAGTACAGATGACAATTTTCAAATCTATAGATAAAATGGTATGGCCAGAAGCGCTGGAACACACCACACATAAAATACACGCTCGTATAAAAAAAAGGATAGAACCTTTCGCCATCTTTCATGTCTACAATCGATCAACTTTGTCTCTGTGTGTGCAGTTGCGTAGCTGATGGGGCGTAGGAGAGGCCCCGATGGATGAGGCACCCCAATGGAAGAGGGGCCCCAATGGAGGTGGGGCCCTGGAGCTCTATGAGTAGTAGTTCATCTATTGGGTTTCAACTAACATTATACAATCATAAATCTCTAAATAGACACCTACATTTCTAGCTATGCTCCTCTGTGTGTGTGTGTGTGTGTGTGTGTGTGTGTGTGTGTGTGTGTGTGTGTGTGTGTGTGTGTGCAGGAAGGTAGTTGCGGGTGCACCTTTGTGCCTACGTTCACGTTTCATAGACAACGAAACTACTTGAAAGACCGAGCTGAAATCTGACATGAACAATGTCATTTTGACCCCAGCAGCCCGACATCCATAATGGAATTGCACTAAATAGCTACTGGAAAAGTTAACGTCTCTGACGAACAAATGGTTATCACTGCCATAACAATCAGAGTTACTTGCCCTTATCTTTTACTCCGGCTATGCGCTACGCATTTTGGGATCATACTAAAATATTACTAGAAAAAAAAGAAGCTATTTCAACCAATGTTTGACGGAGAAACAGTTATAACCGCCATAACAATCAGAGTTACTTCCCCATCTTCTGTCTATATCCACACAGTTGAGAACTTAAAGCGCAGTGGTCAAGGGGGATAAAGATTTATCTACTCCTCACAGCGGGAGAATAAGATAAAACCAGTCTCAAATGAAATGTATGGGCGTCTATTAATGGAATATTGGATTTGTACTCATCTAAAAAGTGTACAAACAAGTATTTTAACCGCTTTTCTCCCAGGGAGTCGTGGATTTCTTCAAAGTTGTATATTGATTTGTTGTCCTGTTCTGTTCCACAATAATAATTGTATTTCACTGTTTCTGCCTGAATTTCTATTATAGGACAACACAAACGAGACACTATAAGGTCTAAATTACCATCTTGGCGCCTTTAGGTCTGAATTTTAACCCTATACGGAGCGCGGTCTTTCGCAGAGATGATCTATCTTTCTCTTTAAGATA
>OY735230.1:44366945-44421945 GCA_963457665.1 Thysanoteuthis rhombus
GGAATTCGAGTAGTCCAAGAAAGGTGAATTAGGTTATTTGGTAAAAAAATAGAGCCGGGGTGAATGTTTTTGGCTCAAAGCTGAAGAATGATTCAATATGTATTATCTCACTAATAGACTAACAAATCGCACAACTGGTAGCAAAAAAAAAAAAAAAAAAAAAAAGAGGAGATATCACATTGATGTGTATATCAGTTACGACAGTTGAATTATTTTTTTTAATAAATTGGCATTTCAAAGGGAATGTTTTTTTGAGTAAAGAAAATACACATCAAAAGCATTATAAAACCAAACTAATTCTCACTCTAAAGCTGTCTAACCATAAGCAAAATAAAAAAGAAATATTTGAAATTATTCTTTGTTGCTACTTACTTAAAAGTGGGGAATGACCTGGAAAATTTTGTGAATCACTGGAATAGACGAATTGTTAGCCAGAGAGTGAGAAATCAAAACATGGCCGACTATTAGAAAAAATTGCCTTTTCCATTCATCCAATCAAAACCGGTTTGTTCCGAAAAGGCTTTGAAGTAAATAGATTTTAGCTGAACCAATCATTTTCAACACTGCAAAGAAGATATTTTATCATGTATAAAAGGAACCCCTACCGCGAAAGTTTTATGGAAATCTCTTTGAAATACATTACTGCGTCTGGTACATTATCTTTTTAGCATATTTCTCAGTATCAATTTTTTCTTCATCTTTTTCTTGATTTTTTTCATCTTTTTCCGTATCATTTTCTTTCATCTTTTCATCTTTTTTTTCATTTCTCTTCTATTATTTTCACTTTTGCTTGTTATCTATTCTTCATCTTTTTCTTCAACTTTTTCATTTTTCTTCATCTTTCTCTTCTTTTTTATTATCTAATTTTCTCCAACTTCTTGTTTTATCATTACTTTCTTCGTCCTTTTCCCATCTTTTCTGTCCTTTTCTTTTTCTTTTTTCCTTCATCTTTTACATCTTTTCCCCCATTATTCATTTTTTTTCTTGTGCCTCATCTTTTTTTCTTTTCCTTCGTCTCTTTCTTGCTTCTAATGCTTCCACTTAATCTATTTCTTTTGTATTTTTTGTTTTGTCATCTTTTTTTCTTCATCTTTTCCTTATTATTAATATCATTTTCTTCGTCTTTTCATTTTTTTTTTATTTTTCTGCATCTTCTCCTTCATCTTTTTCATCTTATTTCATGTTCCCTCTGATTTTTTTTTCTTGCTTTCATCTCCGTCATGAAATTTCTTCGGATCACCCGAGTAGTAATACGATTAATATTAGTCATACAATGCATGTAACTATAATTTTGAGAAGAGTCCCTAACATTCAAACATTTTTCAAACAATCTAATCTCTTCTTCTCATCTTTGATGTTGGCACGAAGTTTAGGCCGATTCATTCTACGGCTTTCTTCATCTGTAATATGTAATACCTGTGTGGAAAGGAAGTCTCTTTTATCAGTCCTTTCTCCAAAGATTCTTTAGGGATATAACATATTTTACCCGAAGAAGGTCGTAGAATGAATTGACAGGAACACCAAAGATGAGAAAATATAATAAGATTGTCCGAACAATAGTTGGTAAGTAAATATGTTATTCTTTGTCATATTGAATAACTTGAACAAAAATCATTGCATTATTTTCATAAATTGAACGACCGTAGCCACCAAAGGTGGGCGAAGGGTTTAATCCTCTTTTTTTTGAAAATTATTTATGAGCGGATATGTGCGTGTTTGTTAATGTGTTTACGTGTTCCAGAGCTCCTGATCATACCGTTTTGTCTACAGACTCGAAAATTGACATCAGACCCTTTCTTGAAAAAATTATTTTCTCTATTTTAAATGTTTTCTTTTGGAAAACACCAGTATCATATATATATATATATATGTATATATATATATATATATATATATATATATATATATATATATATATATATATATATATATATATATGTGTGTGTGTGTGTGTGTGTGTGTATATATGTGTGAGTGTGTGTGTGTGTGTGTGTATATATATATATATATATATATATATATAATTCATCTTACCATATATGCATTCTTCGATGGAAATACATGACTTCAAATTCTTCAATTATCGACTGCGATAGCGAATTTTATAACTCTTTTACTTCGATAATCACCAAGCAATTCCCACGTGTTCATTGGATTAGGACGAGCCTCTTAATCTGGGCAGCGCCAGGTCGCCTTGCTGATGCGTTATAAGTGAATAAATATAAATGAAGAAATAGAAACAAAAATAGAAATCGCTCGGTTCGAGGTTGTGAAGAATGTGTTCGAGCTACCACACCTGGAAGTCGGCGAATCGAGACGAACTGAAGCTGTACTGAGAGCTGATCCCCACTACCAGGCGATCTCCCGGTAGTGGAGTCACCAAGATAAATAATAAATAAATAAAAATACTACTAATAGGTCTGGTTAGTCACTCAATAGAAACCGTCACATCTTCTGGCAGAATGCCGTGTTAAAACGAGGAAAAAAAAGGTGATCAATGAATAACTTAGTTTTGGGCGATGATCGCAAAAAAAACTTCTGACTTTCTCAAAAAAAAAAAAAAAAAAACTAAAAAAGAGTACACACCGTCGGACACAAACTGAGACATTAATTCAGAATAAATTTACATTGTAAATTGAACCTGCCCCCGCCGTAGAAACTTGGGGGAAGAAAGTCTAAAAAACGATATTTTTTTCTAGACATAAGGATTAAATGCTCTTTTTTTTTTAAAGAATCCCTCTAGCTTTATTGGTACGGCCTACATACATGTAACGTATACATAGCCAGCCAGACCAACTTAAAAACTCGAGAATCTTATATTGATCTGAACCATGATGATGTTGACAGTTTTGGTTGACGGTTTCTATTAATGGCGGTACGTCCGAAGATTTCGCTGCTCTGTGATTACTGGAGGATATGGAAAACAGCTGCAGTACATACCAAAAATTTTACCTACTTTTTTTTCACTACTTTTTTCCAATTCCATCTCCCTTTACCGCTGCATAGCACGATCGTCATTAAAATAGCGTCTGTCAATCATAGAAAACGGACGCCATTTTCGAACCTTGAAAAGAGGCAACGGTTTGAAACGGGTGTAGTCAAAATAGTTTTACGGTTGAGGTAGTGCCGTCCGTCTTAATTGGCCGGTGAATAATCGGCTAATTATCACTCTAATAAGTTCTCGAGAAGCCCTAAAAAAAAAACAGTCAGACTAGGAGGACACAAAACTAGATATACAAAATGAAAGGCATCCTCAACAACAAAATACGAAAAAAACAAAAAAAAAACAAAACAATAAGACCAGGAGACAATGATATCAATTATCAACCTCAGAAAATTTTGAGAAATCAAGAAAAGAGGAAGAAGTTGTTTTTGTTTTGCTTCTTTCTACAGAGATTGTTGCGTCAATTTTTACCTACTTCTTGTATTTTCGAATTGTTTGGGTGAGACAGTGTCCTTTTCATTGGCCGACGAATAGCCGGCTAATTATGAATTCTCAGTCTCATGAGTTATCAGAAGTCCGAAAACCAGTCCGAGAAAGACAACAACACCAGATTGACCGAATGAAAGACATCCGACTCCAACTAGCAACGTTTTATGTGTGAGGCATTCAACATAAAATACGAAAGAAAAAAAAACAACTAGCCCAGGACTAACCGAAAGAAAATACCAACTAGACGTAATATGCCCACAAGAAATGAAAATCCAATAGGAAATAGATATCAAAGAGACTGGGAGGCGACATCACGAGAGCTAGAAGGACGTCATCTTCTATCGAGAATGATGCAGGACTCCAAGAACCAACTTACTTATAAAAAAAGGGACTATTTATTCATTTATTTATCAATCTATGCCAATGTAACTTTCATGAATTATTTATTGAGCACTCTTTAAGTGAGGTAACTCATCCACTGTAAGCTTATGCAATGCTCTTCTATAGGAATTGAGCACTCTGGTGGATGAGGGATTTCTGTGAAATTTAAAAAAATATCTCGCTTAAATACAGCCTTACTGCCTATCTAGTTTCTTAGTCTAGAGGTAGAATATCGGCCTACGGGTCCGAAGTGAAGGCTTCAATTCTGCTTCGCGGTACTGGATGGGATAATTGGAAAGTCTTTGGCCACACTGAAGACATGTAATACATCGAAACAGCTGTCTGTGGATGACCCAATTGTGTGTGTATATATATATATATATATATATATATATATATATATTACTTACATGAAGTTATTATCGGTATTTCATCTGCATAATTTATCTATTCAATCGTATTTTATTCCTATACGATTAAAGTTACTTTCGAAGTTGCAAGGAAACTAACGCCTTTCGAAATCAATATTTTGTAAATCTTATTTTGTAATTTTTGGTAAGTTTCATCAGTTTCCAAAGATAATCTCCCAAATCCTTCGAAAATGTTCTGACGTAGTGCAGTAGGCATAACAATACGTCATTTGTCAAAGTCACTCAAACCCTTCTTCTTGCCTAATCAATAAATCGAAATTAAGTACTTGAGGCCGATTTACCTGCTTGAATAACTCTGAAACTTACATACGCAGCTCCTACGAGACAGTAGCTGTCATTTTGCCACATGTCACCGGGCATGATATTTTGGCTCATCATCATCATCATCGCTATTATCATCACCATCATCCATTATAAGTCTGATGCTGGACAAAGGCTTTTCCCCATCTTCTTCCATGACGTCCACAACTGTGCTAAACCTTGCCAAGTCTTATCTACAAACCTTTCTATCTCATCCTTCCATCTTGTGCCTAGTCTTTTCCTACTGCGTTTATTGTCACATGCTCCATCTGTTGTCATCTTTTTTTGCTTTACGCAACTAAAATTGAGATGGGCTGGACACTTAAGTATATATATCGTCTTGTCCGTTCACTGTCCGTATCTGTTCTTCAAGTTTCTCAGCGCCGACAATTATATCCTAAAGAAATGGGTACATAATCCGAGAGAATAATGATAAATAACTCTATTTGAACCAACATCACATTTTATGCACAGAGAGAGAGACAGAGACAGAGAGACAGACACAGAGAGAGAGAAAGAGAGATGGGGAGAGGGAGAGAACGGGATCATTACAAAAAAAATAGTAGTTTTCAACTTTTGTTTCCAATTATGCTTACAATTTTTCTAGAATTCTCTGGCTTGGTTTGCACTTTAAGTCTTTGTCGGGTAGAATGTGTCAAGCTGAAAACCGTGGGCGGAATTTAATTCCCGGTTCCTTTACTTCGATAAGAAAAAGAAAAGCAGCAAAAATCGTTGATATATTCCAGCTTAATGTTTAGAAATAAGATAATCCATCAATCAATAAAGACCAAAGACCAAAAACAGAAAAGGAATCCGTCTATTCGATTCCATAAAACCAGTGAACAAAGCCGCTACGATCGAATAAAACACTCTGTTTTGTTTATAGCAATCATGCATCTAATGTATATATATATATATATATATATATATATGTGTGTGTGTGTGTGTGTGTGTGCGTGTGTGTGCATTTAGGTCTGTAGGTCTGTGTGGGTGTACACGTTGGTGCAACAGTGGGTTTGTGTCCTGAAGATGGAAAACGCACTCATTTCACACACACACAAAAAATATCAATTCCCCAACATTCTCCCTGGTCAATACAATCGACAGGATGCTTAGACGCTTCGGACATTAATCGCATAGATCGAACATTATACACTGAACTTTTCAGATCAAAATCCAGCAAATGACAGAGTCAGACTTATTGATCCGACCTTGTGCATAAATGGGAATTTTACTTTTGATTTAATCTGAGTTTATCTATAAAACTCATAAAACAATACATGTTCAAATTTATGAGTTAACATTGTTACAATATGTATGTTCACACAAAGAAGACAACAAGGGGAAGAGGTTCGCTTCACAACGAATGAAAATTATGAAGTAGTTATATTCATATGAGTATATGTGAATAGGACGGAGAAGCCATGGAAAGAAACCTGTCCAGTTTTTTTTTTCTAATATTCCCGAAACAGGGTAATGGTAATATTTTGGAAATATCATATGTACAACCATGAGTGAATACAAAAGCATGAGTGAATATATAAATGTATATTAAAGAAGTGAATAAATATCTCTCAATAAAGAAACAAACCTTGAATCAGCCTTGGAATTTAACCAAATGTGTCTCACTCCATGGTCTTCTCTTAACCAGAAAATTCAATAGAAATTCATTGGGATTTTTATGAGATATTCCGTGGGCAGACTTGCCGATACGATGCAGGGGAAATAACTTTTAAAATCGTCCTAAGATGAAACAATTTCTTCCATGATCCACTATTCCAAAAATTCAATTGAAATTCATTGGGAAGTTCCGGATACATTGTGTGACTAAACCATCATGCAGACACGAATGACTATATATAGAAGAATACCTTCATTAGTGAGGTCTTGTAGTACAATCATTGTAGGATAAAGTGGTAAATCGTCGTCTCGTAATGTGTCTTAAGAGACTACTATCAGTGAGTTACGACCGCCGCTGCGCGAAATCCCGATTTCTGTCGCATGCGTCAGCTGAGTGATCGTTTCAAGTCTCAAGTCTTTATACCTATAAGTTTTTTTCATGACAACCCCCACTTTGCAGGATGTAAGTCCACTGAGCAGATACTCAATTAGGTGCTGAATGCATAGAGAAATTCGTCCTAATGAAGAGTTTTCCAAACTATTCACTCAAACCGGGAATCGAACCCAGTACCTTTAGCGTGCCAGACAGACGTACCAACCATAACACAATCCGAGCTGCTGTACAAGTTAATGTAAGTACAAGCTGGAGGGAAAAAAAACATTAATTTATAATAAGACCTTGTACAGTGCAATTTTGAACAGAACTTTTTGGAACGAATTAACTGCACCAATCAAGGTATACCTGTCAACGAGAAGTAAAGAAAAAATCAGGTTATGTTGGAGGGGAAAGGCACTTTTAACGTTCTCCAGGCCAACGTAAACTAATAAATCATCCTTTTCCAGAACTTTATACTTAATAGTAATTCAAACTTCAGATCTAGACATCAAGTAAAAAGGAGCGTGCGTTCTTTGCTGTCGGTCGGGAATATTCATTCCAGACTTTACTGTTTCATTAAGGCGTTTGTTTCTGCAGATTTTTGGCACATTTTGGAGTTCCACAACGAAATAACGTTGAAATGGATATAAAAGATATTAAAGCTTCAAAAAGCAGAAAACAAACATGGCAGCCGAGGGAATAATTCCTCAAGATAAAAAGGTTTAATGGCGGTGAAACTGTACTCAGAGCTCACGGTGCTTTTCTTAACACTGACTGAATTATATGGCATCTCCTCTACCCACCTACCAGATACATCTATCTCTCTCTCTCTCTCTCTTTCTCTCTCTCTCTCTCTCTCTCTCTCTCTCTCTCTATATATATATATATATATATATATATATATATATATATATATATATGTATATATATCTCCTGCTATCTATCTATCTATCTATCCTGCTCTCTTTATAGCTATCTATCTCGCACTCTTCATGTCTATCAATCTATTTATCTATTTCTGTATCCTACTCCCTTCATATCTATCTATCTATCTATCTATCTATCTATCTATCTTCTTCAGGTTTATCTATCTATCTATCTATCTATCTATCTATCTATCTATCTATCTATCTTCTTCAGGTTTATCTATCTATCTATCCTGCTCTCTTTATCTATCTATCTATCTATCTATCTATCTATCTATCTATCTATCACAATCTGTTCATACCTATCTATCTATTTATCTATCTATCTATCCTGCTCTCTTTATCTATCTATCTATCTATCTATCTATCTATCTATCTATCTATCACAATCTGTTCATACCTATCTATCTATTTATCTATCTATCTATCCTGCTCTCTTTATCTATCTATCTATCTATCTATCTATCTATCTATCTATCTATCTATCACAATCTGTTCATACCTATCTATCTATTTATCTATCTATCCTGCTCCCTTCATGTCTATGTATCTATCTATCAATGCATCTATCTCACTGCATTCACATTTATGTTTTCATCTGTCTTTTAACGTCCGTTGTTGGACATAGACCTTCCCAAGGATTCGCCACAATTCTCTATCATGTGCGTTGCGGAGCCAGTACTTTCTGAATTTGTCTAGCTCGTCTCTCCATCTAATACTCTGCCGGCCTCAGTTTCTTATGTGATCTCTGGGGATCCATCTCGTGAGTCCTGATGTCCATCGGTTGTTTGCCATTCTTGCAACGTGGCCAGCCCACTGCCATTTGAAATTTTTATAGGATTCTATGATGTCCTTTACCCATAAAAGAGTGAGAGAAACGAGGGCTTGAGGCTTAGGGGGAGATCGATGCTTGCAAACAATTGTAGACACAAAACCCAAATTTGTACAACAACGAGTTGACTGGAAAAAAAAAATCTCACGTAGACCTACTTAAAGAATTACTCAAATTTGTTACACGTAATTTTATTAGTTCATGTAAAAATGATATTTGTCTAATTTAATCAGAAATCTAATTTGAGACGTACTAATAAATTTAGGTTGACAATTTTTTTTAACGATATTGTTAATTTTTCAAAAAAAGTCCCAGTGCTTGAATGGTAAAAAATAAAGGCCAGGCGTAACCAGGACCCCTGGAAGAGGGGCTAGAGGGGTGAGTTCGATTCTTACCGTGGAGTTCCCGATTACGTAGTTGTGATAAGAAGAAATAATTTTTTTTCACTGTATATCCACAGATATTTGCATAAAATAATCGATTGAGCAGTCGGTTATCGATCTGTTGCCCTTTTTTTTTTTTAAATTCTACCCCGGTCATTTTGAACAAAAAAGCCGAATAACCGATATGACCAGTTTTTGAAACCGTCAACCAAAGCTGTGAACATAGTCTTCTCCAGTTTTCAAGTGTATCTGACTGGCTCAGTATGTATCGCACGTACAAACCGCACCAATACAGCTACACGGCTCAAAATTTCAATATTTACCCCTAATTATGTCCAATAAAAATGTTTGTTTTGCTTTTTCCACTGTCCCCACCCCTGTGAATTGGTATTCATTGGGTGGGGGGTTCAATTTCCAATGTAAATTTATACGTAATTAAAATTGACCCCCCCCCCTCAATAAAAACGTATTTTAGCGGATTTCTAGCCAACTTTATTGCCAAATATGATTTGTTTTAATTACCTAAAACTGTCTTTAAAAATGGTTGTAATCGACTATTATTTCCATTTCCAGCTAACATCATTGTTGAGTATGGTTTGGCATTTTTAGCTAAAATTGTCTTTGAAAATGGCTAAAATCGGCTAAAGTATCCGATTTCCTGCTAAATTTATGGCTAAAAATATTATATTAGCCTATTTAAGCCCATTTTATGAAATGAAATAACCATACAATCAGACTCTAAAACAAATTATTGATATGAATTATACACTTTCTTAAAAAAATTTACTAATCTTTTTTTTTTTTAATGGTCCGGTTTTCGACTGTCGTTGTTTTTTATCGGCTTGATTTTTTTAAAAAATCATCCTGATCTAGCTATAAAAAGGGCTGATCTGGCAACACTGATAATATCATTTGTAACCTGTATCCTTATCAACATGATGAATATTTTAAATGTCGACGGCGGAAATGATTGTGCTTTCTACAAAATGCTTGGATGTAGACGATAAGAGTCAGAATGTTTCTTGCATTCCCCGGAGATAAGATAATACACGAGACAAGAGGAATCTATGCACCGTATGTACTCGTGTAAGAGTCGAAACCAAGAGGAATGATGCAAGAAGAGAGAATCTCATACTCTCTGACAAGGATATCCGCAGTATTATTTGCAATTCCACTTCAGTTGCCTGGTGGTTACTGGTGGAGGTTGAGTGACAGCAAGTCTCCTCAAATCTCCTCTTCACACCTCCTCTTCACAGTCTCATAGTCCACAGCAATACTGTGGTTTACGGTTCCTCACCAGCTGCCCAATGGTCATCGCTGAAGGCTGAGTGACAGTAAATCTTCTCAGGTGTTCAGTCCAAATCTCATCTCTCCCTCGCCTATCACGCCAGTGCTGTGGTTCACACCTCTGCTACCATCTGGGTATTTTTCTTTCTTTTTTTTTTTTCTCCTTCCCCCTTTGTTAGGCCACTCCTAACATTTAGGGTCGTAGATCTTATATTTCTTGTACTTTCCTCAGTATCCGTGCAGTTCCTAGTAGTGCTGTGGTCTGTACAGTCATTATTATTATTATTATTATTATTATTATTATTATTATTATTATTATTATTATTATTATTATTATTATTATTATGCATTCTATCGAGTGAAACGAAGCAAGGCTTGGGTATTGGTAGAGGCCGATTCGTTACTATAAGAAAAAAGTGTCCGTTGCAAGTTAATGTGTGGTTAATACATAAATCAGAATATTAAAAAAAAAAAAAAGAAAATAGAAAATGAAAAATATGCAAGAAAAAAAGCGGAATCTCCCATTTCGTTAAAAAGAAATACAGATAAATCATAAAAAAGCGAAATCAGTCCATGAACCCAACCGGGACTGTTGCCAAAACAATTATTCAAAACGCCTTTGATTTTCTGAAAAATAAAAACGAGCAAACCATTTTTAAAATACCACCATAGACATATGAATAGAGTAGAATAGAATATACCACGTTTTATCAAACAAACAATAATGAATTAATCATAAAATTACTGAATAATACGACGATTGGGGGTAAGTGAACAAATTGGCATTATTGACCCACAAAGTAGAAACCACTGTCATTTCCACAGTGTATATAATTTTTTATGATTAAGTCTTGGTACGAGCAAGTCATTTGCAATCCAATGAAACACTTCTTAATGGACAAACCCCAACAGCCCTTGATCCAATGCAATCGGCAAAGGAGTAGGTCAATTGGTTTCATTAATCAAACCGAAAATTCCACCGGGGCTCTATTACAGCGCCAGGACTAATAAAGAAATTTGATGCTTGGTGGTGTAATTTTACGAAACAATATAATGTTGCATTTCATTTGAGACAACCCTCTTGAATGGACTCACTAGCAATTATTTCCGCCGTGGAATTATTTCCTTGTATATTCCCTGCCATTCTTGCAACAGTTAATCAGCAGTTACAAATACTGAGAACATTCTTAGCGAATTGTTTGCAACAGACAAAACCTTTTGCCTTGTTCGGATCTCCAAGAGAATCCCACACGTTGTAAATACAAAAAAATGCTGTTCTTCCTGAGAACGTTGACATTTTATTGAGTGCCCGCGGCATTCTCTAAATATAAATGGATAATTATACAGCCTCTCGCTCTCTTTCTCTCTCTCTCTCTCTCTCTCCCTGTATGCGTGCACTTGGCTCTCTCTCTATCTGTGTCTCAGTCTTTTTGCTTCTCTCTCTCTCTCTCTCTCTCTCTCTCTCTCTCTATCTATCTATCTATCTATCTATCTATCTATCTATCTCATTCACTACGTGTGTGTGTGAGCGTGCCAACACTTTTCAAAGCGGACAGAGCAACGCTCATCCATAAACGCTGATCTTTCAGAACAGAAAACCTAGCAACAACAACAACTCGAAAAGTCAGCAGACATCGAAGATTTTTTCAAGAAATTTCTTTTTCAACAGAAGTCGACATTTTTCTGAATGGCAAAAAAGTTTTTCGTTCAGACCAAATTTTAATCAGTTAATAATGTTCATTATAAACGAAGGATAAAGAGAATGGGCGGAGAGAGAGGAATATCTTTTCTTTTTTACGTCACACTACGTCATATAATTTTCTCATATTCCAATGAATTATATTGCATTTTGCACAATATTTTTCGTTTCATTTTTGATGCAATGGTAATTTATTTGTGTTTTGGACGCTTTTGCAGGGATTAACTTGAAAAATTAATTGCAGCTCATCTAATTCGTCTCGTAATATCATGTTCGGCCGACCACGATTTCGCATATGATCTCTGGGAATTCATGTTGTGAGTCGTGATGTCCAGCGGTTGCCTACCACTTCTGTAACATGACCTGCCCGTGGTCGTCTGAGTTTTCTAATGGATTCTATGATATCTCTGACTCTTCCCTATCATACTATGCCATCTTGTGATATCTCTGTGTGATGTTGAGCATGATTCTCTCTTGTGCTCGTTGCATGGTTCTCAGTCTTCACACAAATTACGAGTAGGAATATTTAATATTTGGTGACAATTGTGCACTTGGTTCAAGGTTTTTGCTCTTTGCCATGATGTTTAGTATGAATATAACATTTGTAAATCCCTGCTATCCAATTGGTGTCGACCTGTGCTGGCCTGTGCGTGCATTCCAATATTATCAAAGAGGGTCAATTTCATAACTCCACGGCTCGTAGCTTTAGATTGAGTAATACCACTAATTAGACGTGTCTTGTTATGAGGAATGCATTTCCAGCGGTTTTTAGGGTCTTTGGAAAACGCTTAAACTCTGTACAAACAAATATATACGATGATCTGAACCAGAGAATGATACACAGTTACTTACTCTATTAGCTGAAGTTCCAGTCAACACCAGGTAAAATATCTAAGGAGTAGAAAAAGGACGAAAGTTTTCAGACTTGTAAAAAAAATCCCCTTCACTTTTGGCCCCTCAAAGAGAAGAAACGTTTCCTTCCACTTTTGACCCATGAAAGGGGAAAAGAATTTCCCTTCACTTATGATCGCTTAAAGAATTATTTATAAGTACATGCATATTGAAAGGAAAGTGAAGTTTCACTCCACTATTATAGTTGTAAATAGAACCCCCCCCTCTAAAACCCTTGAGATAATTTGTCAGATCTTTTTACTTTGAAGCCCCCTCTTCGGTCCATCGAGTATGCATGTTATATTTGGTTTTACTGCGCATATGTTTAGGTGGTTTCCATTGTGTGGCCAACAGACACACTCATAGATAGACGGTTGTGACCAGTGTAGGCCAATTAAAAAAAAACGCCAAAACGCTAAAAATTCCAACGCTGTTAGCAATTCTGTGGCCATTTTTGATAGCGGGAATGGCTAGTTCTAAGCTAAAATTGCTTGAAGATAGCTAGAATTTAGCGTGATTTGCTGGGTAATAGATCTAGAAATGGGCTATGGTGCTAAATGTTGACTTTTCACGCTGCTAAACGCGCAAAATTTAATTCGCTGAAAGTCCGTTTGTCTGCCTGTCTGTCTGTCTGTCCGTATGTATGTATGTATGTATGTATGTATGTACTCGCTTATTGCAAAGATTACTTGGTATGAATCCATAGAATGTTCTGTGGGTACAGATTTGATCCCAGGGAAGTGTTTTTAGCAAACCAGTTTTCGAAAACCAACCCCCCAAATAAGGGCTTCAAATCTGGGGTGGGGTCTATTTACAAGATTATTCATCAATGGTAAAGATACTCACTGATGACGTAATAAAAGAATATTTTTCATTCTTTTTCCTCAATTCAATCCTCGGAGATAAAAATGTTTCCTTTATTCAGAAAGAAGCAAAAACATTTTCAACATATCTGATATCGCGATGTTTATAGATTGTAGATGGATGCCTTGAATATCAGTGTTTCGATGAGTGCGTGCTTTGAGGTTTAGTTTCAAAGGTCGAAATCCCTGAGAATTTCATTTTTGTTTTTTTAGACGTTAAAATGGGGGTGGTGGTGGATTTTCTTCACTGTTAGGGGTCCATATTGAAAGGTAATTTTCCCCATTATCAGGTGTCAAAATGTAAGGGAATATTTTTCACTTTTTCTTACTTTCAGGGGTCAAAGTTGAGGGGAAGATTTTCCACTTTTTGTGGTCAAAATCTAACGGATTTCTGAAAAATTTTTTGACATCAAAATCGGTGATGGGTGTCATTTACTTTCTGGATACAGAATTGAGGGGGATTTTTTTGTATACTTTTAGAGGTCAAAATCCACGGGAATTCTTTCTCATTTAATTTTCGGGGTCAAAATGGGGTGGTTCTTCAATAGGCGTCAGAATTAGCGAGGGGGGATTTTTTTTTTCAATCTCATGGTTTAAATTGAGAAGATGATTTTATCCCCACTTTTAACTGTCGAATTTTTTTTTAGTTTATTGCGTGAAAATGGGTGGGTCGTTTTTTTTTCCTACTGTTAGGGGTTTAGATTGGAAGAATTCTTTTTTTTTTTACTTTTAGGGGTTGAAGTTGAGCGGGGATTAACAGTTTGTGACAATAGAGAGGGAACGTTTATTTTCCTCTCTAGATGAAAAAATCAAGTGGAAATTTTCAAAATTACGGATTAGTTCTTTTCTCATTTATAGGGGTTAGAATCTATAGTGCCGAAATAAGATGGGAACTCTTCCTCCTTTTCAACATCAACCCTAACGCCATTTTTTTTACTATTCGCCTGATTTTTGAAGATTAGCCCCCTTCTTCACGACAATAATTCTCCTAAGCATTATCCCCTATTTTTAACATTTTTAACTCTCCTTCTTTAGCCATTTTTCAAAGATCAGACCCCTCTTTTTATTACATCAGTCTTGCCTCTTTTTGGAGATCAGTCCTACTTTGTTTCTTGCATTGACGCCCGTTTTTAACTTTACCCAACCCCATGATCCTTTTTTTTTAGATATTAATCCCCCTTTTTTACATTCACCGAAATTTCTCTCTCAATATTAACCCCACATTTTTTTTTATGAAAGTGTAAAAAGTGGTATCAAATCAATCCTGAAAACAAATTGAATTGAACGCAATTTGATTTTCATTAATCCATCTCACTATTTCTTTTTTGGACGGCAATTTTAAACCGCCTTTTAGGGCGGATATTCAGACTAGTACTGATGATTGATAAAAAGCAACCAAAACATTTGAGAAGTTTGAACAACGTATGCCAACCATGTAGGTCACAGACTTGGCCGCCATCTTTTCTTTGAGTAGTATCCTTCATGAGCCAGTGTATATATTGCCTGAAGACAATATGCGAACTGCGCTCTCATATTCGAAGAGTTAAAGAAAGTGTTAAGATATGTTGGACAACGAAGAGGATACTAGTCAAAATACATCGTTCTATTTATCCAAGTAAAAGCTGTACATGCAAATAAGTATTTCAATTGTATAATTGGTTGTATGGTTGCCCTGTCCGATCCCTGCAATAACCTAAAACTCAAAACAGATTGGTCGATGTGAAATAGAATAAACATAGCAAATAAAACAATTAAAGAGTGGTAAAAAAAATGAGATCGTCTGTTCTGACATAGCAATGAAGGTTACGACATAGAAACTCTTGAGATTTTATGTCTGACCACGCATTGAAGCAGCTTGAAGTGAGACTTGAAAAATCAAAACCCTGGAACTATTAAAAATGAATCATCAAATAAAAAAAGGCTTTAGGCTCCCTATCCATATGTGATAACGCCATCATTTTTCACAGATATTTGTTAGTAATGTTAATAATTTATTTCAGAACTTTGAATATTTATCATTTTCTAACCTGTGCATTGAAAAATCATAATCGATGGAGTCCTCATTGTTTGTCTAATCGCTGTTGAATCAGCCAAAACCATTAGCGTCCAGAGTTGAATGTTGTGAAAATATTTGCGCTTAGAACGATTTTTTGGGGCGCCTTTCTACTTAGGCTGAAGTACGTCTTTTCAATCGCCATTTTGAACTGGCATAGAACAGTCTTTGTCTCATTATTCAAATAAACCAGATATGCAACTTGATCGCTGTTATTGTTGTTGGCATTATTATTTCTAGCACTTTCCTCTGTATCCGTGCGGTTCCTAGCAGTGCTGTGGTCTGTACAGTCTCAATCCTTCCTTTTATCCCGAGCTCCTCCAGTCTCGCCCTCAGTGTCTTTGGAACAGTTCCCACTGTGCTTACTATGACTGGCACGACCCTGACTTTCATGTTCCACATCTTCTGTTCTCTTACTAGATCTTGGTATTTTCAGTTTTTCACTCTCCTTTCTCTTTACTCTATGGTCTGCAGGCACAGCCAGGTCTATCATTTGGCAGGTTTTCCTCTTTTTGTCTACGATCACCAAGTACGGTCTTCTTGCCATGGATGAGGTGGTCGGTTTGGATGTCAAAGTTTCAGAGTAATTCGTGGTTTCCATTCTCCAGGGCTGTCTATTATATTATTATTATTATTATTATTATTATTGCATTTTCACACCAGTTGCCTGGTGGTCAGTGCTGGAGACTGAGTGACAGCAAGTCACCTCAAGTCTAGAGCCTTCCTCTTCGCACTCTCATAGTCCACAGAAGTGCTGTGGATTACACTTTCACATAAGTTGTCCAGTGGTTATCGCTGAAGGCTGAGTGACAGTAAGTCTCATCCCCTATCTCAGCGGCGCTGTGGTTTGTACCATCTCCACCCCACATTTTTCTTGGCAATTAGGCCATTGCTAACAGCTCAGAGTCATATCGAATGGAGCAGAGCCATAACATCTTCCCCCTTCTTCTTCCTTACGTGTAAATAATAACCTTATTTTCCATCTGTTTGGCTTGTTTACATAGAACGAGTGTATTAAGCAAGAGTTGATTTTCTCGAATGATTCTTTCAACGAACGTCACTACCATGTCTCGTTCTAATCTTTTAGCCACCATTTTTATAATTTGATATATTGTAATTTCTACGTTAAAATGATTGTTATAACGAGACGAGAGAGTGATGCATGCAAAAAGGAATAATTTGAAAAACCAAAAAATGAACGTTCGATTCGTTGTCGTTTACTAACTTCAATTTGCAGGAGAATTCATCAACCCTCATCCCTTCATCATGAAATTGTGAACATAAAATGGGATCAGGGGATATTTTGAGTAGTTGAAGCCCCACAGAGCAAATGAGGTAAATGTTAGGATTGAAAGAGAAGGATGAATTCTTATGGTTGAAAGATATTGTAAGAATGAATGGGTCACGAAAGGATCTAGTTAAGAGTTAAGAATAAGGAAGTCAACAGAAGACCAAGTACTCAACACAGTTCCCCTAATGGTCTCTGGGCCAAAGTTTTTTTTGTATTAAAACTAAATAAAGCAGGCTTGAAAAATGTAACAAGCTTGGCTCCGATATTGTCAAAATCCTTTAGTTCATTAAAATTTAATACAGGAACAAAACAGATTTCATTTCTCCATACAATATCATTCAAAAACTACATTTCAAGTCCAAAATTCCATTCCAACTCCTTTATGAATAGTTTCTGTAATAAAACGAGTCGACCTGAGTTGAAAGAGTGAATCCGTTATCAGTTTCTGCGCATATGACTCTTATTCTTGTCCTCGTGACGTCACTAGATTTTGGTGAGGTCATTGTCATTGGTGTGACAAACAAAAACAAAGTCAAAACTCAGTAGTAGAAGCTTGGCGATATTTTTCATAACAGAAATTCAATGTTGACAAAAAAAAAATGCAGAAAACTCGTAAACCCGAGTTGATACAACATGACGTCACTGCACCACTCTTTCTTTTCCCTTCTCACATTTATTCCTGTCTTGAATTCAAAAATCTTAAATTTCAATGTCTGACAAATTCATAGAAATCATTCATAAAGTCAACTCTAAAAGTTTAATAAGAATTTGTCGAACGGTAGCGAGTTTACAATTAAATATATCAAAAATATCATCTCATTATTCTCTTTCTGGTGTAAGTAGTGAGGTTTTTAATGAGAGTACAAGGAGTTGAATGATAACAACAATATTTCCATTCTGCATGGAGCTTCATAGATTCTTCATAGGCTGCAAATCTCGTAATTTCTCGTAACGGTCGGTATTTCTTTGGTCAGTAAAACATACATCTATGCCATGTTGGGCGGGCTCAATAAAAAAAATGGCATCGGCGATGATCAATGAATAAGTAACTTCTTTCGCCTGTTGTTGGATAACTAAAAAGTTTGAATGTTCAAAAAAAAAAACAAGCATCACAAAACAGTGACCAATTTAGCATAAACTTGCATTGTAAATTGACCACCCCATCATACACAAAATCTATCGGATGTAGAAAAAAAAAGTTCTTCCTAAACGTAATAAAGAGTAAATATTTAAATGTCCAGTGCTCTAGCTCCAATGGTGTGGCCTGTATGCATGATACAGAGCCAGCCAGCCGGATCCACTTAAAAACTGAAGAAACTTATTTGGACAGTTTTGGTGACAGATTTGATTGACGGATTTTGGTTTTAAAAAAATACTGTTATATCATTTAGTGACCGTGAAAAATCAATTGGAAAGATATAGTTTTATTACAGAAACCGATGCTGACGGGTGTTGTCAAATGACGTCAAAATTGTGTAAACAACGTCGCAGTTTTTTAACAGAGTTTGTTCTTTTTCTTTGCAAATAATAATAATGATAAATGAGATCTACGACCCGAGCAGTGGCCTAACAAAGGAGGAAGGGAAAAAATTGTGGCGGAGGTACAGACCACAACACTGCTGTGATAGGTGAGGGAGAGATGAGAGTGTGAAGAAGAGGGTTGGAAACTTGAGGAGACTTGCTGCCACTCAATCTCCGGTGGTAACTACGAGGCAACCGGTGCTAAATTAATAATAATAATAATAATAATAATAATAATAATAAGGGAAACCTAACTGGGAGAGAAGGTTACAAAGGCAGATCTCCCAACTACAGAGAGACGAAGTACTGCTTAGAAATACACCACACACAGACAGACCACGAGTAAGACTTTATAACAAATATAAGGTAGCGCAAAAAGGCATCGCAACTGTAGTCGAAGAGTTACACCAGAAAAGACTAGCTAAAGAGGCAAGACTAAAAAGATACAGATTAAGATCGGCCCAATACACACAAAACCGCACATTCCAAAACAATGAGAAAAAGTTTTACCAAGATTTAAATGGGGAAAGAAGGCAGGACATAAAACCAGATGCCACAGAGGCGAAGAACTATTGGAATAGCATATGGGGGCACCCAAAAAGACACAATGTAACACCGCAATGGCTAGGAAACATGAGAAAAGAACTAGAAGATATAGACAAGGGAGAACCAATAGTACTGAATGAGACCACATTGAAACATACTCTTAGGAAAGTAGCCAACTGGAAAGCACCGGGTCCCGACGGGATCCATGGGTATTGGTTCAAAAAGTTCACCACGTTACACGGTAGACTCACCCACCTACTCCAAAATTGTCTAAATGAAGGCAAAGCACCAGAATGGATGACTAAAGGCAGAACCACCCTCATCCAAAAAGACCTGGGGAAGGGGAACATAGCAAGCAACTATAGACCAATCACTTGCCTACCACTTATGTGGAAAATCCTGACCGGGCAAATAGCAGAGAGAATATACATGTCAATGGATAGAAGGGGGCTACTACCAGAAGAACAGAAAGGGTGTAGGATAGGAACCAAAGGGGCAAACGATTTACTCTACATAGACCAGATGATCTTAAAAGAAGTAAGGAAAAGGAGAAAGAATATCGCAATGGGATGGATAGATTACAAAAAGGCATACGATATGATTCCACATAGCTGGATACTCGAATGCCTTAGAATGTTCAAAATTAGCGAACCGGTGGTTAAATTCATTGGTAATTCGATGAAAAACTGGAAAGTAGATTTGACAGCCGCAGGGGACAAACTAGCCGAGGTAGGGATAAAAAGGGGAATCTTCCAAGGAGACTCGTTGTCCCCACTATTATTTGTTCTAACAATGATACCGCTTAACAGAATCCTGAGAAACAGCAAAGGATACCACTTCTCTAAAACAAAAGGTAAGGTCAACCACTTAATGTACATGGACGATATTAAATTGTTTGCAAAAAACAGGGGAGAGCTTGAGACTCTGTTCAACGAAGTAAGGGAATATAGTGAGGACATAGGAATGGAGTTTGGGATAGAAAAATGTGCAATCATGGTGATGCATAAAGGAAGGCTTTCAATGACTGAGGGAATTGAACTTCCGGACAACAACAAGATTAGGGCATTGACTGCACAAGACCGATACAAGTACCTAGGTGTCCTTGAATGTGACACGATAAAACGGGAAGAGATGAAGGAGAAAATTAAGAGAGAATACCTCAGAAGGATAAGGAAAATATTAGAAACCAAATTAAATAGCAGAAATCTAATAAAAGGAATGAACACCTGGGCTGTGTCAGTAATTAGGTATACAGGACCATTCCTAGGATGGACAAAGGAAGAGCTCCAATCAATGGATAGGCGAACAAGGAAACTTATGACGATGCATAAAGCATTACATCCTAGGGATGATACAGATAGGCTATACGTTAAGAGAAAAGAAGGTGGTAGGGGGCTCATCAGCATAGAAGATTGTGTCCAGAGAGCTAAAGTAGTCCTAGATAGATATGTGCAAACAAATAGTGAAGAAATCATAAAGAGCGCGAGGGATAGTGCGACAAACAATAAAGTAGAAAACAATGGAACAGTACAGCAAACTAGAAAAGAAAAGTGGGAAGGGAAAAAATTGTACGGCGAGTTTAAAAGACAGATAAAAGAAATAGCAGACGAGAAATCATGGACGTGGTTACGAAAGGGAAACCTTAAGAGAGAAACAGAATCGCTCATCATGGCAGCCCAAAACAAAAGCATAAGGACAAACTACATAAAAGCAAAAATCGACAGAACACAGACAAACAGCAAATGCCGCATGTGCGGTGAAAGAGATGAGACAGTAAACCACATAACTAGTGAATGTAGCCAACTCGCCCAGAAGGAGTATAAGCATAGACACGATAGAGTAGCAACGATGATACACTGGGAACTAAGTAAACAAATGGGATTCAACCATGGGGAAAAGTGGTATCAGCACAAGCCAGAGGCAGTTTTGGAGAATGACAACCACAAACTACTGTGGGACTTTGACATCCAAACTGACCACCTCATCCAGGCAAGAAGGCCGGACTTAGTAATAGTAGACAAAAAAAGGAGGGCCTGCCAAATAGTAGACGTTGCTGTACCTGCAGACCATAGAGTAAAAAAGAAGGAGGGTGAGAAAAGGGAAAAATACCAGGACCTAGCAAGGGAGTTAAAGAAAATGTGGAACATGAAAACCAGGGTAGTACCGGTCATAGTGGGCGCACTAGGAACTGTCCCCAAAACGCTGAGGGAGAGACTGGAGGAGATCGGGATTAGGGGGAGGATAGAGACCGTACAGACCACAGCACTGCTGGGCACTGGACGGATACTGAGGAAGGTGCTAGAGATATAAGGATTGCAACGAAGCGTAGCTCTATCATGATATGCGAAAGAGAGAGGAGACGTTAGCTGAAGACCTGGGGAGACTTATTGTCACTCAGCCTTCAGCGATAACCACTGGGCAACCGGTGTGAAACTGTAAATTGCAGAATTGCTGCGATCTATGAGTACGAGGAGGGGAGGGCTGGAGACTTGAGGAGACTTGCTGTCACTCAAACTCCAGCGGTTACCACCAGGCAACTGGTGTGAGATTCCGAAATAATAATAATAATAACAACAATTATTATTATTGTTGTTGTTGTTGTTGTTGTTGTTGTTTCGGATTAAAAGAAGGGAACCAGTTTTCTCTAAGGCCTACATTTCAGACCTGTTTCGTTTCTAATGGAATAGAAGGTAACTTGACGTCAGATATTGATTTTTTTTTCGTCGTGAATTGGGAACGATAAGGCACTCCCCGTGTGTGAGAAAAATGCAAATAGATAAGAGGATATTTGAATACCCGACGCACTCCTCCGTAAAGTGCTTCTAAAAGGAGTGGGCGAGGTCTGTCTAGAATGCATCAAGCCATTTTGAATATCTCAAGAACCGTTTACGCAGCCTTGATGTCATCTGAGAGGCCTTGCTACGTATGCTTGATTAGATGCTCTCCAATGGGGTTACTAAGTCGACAGTGAGATGCCGTCAAGAGATGTGGTGTACAGTGTGACTGTTGCATTCGAAAAAGTAGAGCCTGTCCATTGTTCATTGTTAACGCCTCATTTGGGGTGAGGGTCAAATTCAGTAAATTTTCCAAAGTATCAATTTTCTGTCCAAATGAATAAAAATTAAGTAAATATTTGGAACAGGTTATTAATGAACATTTTGAATGATAGTGTAGATTCAATTATGTAGGGCCAAATTTTATAGATTTTCTAAAACACCAGTTTTTCGTACAAATATTCCAAAATTAAGGAGGACTGAAGATGAAAAAAATTTCAAACATTTGACAATGAACCATAAAATCTGCTTAAATTCAAGTCTTACACCGATTGCAATAAAATTCGTTTCATCTTCCGTAAAGTTCTGTTTTTAACTCTTGAAACATAGCCATACAATCAAAATTTCTGTTCGTTTAAATAATTATGAAAGGTTCATTACATATACATATATATAGTAGAAAAAAACAAAAAAAGTAGGAAAAAGGATTTTCATTAGATAATTATGTGTGAGTATGAGAGTGTGCCTGCGAACAGTAATAAATATACAACAAGAATGAGTATATGTTCTAAATAAAAATCTAATTCAAAACGGGGCTCAATACCATCGGTAGAGCGGTTATAACATGAGCAAAGATACTTTCGGTGATTTATAACAGATTGTACATTCTATTTCATTAAAAAAAGATTTTCAAATGAACCTTCATTTGAAAATCTTTTTGTTGCACGTTTTCTTTAATGCATCTTCTATCACGAATGACAGACAAGGAGCATCTTTTTTAATCTTTTTTTACTTATCTTTTCTTGTTTTCGTACAAGGGAATAGATTTCTGGTTTCAGTGTACATCAATATTTTCTAAAATCTTTCGGAAAATATCTATAAACATTGAAACCAAAGATCCATTCACTTGCAAGAAAACAAGAAAATATTAGTAAAACGAAAATCTTCCTTGTCTGTCATTTTCAATAAAACATATATATTTACATGCACATACACACACACACACACATATATATAAATACCTCTGTGTGTGTATGTATTACCTCGATGATTAGCAGTATATAAATTGCTAAGCCATCAACTAAGCTTAATGATATAATAAAAGATATCATCTCAATGAGGGAAGCGACCAGTTAAATTTTGTATCGTAATAATAAGGTAATTATTCTCATCTGGAATTGTGGAAGGAGATGAAAGACTATGAATGATTTGGCTCGACTTGATTAAGGCAGAAGACACAAAATCATATGGAAAAAAAAACGCCAGCAAAACGAAGTTTTTGATGAAAGCCTTAATGGAAGATAAATACATAATTCAAGCGACAATTGTAGACAAAGAAAGGACCCGATCAATTCTTTGTTTGTTGGGATATTTTTTTATTCTTCTGCCTTTTTATATTGAGACCAATAACAAGATTATACAATTACAAAACGGAAATGAGAACAGGTCTGGTTAGTCACTCAATACAAAAACCGTCACGTAACCAGAGTCTTTTGGTAGCATGCTGCGTTGAGGGTGATCAATCAAAAAATTGGAAATGGGGTGATTAATGAATAAGTTACTTCTCTCAGCTTCTTTTGGACAATGATCACTAAAAGATTCTGAATATTAAAAATAACAAAAACTATGTTAGCACATAATAAGTGATCAAATGAGCATAGATTTACATTGTAAATTGAATCCTAACTAAATATCTATTTGAGGGGGGTAAAAATGCTTTTCAGACATAGTAAGGAATAAATGATTAATTTTCAGCCTCATATCTCCATTGGTGCTGCGTAGATAACCAGCCAACTAGTCAGCCAGCCAATCAACCAGCCAGCATGCCAGACCGACTTAATAACTGTGAGAAACTCACGTTGACTGATTTGGTGACAGTTTTGGTTGGTAGTTTCTAATAAGGCGAGCGAACAAATTTCATGTACGTATCAATTCATGCCTATTATTCTGGCCAAATTGCGTTGGATACAACAGTTCTCGTATGTTCATCGAAGTTAAGCAACGTTGATCTTGGTCAGCACTTGGATGGTTGACCGCCTGGGAATATCGGTTAGGGTACCATGCCCTACTGATTTAAAAACGATTTGAGCACCTTTTTATATATATATAACATTTTTCAGTGAGTACACAGATACTACACTTTGATATTGAATTGCTGGCCAGTAATAGCATTGATCGAAACGTTGTGATCTAAACAAAAAGATGAGGATATATATATATATATATATATATATATATATATATATATATATATATATATATATATATATATATATATAGAGAGAGAGAGAGAGAGAGAGAGAGAGATAGAGAGAGAGGGGGGGAGAGAGTGAGTGATAATATGTGTGTGTAACATCTTTCAGTGATTGCACATGCTACATTCAGATCTTGAATTGCTGGGAAGCGACACTTCGATCCGGGCCCAGTGCACATATTCTACACTTTGATCACAGGCAGAGGGTCCTCAAAGGAGTCAGGCTCTCTCTCAAATCAGGCCCGAAAATCTCCAGCCACGCCCCAGCCATCAACATTCATTCGTAAATATGTGTAGTATTCTCACCTTAAATCCCAGGGAGATTGTTTCAAGACTCAGAGAATAAAATATCGAGCTGAAACCTCATAAAAAAATGGCCAGCTTAAGAGAGGATCATATCTAATAGCAGATGGAAGGATCACAAGACAGCACATTATATTAGAGAAAAAAGTCAGAGATATCACAGAATCTGAAAACTCAAATGGCAATTGGCAGTCCATTTTGCAAGAATATCAAACAATCACTGGACATCACGACCCATAATCTGGATTCCCAACGATCATGTACTAAACTGTGGTGGTCAAGATAAAAGATGACTGGATGGACTTGACAAATTCAGAAAGTACTGGCTCTGCGACGCCAATGATAGAGAGTTCTACCGAATCTCGGGGAAGGACTATGTCCAACGATGGACATTAAAGCGATGATGATGATGGTGTCTGCAAATGACGCACATGTTCTTTCGGTGAAAGGAACAATGTTGTGTGTCTGGGTAAGGAAAATAAATACTGGCAAACTTAAGTTTACGCGATTGTTGAATTCGCATTTAGCGGTGTAGAGCAGGGTTTCTCAAATTTGCTTGCACTTGCAGAACCCCTGGTAACGGAATATTTTGTAACCTAAAAGAGATGTTACTTGCATATTTAGTCTATTTCTAATTTTCTTTTTTGTCACTGTGGCCATCTATGTTAATGAAGTTAGTCTTAACGGTTCATTAAACATGGCTTTCTCAATGAAAACAAACAATTGAAGTCTGGTACAATGGATGCATTTTGATTTTTTACATCATAACTGCATGATATTTCATTCGAAACGGTGAACGGTTCATTTATCGAAATCGGTTACAGAATCCAAAATATATGATGTGGAACCCAGTTTGAGAAACCCTAATCAAGAGAATCAATGGCAAAAGAAAAATCTCAGTAATTGAATAATTACATGCGTTAATCACAGTGGCTGAATTTCGTGTTAACTGAAGTTGCGTTTTGAAGGGTTTTCCTGTACTTAATACTATAGATGATTTTAAGGCCGGACTTTACCAAAACGTCTTAACGGTCTTTATGCCCCATGAGCATCATTTATTTTGTTCTCGAGAATAGATATTATCTCTGGCATGTTTATTAAAATACTTTTTGGCGGCAGTACTTTCTATCATCACCTTTCCTGCCATTCTATTCCATTATCTGTCATCCCCTGCCAATCGTTATTGAAATATTTTGATTCAAAAACTATCCTTGCCACGTGTTGATGAAATATTTCGATGCAAAAACTACCTCTGTCATTTATTTAATGAAATATTTCGATGCAAAAACCATCTCAGTCACTTCTTGATACAACTGGTCGGAAATGGCGGGGAGTTTATTTGTGTTTAAGAACTAGTAGTATTCAAAAGTGACAAGGAGTTTGTTTATGTCTGACAAGTAGAAGTATATAGAAGTGGCAGGGAATGGCAGGGAGTTTGTTCATGTTTGAGAACTAGTACTCCTAAGACGTGGTAAGGGGTGGCAGGTAGTTTGTCTATGTTTGAGAACTAATAGTCTTGAGGAGGAACAGGGTATGGCAGGGAATAAACGGGAGTGGCTGGGATAAACAGGACCGTCCAATGCTAGTCCAAAGAATTCACTCAAGGATCGGTCTGGATTATTGATCGGAGCTGGATTAAGATACCCGTTCAGTTGTAAGAAGGATTAAATCAGGGTGCTTTAAAAGGATGACTAATTTAGCCAACCAAAAACTATCAACAAAACTGTCAACATAGGTTTCTTCAGTTTTCAAGTGAGTCTATCTATCTAGCTGGCTGTCTAACTATGTATCGATATATGTACGTGTCTACATATGTATGTAGTTGTCACGTATAAAGTGGAGCTTGAGGGCTAAAGAGCTGAACATTTGCTGCTTATTATGTTAACAAAAATCTTTTTTCGAAAATTCTTCCTGAATAAGTTTTTAGTGGTAGTTCAGTTTGCAATGTACTTTCATGCTAAATTGGTTTGCAACCAATAGCGTTCACGCTTGTTTTTTGAATATCTAAACCTTTTTGGTGATCATCGCACAAAAAAAGACAAGAGAAGTAGCTTATTCGTTGATCACCCCTTTTCCTGAATTTGAATCGTTCACCACAAACACGACATACTGCCAAAGAACGTTTCTCACCTGACGAATTATATTGAGTGATTAACCAGACGTACTTTCTTTTTTGTTCTTTTTACTAGAAGGTTCGTTTCTAAGAATTACTTCCGCCTGAAAACCCCTCAACCAGTTCTCATTAGAATAACCCTTCGACCGTTAGCGTCCGCCGCCACTTTTCCAAGGGTGTGGCAAAAGCATGTATCCCCAGGAGAGTCAGAAGGGTATACACCTGCTCCCCGGCTTACAACGTACCAGACTTGCGACCAACCGGACATACGACCGAAATACGCAGATATAAAGAAATCCATGCAAATATTAAAGTCACGCTTCTAAATTTAAAAAAGTTGACATGGAATTCGCATGGGTGTACGTGTGTATAAGAGCTGTTACTGCAAGATTATGTAAAAATACACTCGTACGTACTTGAACTTATTTATGAATTCATATTATTTGTCATACAGAAAATAAGTCATTAGGCATTGACAGCGTAAATATGATTAACAATTAGAGGAAATAGAGCTGCTGTAGGAATCGAACCAGCGACCGATAAGATTACCGATTCAACGTAGCGTCGCTCTTTAACGTTGAGCTAAACAGCCCGACAGAAAGGCCAAGACCCAAATAACCGCTTTGTCCTCACTCTTCTCATTTTGTCCACCCGATGTCCATATCTGCACTTGTTGTTTCTAACGCAGACAATTGTATTATAAAGAAATTGGTATGTATCCGACAGAATATTCATGAATGCGATATATTATTAAAAACTCTATTCAGTGTAACGACGGGAGGTCATTAATGAATATTCAGTCGGATTATATGTCCATTTCTTTAAAATGTACATAAACATGCGTACCGTGTAAATACTACAGATATTACTCATATATATATATATATATATATATATATATATATATATATATATATATATGTGTGTGTGTGTGTGTGTGTGTGTGTGTGTGTAAGAGATACATGATATGGTATGTAGCATGTATACTAAAAGAATATATGTACATACAAAAATTACCCCCATAAATATATCATACGAAATTCACCATACATTGCGATGAAATATAAAACAAATAATCGTATTTTTGAAAATGAAAGATAGTTAATAAATGTTAATGATAAAGATAATGAAATTGAATTTGTCTTACTTACGGCCATTTCGAGATACGATCAGCCAGTCGGAACGAAAGATGGTTGTAAGCTGGGAGCGGGTGTATTTTGAATATAACTTAGTGGCAACCCCGTAACACAATAGGTATCCCACCTGCAATTGTAATTTTAATCAAGTATGACCCACTGTCTGATCCAGATGTCAGATTGTGCACGTGACTTTTGACGGAGACACTTGACCTGAAACTTAGCTGACACGAAGGAGCGGTCACTTTTTATATGAGACCATTAGCTTGGGGTTACATAAAACGATTTTACTGCATCGTTTTTATTTATCGACAATAAGGTTCCGACTCGAAATTAAAGGAGATTTTTTTCTCTTTCTCTTTTTCATTTTCCTTTCTTTCTTTTTTTTTTTCGATGGAGGAATTTATTCCCCTTTTAAGGGTCAAATGGTAGGGTAATTTTTCAAAACATTTTTTGAGTCGAAATCCAAGGGAATATTTTTAATGCTTTCATGGGTTGTAATCAATGAGAAATTTTTTTTTTCATTTTTAGAGCTTGAAATCGAAAGGTAATTTGTTTTTTTTTTAAGTGTCAGGAGCCGAGATCTTAGGTATTTTTTGTCTATTTCAAGAGGTTGAAATCGGGGGTCCCTTTTTGGGGTCCAAATTGAAGGGTAATTTCACCAACTTTTAGGGGTCAAAAGGCAATGGATTTTTCTTTTACTTTTATGGGTCGATATCGAGTGTAAATTTTATCATTTTACTTCTAGGAGCCAAATTTGAGAGGGGATCTTTTTTCACTTTTTAGAATCAAAATTGAGGGAAATATTTTTGTTCTACAGCTTCAGGGGTCAAAATCCAAAGTAATTTCTTTGAGTTAAGGGTCAAAATTGGTTTGAGGGATTTATTTTTCACTTTTAGCGGTCGAAATTAAACGGAATCTTTTTAACTTTTAAGAGTCACAATGGTGGGGGTATAATTCTTTCTTTTGGAGAACGAAATCGGGCGGAAATATTTTCCATCCTTTGGGGTTCCAATTGGAAGATAATTTTCTCCCACCTTTACGAGTCAAAATGTAAGGGAATGTTTTCTTTATTTTTAGGGGTCAAAATCGAGGGGAATTCTTTTCAATTTCGGAGGTCAAAGTTGAGGGGAATATTTTTTCCACTTTTAGGGGTCGAAATCAAACGGAATTTTCTTTTTACTCATGACGGTCAAAATGGTGGGGGGGATGAAATGTTCCGTCTCGATTGTCACAATCGACAGGAGCCCTCCTTTCCCTTTTTAGGGGTCAAAATTAAGGAGAAATTATCATAATTACATGGTGATCTTTTCATTTACTTTCATTTTATTGAGTCAAAATAAAATGGAAACTCATCCCTTTTTTAACATTAACCCGTCCCCATTTCAAATTCAATCACCAACGCCCTTTCTTTTACTATTTTCTCAATTTTTAACACTAGCCCCAACTTTTTTAACATTGTATCTCTTCTTCTACCATTTTTCAACATCAGAACCCTCCTTTTATTACAGGAACCCCGCTTTATTTTGGAGATCAGTCTTACTTTTTTTTTTTGAAGTAATGCACCCCCATGACCCCATTGATAATATTAACCCCTTTCTTACATTTGCACTCCCTTTTTTTTAACATTAACCCCTTTTTTCTAACAGTGTAAAGAGCGGTATCAAATCAATTTTAAAAACGAATTAAATCAAACACTATCTGATTTCCATTTATCTATCTTTTATAAATTTTCTTCGAGACAGCAATTGGAACAGTACATTAGGACGGACATTTAGTCTAGTTTTGATAATTCAGCTATCTTAATTTCAAGATTTTTCATGTTTCAACTCGAATCATGCTGTTCTAAATAGTAAAGAGTTTCTATGACGTCGTCTTCATTGTTATGCCATAATAGAAAGAAATTTAACCAATGAGATCAGTGCGCAAACTGAGAACAAAGTAGCATAAATGCTTATCATATGTTTGAATTCACCAAGTCATTATATATTCGAGATTTAATCACTTGGAGAAGGATATTCTTGTGTGACACCATAATGACGAAATATCCCGTCAGCCGTTTCATGACCATCATCGCTGAGACTGAAATGTTCAAAGAAACGCATCCAATGAAAACAATAAATGCAAATTATTATGTTAAATTGTACAATTGACTGTATGGTTATGACCAAAGACTTATAATGGATTGGTCCAAGTGAAATAGAATAACATAGCTAATAAAACAAAGAGTTTTAAAAATACGAGATCGTCTGATGTAACATGACAATGAAGATTGTCATGGAAACTTCTAAGAACTGATCCTTTGGTTCTTCAGGCCCGGTGTCCCACCCCCTCAGAGACCCTGTTTGTGGATAGAACTGTTTTCTGAGAATAGACATTTTTTTCTCTTCATAAGACTCCAACGTAGACGCCTTCGCTTGCAGTCTCCTACTGCAATTCCTTTCATCCAGGTTTCGTCAATTCTCAAGTCATTCCCATTGCCCTGACCTACGTGTGAATCCTCCCACGAACTCCACTTGAATTCGTGTCGCAGTGACCCAGACACAAACAAACGCTTCATTTAAATAACCGTAATGAAATGATTATAAATTTTTTTCGCCTAGTATTTTTTTTCTTTCGCCTTGATTCTAAGTTGCTTTTTATCACAACTCCCAATACGACATTCTCCGGCCTTTAATAAGCGATAGAAATAATGATTATCCACAGACATCGGTATATAACTCCAGACTATCCTTGTTAATGCAATGGGAGGTGCTGTCTGGCGACGGATCCCCAGTAAGACTCGATCTCGCATCACTTTTTCCTCGGTAACGCGACAGCTGCCTAACTGATTAGGCCAAGGAGCCCTCCTGTCGCATTTGTTAAAATGAGACAATTTAAAAAAAAATCTTCCAATGATTCACCAAATGCCTGTCTGTCTGTGATTGCAAAACTCACGAATGGTGGGAGCAATGACCACCAAATTTTTATAGGTTATTGATAGGACCCCGAGAAAAGTTTTAGTCGGTTTTTTCTAATACCCTACTGAAAAAAAAATAAATAAATATTAGGGATGGTGTCAATTTACAATGAATTTATGCTAAATTGACCCGTTAGTTAGTGTCCAGTGGCGTTCACGCTAACATAAATATCTACTATCTGACTATAATTCACCAGATGTCCGTCCGTTTGTGACTGCGAAACTCAAAAACGGTCAGAGGTCTTGCAACCAAATTTTCTATGGTTATTGGGGGGACCTTTGGGGAGGGGATTCAAAATAAGTTTTATGTTGACACACTAAAGAACAAATGTCGAAATTTTCAGCCCTCTAGCTTCATTAATGCAGCCTGTATGCGTGACACGTACGTAACCATCCATGTAAGCTAGACCGACTTGAAAACTGAAGAAACCTTTGCTGTTGGTTTTGGTTGACGGTTTCTAATAGACTCTGTTCAAAACCTGCGACGTTTTTTTTAAATATTTGTATCTGCAATATCATCATCATCATCATCATCATCATCATCATCATCATCATCATCATCATCATCATCAATCTTTGAATGTCCGTCGCTGGACATAGACCTTCCCCAGGATTCGCCACACTTCTCTATCATGGGCGTCGTGGAGCCAGTGCTTTCTGAATTTGTCTAGCTGGTCTCTCCATCCTCGGTTCCGCATGTGATCTCGGGGCATCCATGTCGTGAGTCGCGATGTCCATCAGTTGTCCGCCATTCTTGCAACATGGCCAGCCCACTGCCATTTGAGCTTTTCAATGGATTCTATGATGTCCTTGACTCTTGTCTTTTCCCGGATGTACTGTGCTGTCTTGTAGTCTCTCCATGTGAGGCCCAGCATAATTTTTTTTTTCATCAAAAATTAGCGGATTCCAAATAAAAACATTAAAAAGGAGGAGAAAAAAAGTTTCAAATTTGTTCTTACAAAATAAATCAAAGAGCTTCTTTTGATATTCATCAGAGTATGACCCGTCAGAAAATGTTCAGATATATCGGCTTGATGCTCCAAAATCAAATAAAAAAATTCATCTTTTTACGCTAAAACTTTTTTTTTTTAAATCTAACTACATTTCAAAGTTTTTTGTTTTTTTTTACTGTCCATTGCTTTTTACAGACACTGTAATATTTTTTTTTTTTTTTTTGTGCATCCGTAGCACATAGCCCACCCGAGATATAAAGCACCATACGCCACTGGTAAGTATTTGTCACTTTGTTGATCGATTTTGCCATCAGGTTCCGGTTGTATTCGGTTTAGCAGGAACATGTACAGTTGAGATGTAATAGCTTTGAGAGTTATTTCTATGTAGTTTGTTGTTTGACCAAGATTTCCCTTCTTCGGAAATGGAAGAATGCAGCCTTCTGACCCTCGGTCAATGGGTTCCTGGTTGCAGAGCCTGTTGCAGGAGAACAACCAATTGTTCAAATTACCCGTTTTCCATACTTGGGGGGGGGATATTGTCTAATCCACAAGCTTTATTGTCTTGTGTATTATTTGGAGCTATTTCAAGTTCATCTACGGTGAAATTCCTTTTCTTGGTGTTTAATTCATAGGCGTTAATCCTCTTTGTTGGCTTACGGAGGATTTTCAGTTGGTTTCCATGAAGACTTTCAAAATGGCTTCTTCATTTTCCCGAGCGTTTCTTCTGATCATTAGCTTTCAGATTTGCTTTATTAGAATTCTTTCGTTCACTAATTTCATCAGCAGTCTCCCTAGCTGTGGATGTTTATTTTTGTTTATTTTTTGTTGGCATGAACTTAATCAATCTTGTTGACTTTAGTCAATAAGTATGCGGCTTGTTCAGCTTTAAGTGTCTCCTTTAATTTCTTTTGTATATTTTCGAGGTTGTCATTATTCAATCTGGTTATTGATTTGGTTTGCTTCCTGTGACCCCCCCCCTTTCCTTACCACTTCTTCAGATTCCCACGGAACTTTTAAAAATATTTTTTGGCTTTAATGGAATTCATTCAGTAGCTGCTTCCTTAGAAGTTGTTTCAAAGTTATAATATACTTGGTTTGCGGAAACATTACTTCCTAGAGGATGCTGAAACGTTTTTTTTTTAAAGAAAGTTCAGATTGCTCAGAAATATCTTTATTGTTCCAAATAACAGACCAGTCGTATCTATGATTCTTTGCTAGTTTCAATTCGTTTGCTCTCAAGCTGAGGCGGGTAGTAGCTGAGACATTACGGTGGTCTGAGCTGACATTATCAAAAGTGTTGTAGGGGTGACAATTTACGGCGTTTTTACCCCGATTCATGTTGATAGGGATATAAACAATTTTAGCTTTAATTCCAGGTAGATATTTGAGTGAATGTCCAGAGTTTTAATATTGTAATCACCATCATTATCAATGACAGCAGCTCAACGGGAAAGCAAAGTTTTGATTCCACGATGAAAAGATTCTGAATTGGTTTCTTTTTTTAATTCTGAGTTTTTCTTTTTGCCCTATAGGTCGTCATTCTCCGGGGTGTCAAGTTCTAATATACACCATAAACGACACACAGTCGGATAGGAGAGATGACCAACTATATCCAGATGCCGTTTTGAGCCATTAAAACCTGGTTTTGCCTTTGCTGGTTGGCTACTGATTTATAGCATGAAATAAGTGTTTACTTTCTGAATACCTTAATGAAATCATCTGCAGTGAACCAGTGACCCTAAGACAGTTGATGATCACTTTGCATTGATGATGATGGCTTGGCCCACGAACGAAGATTTGCGTCTTTTCAGGCCCTACGACGGTGGGGCCTGTACGTGAGTAGCCCAAAGGCCTGCGTAAATAAAGTTCTAAGGTTAGGTCCGACTGAAAGTTGTTAACTGGAACCAACCATTATTTTCCAAACAACCTAATAGCTATGTCGACAGTGGAATAGCGAAACTTCTGATTTCCAAAGTGATAGGTAAATGATCTCAGGCAACGAATTCAATGTGCATTTTACGTTGTAAATGATTAATACGTACCCGTCAAATATGACAAAGTTATTTATGAATAGATCGGAGCCTAAAGTCATTTTTATTATATATTAATAATCTGAGTATCTTAACTTGACGTTTTTTTCGAGTCTCAACTCATTTCAAGCTGTGTTTTAAAGTGTGAAGTCTCAAGAGTTTCTGTGAAGTAATTTTCATTGTCATGTTATTAGAGGAAGATAAATTAACCAATTAGAACATCCTGTTTGAGTCCAAACACACAAAAAGGGGAAAAATTTGTATACATGCTCATTATATGTGTGGATTAATCATGATTGTGACCATATGTAAATATCGTTGATGTTGCTTTGTAGACAGACAACAGATAGTGAGAATTAACATTTTAATAATACATAGTGTGCGGACCAGGATCGGAGTGGCCAATCGATTAACGGCATAGAGAACGGAACTGGCGAACTGATTTCAAACCCTGGTTGAGACAGTTTGTGTTCAATTGGCACTAATGCCTAGCTTTTGGTAAATATTAGGACAGACTGGGCTCTCTAGCCATGGCAGGCAGCCAGTCTAAGACAAACAACTCTGATTCTAAATCGGCTAAAGAGATGGGCTCAGATATGCGCATAGCCGACCCAACCCTTTAAACCAAGGTATACTATGGTCCAACGAGCTGGCACGGATAGAAACAGGTTTTACAGGAGCCTCACTCTCCTGAAAGATGCCTAGGCTAGCTATGAGAGTCTGGCTAGTAAACCAATACCACTGTGCAGTGAGTTCTATCCTCACTGAATGACACAGACATATGGCTTTGTGCAATACTAAGGTAGGTTTAATAAACGGGTGACTACTCAAGAACACCAGGCACTGTAAATAGCTGATGGCATTGAGTCAAACTGAAGAAAACTTCGTAAATAAATAATACTGATTAGCCTTGCTAAATGTCCTTTATTTGAAGACTAAAAGAGACTCCAGGCAGAAATGGTCAATATGATTGCTTCTGATTGCACAAAAACAATCTATAGAGTTTTGCTTCCGTATATTTTAGCTTCAAGAACTTCCAGATTCGATCATATATGTTTGTGAAAACTACTTTAATCATTTGACTTCCAGTCTTCGAATAAGGTCAGAGAAACAAGATACAAAACTATTATTTAGTTTCGTTTGTGTATTTTCCCCATTTACCAACTTAATTACAAAGGAATCCGGCGAAATATTATGGGGTGTCGCGAGAATTTATTTTTGTGAAAAGACGAATATCAATAAAATTCTTCTGTGTTCTGGTTCGATCCTGAGGAACAACAGCCAAAGGTTTTGGGCTGGTCACTCGTATCCCACACTCACTTGAATCGGAATAAAGTAAACATCCAATGTAATGGGTTCCGTCCTAACGTCACTCATTCTAACGGCACTCTTTAACAGCCCTTGCGTTCTAACGGAACACTTATTTTTACATCCTCGCAAGACTGTTGGAGATTACACCGAGCAAATTAAAAAGTGAATAATTTGCAAGCCGTATTTTATTACGCCCCAGAGTGTAATAACGCATTTGCTTCTAGCAAAAAAAAACGTTTGCCTGGTTTTTCTCAACCAATGAAATCAATTTTCCACTGAGGCTCCGGGTGAGGAGAACGTCGGGTACGAAGGGCAGAGGAAGGGTAGGTCGAAGTGATAAAGATGAGATCTGAAATTAGCACCCGTCTGGTTTCTAACACGAAAGAGCACAAGAGGGAAAGAAAAAAGAGGAGAGAGAGAGAGAGAGAGAGAGAGAGAGAGAATGAATGAAGGAGGGAAAGAACAAAATTTCCCCTCTAATCGCAACTCAGCAACTAAGAAGATTTTTCCAAAAAAGAATGTTCTCTCTACTCATTAAGGGGAGTGGATGCAAAATTTTAATTTTCTATTGGGTCAGTGCAAAATTAATTGCAGAACGAAATTAACGCTTAAGGTCGTCCCTAGGAATCTTGATGGGCTGGACGAGCTGAACTTAGGTGTCCTGAGCGACACCAGTTTTAACACAACAGACAAACAAACCGAGATATTTCAGTGAAAGTACTCTTCAAAAGTACGTAGAAATAAATATAACACTATTTTTACATTTTCATTTTCGACATCACCATATTCCCCGCATAAATACCTCACGCACATTACCCCCACGCTCAATTGTCTCCACGCGCAGTTATCCCAACTTAGTTGTCGCCGCTCAATAATCACACACTAAATAGTCGGCCAACCGTAGAATTTTTGATTTCCTTCTCATTTTGAACTCATACAACAAAATTTGTAAGGTGCAAGTGTGACTTTTAACATATTGGATTTAAACAGTGGCAAAAATCTCTCCACTTTTAGCCATTTAGAATTGCCAATTTAAAATTGCCAATAGAAAAAATCATACAAATGGATATATAATGTGTATTTGCAAAGATAGCCCTATCTATCTATTGATCTACCAATTTATTTCAGCCTCTCCCTATCGATCTGATTTTATTCGTATCTATCTATAGCATTTCTATACTAAGTCACCGTAATCTGGTTCACTGAACAATCAGCCAAGTGGTTGGGTATTCTTTCTTTTTCGCCTGTTTTTTTCATTGTGTCAGCGCTATCGAACATACAATTTGGCGTAGAACCCTGAAAATTTGCATGGGTAATCCACCTCGTATTCTTTTTAATATTGTGTCAGCAGTAGGGACACACATTTTTGAATATACCTTGTGGACACCTTCTAAAAACGCTTTTCTGATTTGGAGAAAAATACTCTCCTTCAGCAAAATATAACAATGGGGGGATATGAGTATCGCAACTTTAGATGAAATAGTAGCAGTAGTGAGAGACACACGTTTCTTTTTTGCAGCACAAAAAAAATGTTCAAAAGTTGGTAGTAATTTTTCCATTAATTATTTTTTATTAGAGGAAGTATTGTTAACAAGGATGAATACATTTACGGTCGCTCTTTTGCCTATAGTTATCGGCATTTTACCTACAATCATTGTCGACCAATCAGAACAACTTTCTTCCAACACCCGGGTAGGGCGTGGATTTGTGCGTATTTACACATCTCCACAGTCATTTGTTTACACGGTCTTGTGCATTTCTGCATAGATACGGGCGGCAATGTTGTTACTGTAGCACGTTTCTTGTTTTGGCAGTGCAGAAATTAGCTATTTCTTAGCCATTTATTTTTAAATGGCTATAAAATGGCTAATAGCGTTTTTAAGCACGATTTTGACACTTTTTCGGGGTCACGCAGAATTTCTTTTATTTCAGTTTGCAACTCAGACGGATGGGTCTACCAATGGGAACGCCTTTTTTTGTTTGCAATCTCAAATAGAGTACGGGACTTGAGGCCAATACACACTCACGTCAGCTGTCCACTCAGAGAGTGTAATGGTTAACACGTCTGCCTCACTTGTAGGGTTCGATTCCTGGTATTAACAAAGGGTGCAAATCTACGCTGGTATAGTGAACTCAGCAGCTAATTGAGTACCCCTTCAGAGTACTTGCATCCGTTCATGAAAACTTGTAGGAATGAATTCGTGGCCGTGGCCAGACTTGCAAAGATCGCTGAGCTGATGAATGCAAAGGACATTGTCGCCGGTCATACTCCTATGAGAGTTATTCGTTAAGTGACATACACTTCCCAAAGGTAATGACTTGATGAATGTATCCATCAGAAACTGTCAACATAGTTTTCCAGTTACGTATATATCACAAATCATACCAATGGAGCATCTACTACTTACTATGTCTAGACATACTAAATATCTACTATGTCTTGCAAAAACTTCTTTTTAAAAAAAATTAAGCTCTAAATAGTTTTTTTCGTGGGGGTCAATTCGCAAGGTAAGTTTATGCTGTTTTAGTTGAAAATTCAGATTTTTTTTTTGATCATTTCCAAACAAGAAGTGATAGATGTAAATTATTCAATGATAAGCCCTTCCCCTTTTTTCTTGATTGATCACTTTCAACGCGGCTTGTTGGCAAGAGTCATGTGACGGTTTCTATTAAGCGACTAACCAGACTTTTTCCTATTATTAATTGATTCGAAAGTCGAGAAAGTCACAAATTTATATCCCTCTCTCTCTCTCTCTCTCTCTCTCTCTCTCTGTATATATATATTGTGAAAGCTTTTTAATGTTTGTTTAAAACTGTAAAGCTTTTGTAGACTATATATATATATATATATATATATATTTATATATATATATATATTTATATATATATAGATTACTAACGTATTTGTGCATATGGATGTACTCCAAGATGTCGAGAACTACGCATCACAGAAGAGAAACAAAAACAAGTCTGAATTCAGCATGTCTATAATAACCTATAGCACACAACTTTAGGTTGAATTTTGCAAAAAGAAAACAATCGATTGTTATATGGTCTCCATTCGCACTCTCAGTGTCGCCAGTGCTGTCATTTTTGGAGATTTCCCTCGAGCAATGCCAGGTATCTCAGCTAATATATATATATATATATATATATATATATATATATATATATATATATATATATGTAAGTGTGTGTGTGTGTGTGTGTGTGTATTTATGAATGTGCGTGTGTGTGTGTGTGTACATATCAATCCTCTATTCTAGAGTGTATTTTATGCATATATACGTATTATGTAAAACAAAAGAAGAATATATAACAAAGAAAGAGAGAAAGAAAGAGAGAAATAAAAAAAGATAGAAAAATATGTGCATGTGACAAAAAAAAGGAAAGAGAGAAAATATACGCATGTGACAAAAAAAAGAAAGAAAGGGAGAGAAAGAAAAGAAAAAAAGGAAGAAAAACGTGTGCACGTGACAAAGGAAGAAGGAAAAAAAGAAAGAACAATTTGTGTATGTGAAAAAGAAAAAAAGGAGGAAAAATATGTGCATGCGAGAAAGAAAGAAAAGTGAGAGAAAGAAGGAAAGAAAAATATGCACGTGTGAGAAAGAAAGAAAAGAAAGAAAAATACGTACACAATAAAAAAGAAAGTAAAATATGTACAAGTGACAACGAAAGAAAGGAAGAAAAATATGCAAATATGATGGAGAGAGAAAGTGAGTAAGGAAGAGGGGAAGAAAAATATGTGCATGTTAAGAGAAAGAATGAATGAATGAATGAAAGAAAGAAAAAGAAAAAAAGGCGGTGTCATAAAGCTGAAAGACAAAGGCAGTATCTAACCAACCGAGTTTGTCACGCGCTTGACTGAAATTCCAATCAAGGGTGTGAAAAATGTGTCAAGACAAATATTCGTCGTCGTTGGCAATTTTGGTTGAGTTGCTGATTCGAAAACTTCTTATAAATCTTTCATTCGTCCACCCTCGTGCATTTTCTCCTGGGGGACCGTGTATTCGATGTGGCCCGTCTGTCTTTCTGTCTTTCCGTCTGTCCACGAGATATCTCCAAATGTACTAAAGGAAGTTCAATTTTAGTGGAGGGGTGGAAAGAATTAAATTTTGGGACGAATCCATTCACAAATATCTTACCCCAACATCGTACTTATATATCCACACCGCAAAATATCGCACAAAATTCCATCATTTTCCTCGCGATATATCCTAAAGTCCTCGATGAATATCAGAGATATTTTGTGGAGGGGTGTGATATAGGGCTTAGAAGAGTTGGTTGAATTTGGGGGCGGATCCAGGAATATTTCTGGTTAAAAGATATTTCTCTTGGTTTTCTTTTCGTATATTTATGAATATGCTAATGACTGCCCACACGATACCTCCCAAAGTTCTCAACGAATTTCAATGAAAATTTTTGGAAGGTTGGAAAAGAATACGAAAGAAGTGGTTGAATGTCGGGGTGGATCTATTCACAATTACCCACCTCCCACCTACCCCAAAAAGCAATGACGTTTTCTGAGGTCTGTGCTCTCTTCTAGAGTTAGGTTGAAAGAGTGATAGGACCCGTGCTCCCACCGGACATTAGTTTGGTCCAAAGGCCAAGCTATTATAAACGAGGCGTCAACACGTCTCCATCCTGGAGAAAAGTGTCTCTTGGAAAAGAGATTCCTTCTGTGTTTTATATATGTATGTATTGCAAGGCTCTTCCATAGGAATTGAACACTCTGGTACATATTGATTAAATTCAGCCTTACTGACTGTCCAGCACCGTAGTCCATAGGTAGGGTATCGGCCTACGGGTCTGAGGTGAAAGTATCAATTCTGTTTCGCGGTACAGGATGGGATAATAAAGTCTATCGCCACATACAGAATAAAACAGCTGTTTGTGGATGACACAATAATGTATTATATTATATATATGGTGGGTAATAATAGCGACCCCTCCCTCCAAAAATTTTTCGCTGGATTCCTTTGTAATTAAGTGGGTAAATGGGGAAAATACACAAATGAAACTAAATAATAGTCTTTTGTATCTTGTTTCTCTAACCGTATTTTTGCTTTCGAAATTTGGAATAGAAAAATAGAATAGCAAATTTTGTCAATCGTATCCAGCATATTGAATCATTGGCAATGTTTGCTACGGAAGATCATACGCGACAATTTCTTCTGGTTTCATTTTGTTTGTTTTTTTTCCTAATTTTGAAAAGATGTATTTATATTCATTCATTCTTTTTAAATCCTGATTTCTCCTACAAGTAGATATTAAAATTTTTTCTCGTGGCCTTGAAAAAGGGTGACTTAATAATCTTTTTTGCCGTCTGAACGGGGTCAAGGAGTGCATTTCTACAAATAAAAAGCTGCCAAATGTCAACATGATCATCTTTATCAGTTTTCATTGTGTTCATGAGCTTCCTTAAGTGTTCATTGAACTTCCATTGACCCTATACTATAAACAATACACACACACACACACACACACACACATATACATACATACATATATATATATATATATATATATATATATATAATTCGACAGAATAATTATGAATGCGTTATATTATTTGATGATTCCCTGTTATTGCACAGAGAAAGGATCACTCGACCTAAACAGCGTAGATAGAACAATCAATAAGAGAAAAATAGGGTAGCTGCAGGACTGATTTCTTAATGATATAATAATCTGCATAAGAAACAACAAGTACAGACAATGACTGTGTATGAACGAAATAAGAAGAGTCAGGACAAAGCGGTTATTCGGACCTTACCCTTTTCGTTTTTAGCTCAATGGTTAAGAGCGACGCTATGTTGAAGCAGCTACTTTGATCCCAGCAGTTGCCCCTATCTTCTATTCTCGTTGTCTAGGTCGAGTGATTTAATTTTTCAAAAGCACCTTCCGATTTTTAAAATGCTAGTGCAAGCTCTGCTAGATGCATTAAGCCAATAAAAAATTGAAATGTAACATACTTGTTCTCATTTCTTCAATTCCACATCGTCAAATCAATACCACTATTTCATCGTAATACCCTAAGCCCATACTGCATATATATATATATATACATATATATATATATATATATATATATATGTATATATATATGTATATATAAATATATATATGTATATATATATATATATATATATATATATATATATATATATATATATATATATATATATATATATATACATATACACCCTTGATTAGAATTTCAGTATATATATATATATATATGTGCATACATATATATATATATAAATATATACACCCTTGATTGGAATTTCAGTATATATATATATATATATATATATATATATATATATATATATATACATATATATATATATATATATATATATATATATATATATATATATATATATGCATATATATATACACACACACACACACACACACATATATATATATATATATATATATATATATATATATATATATATATATATATATGAAGAGGGAATTCTGCAATCAACTTGTATTTACATGTTTCTACGTATATTATTGTTCCTGCGTCAACGTTATATAAGAGATAGAGTCCTCTGCGGACTTAATAAAACGATTTTGTTTGTTTCTACTCTACGAAATTATTCTCAGAGGGAAATATGATTAATTATCTAAATTCATCTTAATATGACTGTTTGACGACCTCTTCTCTGTATAGAAATGTTGACTCTCCTCCAAAAGGGTTGTTATTTTGGCTATTTTATGGCCAAATTTGATAAATATCGCCGTTTTTAAGTGCATTGAGTTATTAACTTTTTGGTTTGGCCATATAATTATTGGCTACTCTTTTGGCCATTTTTAGCATTTAACCATTCCATTCGAACAATTCATTTTAAAAAACGGAGTGAAATCCTTCGAAAGTAATTTTCGTGCTTTCAATCTACAAGACCTTCGTTTCCGCAGGAAATTCGTCAGTTTGAAAAACGTCATTTTATCAGCTCATGCAGGGCGTTCTATTTACAATCTAATTCTAATGACTATTATTTTCTGCCGTATTATATTTAATAAATTCTTATTATTCCTATGCACTAAAGTATTGCAATAATTTATAAGCAATTTTCGTATCAGTTTGTTTCCGGCTATTTTTACGCGTTTTGGGCCAGAAATGTCTCCAACCATATGGCAAATACGTTTCCATTGATACTACTCATCTATACTTGAGCTAAACATGCAGGACTATCGATAGATTTATACATAGATGTGCAAAAGTATACACTGGTCTTTTTTTTAAAGCTAAAAACTAATACACTGTTGGAAACTTTTGAAACAGTAAAAAAAAATCATCCTTAACGATAGATGCAAATAATTCATGGATCAAAGGCCGAAATTCATCAAGGAACCTCAGACTTCACAGTCAACTATTTTGCACTCTCACAACTGAACTACACTCGCAAAGACAGCTTATTGTTGGAAACCGGTTTTTCGATGGAAACTTTTGAAACAGTAAAAAAAAAGAATCACCCTTAAAGATGGATGCGAATAATTCATTGAATAGAGGCAGAAATTCATCTAGGAACCTCAGACTTCGCAGTCAACTATTGTGCACTCTCACAACTGAACTACACTCGCCAAGACAGCTTAGAAATGCTTTTATGGAAACGGCAGTGCCAAAAAGAATTCGCTCATCAGGTACTATGTTATTGAATGAGAGTCGCCATTTGTCGGCTAATTCGCACGCCAACGGCAAATCTAGTGAACAGTCGAACCTTGCCATCAAATTAAGGCCCATTGGCCCAACAGGCCTACACTTAAATCACTTAATGACGACCACGAAAAGTAGAATCCTTTTCAAAGGTCCTAATTTTCGCCTCCCCCTCCGAAGAGGCCGATCCGAAACCAGTAAATTAGACTAGGAGTTGAAGATAAAGTTGATGATTGAGTCCAACATGGATTCACAGTAGACCGCCAAAAGGCATTCCGGCAGGAACCAATTGTGACAATTAGAATTATGGGGTTGCTACTCTAACACTAAGGTCGATACGTACCAATAATAGTACCAAACATGACGCGAGAATGATACGGATTCTGATGGTACCAAATGCTTTTTTCGCTACGAAGTATCATAATTGAACCTAATGTAGTTAATATAATTAATTCCCAAGTCTACAATATCGAATCACTGTGTCACCACAAGTGACAGTCCCAACCAATCAGATAAGTCAGCTACACATTCCTCTTTCTTTGCTCGTCATCAACGAGTGCTCACATTGAGGGTGAGGCACAACCTTGAAAACATCTTACATGAGTGGACCACTTGGCATCATCTAAAAACAGTTCTTCAAAATGGTTAGGAGGGATCACAATGGTCATCCTGGACGAAGAATACCCGAATTTTGAGCTGTTTTTTTTTTGTTTTTTTTTAATATTAGATATTTTTTTAGATATTTACTTCTGGCACGTGCACAGGCTATGGTGATTCATTAATGCGACATATAGATATAACAACTGTCAAATTTCCCCGATTCGCTTGACCTCTTTATCATGGGTGTCGCAGAACCAGCACTTTCTAAAAAAATTTTAGTTCGTGACACCATCTTACTTACTGCCTGCCACAGTTTCACATATGACCTCTGTGTATCCTCTTTGTGATTCGTGGTGTCCAAGTTGCCTGGCATACTTGCAACATAACCAGCCCATTGCCATCCGGGTTTACTAATGGTTTCTATGATATCTCTGACCACTGTTTGTTCTCTAATCTATTTATTTAATCACTGTCCCACCACAGTAATATTTGACACAAAGTCGGGCTTAACGTGGGAAGAAATAGGAGCAAACCTTCCAAAAATGGCTCCAGCCGATGCGGTTACGGTTGCCAAGCGCTCCGTAGAAGCTAGACAACCTCCGCCACGAAAGCGTCCACCAGGGCACCTGCTCCTTTAAGTGCAATGGAGCAGTGCTGCCCCGGGGTAACGGATTCCCCGCCGCTGGGCCGAGTAATAATGGGAGAGCTGAAGGACGAGTCCAAAGGCTCCCCAATGCGCTTAGCAAAGTGCAGCCTCAGTAAAACTTCATTGGCTAACGCTTGCACTGGCGCACTCGGACTTTGATGTCAACCCACACACTATCTCCGGCCCATTCGACGGGCAAGTGTCAGGAGCTGCGCCTCGGTCTCTGCCGTGGAACAGATATTACACTTTGATCCCGAAGGAAAAAGTGTCAAGGGGCTGAACTGTTTGTTCTGTAATATTCTGTTCTGTCTTGTCATCTCACTATGCGATGTTACCCATGAAGCAGGTTATGTGATTCTCAGTTTGCAGGTCAATCTTTTTGCTTAGTTTCCATGTTTCTCCCCGATAGGTAACTACCAGGAGGATGCATTGGTTGAAGACTCTTCTTTTGATGAATTTTCTTGTTCTTGAAGGTTGAGCTTCCTCTACCGAAAGCCTGCCATCCTACAGTGATTCTTCGCTTGATTTCTTCTTCTTTTGAGGATTCCAATGGAGACATGACACCCTCGGTAATCATTAAATTGAATACTTTTTTGAAGTATCCGTTCGATAAAACAAGCCCGTTACATCATGAGTTACATGAATAGCGAGTATAAAATAATACGTTGAATCATAGCATCCGCTTAAGTAATTAGTTGTTTATTGGAAGACACAGTGGAAGCGTGACGTATATTTGCAAGAATGGAGAAAGTTTCGAAGAAAATATTATGCAATGCTTTTTTTCTAGACTGAAATTAGAAACCGTCAACTAAAACTGTCACCAAACCCGTCAACATAGGATTCCCCTGTTTTGTTAAGCTAGGCTGGCCTTCTAGCTGGCTATATGTATATCTTACGCACAAGCTGCACCAACGGAGCTACAAGGCTGAATATTTAAACATTTACTCTTTGTTATGTCTAGAAAAACTGTTTTTTTCTGTCTTTTGAAAATTGCCCATCTAAATTTAGTTTTTAGTATGTATGTGTGTATGTTGGGGAGGGGGGTAATTTGAAAAATTGGTCCCTTGGTTTGTATCTGGTAGTATTAACATTTGCTTTTTTGTTTTGTTTTTTTTTTTTTGAAAATCAGACTTTAATGATCGCTGCTCAACAAAAGGTGACAAAAGTAACTTATTCATTGATCACCCCTTTTCCCCAATTATTTTGATTGATCATTCCCCACCCTGCCAAAAGAAGTTGGTCGTGTGACGGTTTCTATCTCCACCACACACGCTATGTTGAGTCGATAGATATTCAAAATCGAATTATCCCATGATCTAGCTGATGGTTGGGATCTTCAGGGCATTCCCTGTTGCAATGAAGGTTGCTTGACGGTATCCATCCCCTCTTCAATAAACAGATTGCACTAGGTTACATGGTCCCAGTAACAGAGGGTAATCCCTGGCCTGGACGATTAATTCATGTCTATCCCAAACTACCTCGCACTAGAATTTGAACTCGGTTCGTGGGCTCTAGTTTCCATACTGTTAACCGTTAAGCCAAATCTGCACCACCCTATAAACTATTCGCAATATCTGTTCACTACATAAAGTTATGTTCAATGTCGAAGTCGCGAAAAAGACCTTTATAATTGACGGAGATGCTTTAGAAAAAGTTTAGGGATACATTTATCCAAGTCAGGCGATAAAATGATAACGGAATAAGATGGGACATAAAGATTGAGTGGAAAACATTTGGAATGAATAGAAACATACCGAAAAGCAAATTGCTAATATGCATAAAACGTGAAGTATATAATCAATGCATAATACCAGCTATGTCGTACGGTTGCGAAATCTGGATACTGACAAAACCACTCGGAATCCAACTCAGAACCACACAGTGGGCTATGGAAAGAGCGATGTTAGGAATAACTCTAAGCAATAGAAAACGATCAACATGGATCAGAGAGAGGACCAGAGTGAAGGATATAGTACAAGTAATTAAACAACAAAAATAGAGATGCGCAAGACACATAGCAAGAAGAAGGAACAACGATGGGTGTCTGTGGAAGAGTAAACGCAGTTGGAAAAGACTGGATATAAAAAAGAAAGATGAGAAAGAAAATTTCGTCGGTAAGACATGACAGGGGTTAGCGCAGTCACGCCCCCCATGAAAGGGGAATGGGAAAGGCCCATGTCCAGCAGTGGTCTCAATGTCTCCTGATGATGATGATATTTGTCTACACGTTATACTTTCTATGGAAATTTGGCACCTGCTTATTATCTTTTGTGTGCTTTCGGTATTTGGTGGGTGGCAAAAGGGTGAGGTTGGCCCCGGGCAAACTGACTTCACCTTAAAATTCCATTGCTCAGACTGCAGGGTTATTCAGCACAGTTAGTCTATGGTCCTCCTGCTGTGGAACAACCCCCAGCCCCCAGCAACAATCTTCACTCGGAAAGCCAGGCCTTACAAACACGCCATACGCCACTTGTCTAATAAATCGTATCCATGATATCATGGGTTTCATAAAACAACTAGCAGAGAATCCCGGCGTTGCCCGGGGAAAATAACTTTTTTCACCACCAGAGAGCCTCTTCCATTGGCCGGACGTTTGAATTTAGCATATTTCAATACCCAGGTATTGGAATTGACATCTTTCAGTGACCGGGCGTTTGAATTCGGCATCTTTGGTGCCTACGTATTGGAAATCTGAATAATTTAGCATTCAGACGTGATATAAAAATGTCTATTCCAAAAGGTTAAAGTCATAAAAAAAACTTGACGAAAAATATCCCTAACTGTAATTCATATATATATATATATATATATATATATATATATATATATATATATATATACATATATATACATATACATATATATATATATATAACTTTCTTGGCTATATATTTATATATCGTGTGTGTGCATAAGTTTAGTAAAATACAGTCCAGGTATTTTTAGAGGAACTGAATTCTTCCATGACAAAATCTCTTGATATTTAAAACTCTTTTTAAGACAATGAAATTTAAATGCAAATTTTAGTTATAAAATCAAATTCAGTATAAAATACAGAATACTCTGAACACAGTACATTAACAACGATCGGGAAATAACTGATTTGCATAAATCGTAAGATGATTTGGAAGAGTATAAAATTTATTAATTTCTAAGAGAAAAATAATCTTTCAGCGTTTCGTTGCACAGTTTAATTGTTTATTCTATTCACATTGTCTAGCCCAAATTCACCAAGCAATGTCAAGTTTCAATGTGATATAGCACAATTTATAATCATCCTGTTGGATCATATATCCATTTCTTAAAAACATAATCGTCTGCGTTGAAAGAAACAAATAGAGCAGATATAGACTGTGAATAAAGAAAACGAAAATTTGGAGTGAAAATAGTTATTTGGGCCATTGTATTACTAGCAGCGGTTGTTCAGCTCAATGGTAAGAGCAGCAGACCGTTGAAGCGGCTACAATATATATATATATATATATATATATATATATATATATATATATATATATATATATACTGGGTGGCCCCGATAATGATGTCACCAATATTAATGGCACTGGTAATAGTGGTACCAGAAATAATGGCCTAGTAAAAATGGCACCGGTTATAATGGCCTGGTAAAATGACACCGGTAATAATGGCCCATATATAAAAGTCAGAAGTGGAAAATTGGAAAAAAAAAAAGCCGAACTGATATAAATAGTTCATCAAAAATAGATGTTAACTGAAAATCATGTATTAACATTTTTCAGGCATAATTGAATCAAATTTTTGCTGTTGAATTAGAGAGATCAACGGAGCTTTTTGAATCTCCAACATCCTATTTTGAAACTCAAAAAAACCCCAAAGAATTTCAAAATGTATTCTGAAGTTTTTTGTTGTTTCTTATCAGAAAGAGAGAAGTCCAGATTATTGAATCAAAATGAAGGGCAAAGTTTCGTTTGTTACAACATAGAATTGGACTTTTAAAATGAATGTTTACTTTTTAATCGGTAAATCAATAATTTTTAATGCCATTTCGTCGACAGATCTTAAAATGTTACACAATTTATATTCTGTAATTTAAAAAAATCTACTGAAAATAGTTCGCATCACAATGAATATGATTTGATTTAAGAGTGAAAGACAAAAAGAAAAAAAATGAGGTTGAATCAATTTCTTCAATGTCCAGAAGTAATTAGATTGGCAATCCGTGAAAAAAAACATTTTTATAGCCAAAAAAAAGTTCAATTCTCAATTATGTGAAGTGTCACGTGACGATGTTATTACTTCCGTTTAGAGATTCTTCAAAATACCTACACCCTACTGTCTGGTTTTGATGAAGATAGACTCAAGGGTTTCAAGTGTTTTTGTGGTGTTAGAATAGTGCATTATTGTGTTGTTGACAAGGCACTTATGGATATTGGAGTAGGGCAATGCAACTGTTTGATATGTTGGTAGATGGAACTTTGTTCAGATAAGTTGCAAGTTAATCGGCGCGAGAGAGTGATTGTTGTGAATTCAATGCATGTTGCTGTTATTGTTTTTTTTATCACAGTCGGATATGCAATATCCCAGGTACAACATTTGTCATTTGTAACCAGTTCTTTGAAGGTGGAGAAGTCTCAGTAACTACGAGGTTGAAGCTTTGAATTAACAATGAATCTTGTGTATTTGTTGGGATCAGTGGGATCATTCACAGACAGCTGTTTCGATATATTACATCTCTTCAGTGTGGCTATAGACTTTCCATTATCCCATCCAGTACCGGGAGGCTGAATTGAAACCTTCACTTCAGGCTGATATCCTACCTCTGGACAACGGAACTGGACTGTCAGTAAGGCTGATTTTAAGCGATATATTTGTTTACACAGAAATCCCTCATCGACCAGAGTGCTCGATTCCTATGGAAGAGCATTGCATAAGCTTACAGTGGATGAGTTACCTCACTTAAAGAGTGCTCAACCCTGAATAGAGGAGCATTATATATATATATATATATATATATATATATATATATATATATATATATATATATATATATATATGGTTTTTTCCTGATCTTGATCACAAATGCTTGAAGAATATCAACCTTCATTGGATACATTCTCTTGTACATAAATGACAAAAAGTATTAAAAAACGCAATTGTCTTTGATCAAACTTGTGTTGATGCAACAATGCACACACACACACACACACACACACACACATTTGGCCTAGACAGCGTTAATAAAAAATAAACAGATGAAGATAATGGGCTGCTGCAAGAATCGAACCTGCGACCGATAGGTAGCCGTTCTTACTTAGCGTCGCTCGTTACCATTGAGCTGAACAGTCCGCTGTCACAGCTAGAAATGCTCAATGCCTGTTCCAAAGGTGCATGTCCGGACTTTTATGGAACTGCTTGCCATAATAGTTGTGTAAAATAAATTTTCATTCATCGTACGAAGCTAAGGCTCTGTAACATTCCAGTTACTTCTCTCCAATGTTGCTTAAATTTAGATCTATCTCCAATTTGGATAAGCAAAAGATCTATAATCTGTAGATTTTTTTATCTATTTTCATTGAATTTCTTGACAACTGTTGATCAAAACATTTTAAACTGGACACTGCAATACTAATACATGGCATATATCAAATTCGTATAATGGCTAGTTATCTAGTTATTTCGGTGCATGTACACATGCATTCACTCATACCCACACAGATTTCTCAAGTCATAGCTAGTTAAAACTTACTTGTATTATCACGTAGGATATAAACGGTTACTTATTATTACAAAGATTCAACGTTAGAATCGCTTCTTTTTTTTTAATTGGGAGAAAGAAATGATGTAATTACCAACGAAACCGTATTTATTCTCCCTTTTTCTAATTTCAGAAAAAGACGTGGGGAAAAAAAGTAATCAGAAAAAAGACCCCGAGCAGACCCCAGCGCTTAGGGAAGAGCTGCTGACATCTGCTCAGAGAGACATTTTGTGGGGCTGTGTAGTTTCAGAGGCTTTATCACTCTTACACGACACAGTTATCTCTCTTCTCACAGCTGTGACGTCTTTGATAACAAAGGAAAAAAAGCGACATAGTCGCACGAAGAAGAAATAAGGCGGCCAGGAACTGAAGATACCGTGCTAAAGATAGACGTCACTACACAATCTAGACCAAGGATATTATCTATAGGCTGGACCTCCGAGAGGAATTTCGTCATCATCATCATCATCATCATCATCATCATCATCATCATCATCCTTTTAACGTCTGTTGATGCAGATAGAACTTCCCCAAGATTCGCCGGCGTCGCGGCGCCAATGTTTCCTGAACCTACCTAAATCGTCACGCCATTTTATTTTCTGCCGGCTACAGATTTGCGTATGATATCTAGGGATTCACGAGTCGTGATGTCCAGCGATTGTTGGACATTCTTGCAACATGACCAGCCCATTGTCATTTGGGTTTTCTACTGGTTTCCATATGATATCCCCGACTCCTGTTTTATTTTCTCTAACATTAGGCGCTGTTTTGTCTGATCTCTTGTCCTTTAAGGAAGGGTCGATTCAATGCAGTCGACTTGGTGTGACCCACTCGATGGTGTGACCAACTCGATACCAGGAAAACTCGATGTAACCATTATTATACATTCATTAAAAGACAATAGAGGACGGATATTCGATGTGGCCCAACTCGATGCGACCAAACTTGGTGTGGCCCAACTCGGTGTGGCCCAACTCGATGCAGCCCTACTCGTTCCAAGACAACTAGATGTAACCATTATTATACATTCATTAAATGACAAGAGAGGACGGATATTCGATGAGGCCCAACTCGATGTGACCCAACTCGATGTGGCCCAACTCGATGAGGCCCAATTTGATGCGGCCCAACTTGGTGTGGCCCAACTCAATGCAGCTCTACTCGATACCAGGACAACTCGATGTAACAATTATTATACATTAATTAAATAGCAATAAAAAGACGGATATTCATGTGAATCAACCATATGAAACCAGTGGTATAACCATTTCAAAATTTTGTTTACATTGCAAAACAGCGTTTACGACTGAATCTGTTGTTCAATGGCTAACGGTTTTCGCGCGGGGAAAGTTTTCAAACACAAATATCACTGTTTATATGGTTTACGTAAATAATATTTTTATATGAATTTTTTTCAGGTATTTCTTCTCTCTATTAACACGTTTTTTTAGATAGCATCAATATTTCACGAGGTTCGTGCCTTTTATTTACAAACATAATGTCGGCTTGTTTCCACACCGAGTCAGCCACGGAGAGTCCTACCCTATCCCATTCTTTAGCCGTCGTGTTTTCATTTCTTGTAACTCTTCTAATACGCCATATTATATTCGCTCGATGGCAAATGATGGGGCCAGCTTCTTCCATTGATGGACCTATCGTTTTGGCAAGCACGCAGGACATCGCAGGGTCGAGTTGGAAGTTTTTTGGTACAATGGTTCTCGAGAAATCTAATACAAAATTAATAAACAATGAAAGAGTACAGATCTTTCTTAGGATTCTGTGAATCATCTCACTTGATCGCCTTAAAATGATCTAAATTTACTTATAAAATATCTGAATTGGCTATACTGAAGAATAGGGACCGAAATACTTCGAAGCCGTAGATTCAAATGACAGACGGGAAATTATTTTGCATGACAATTATTGCAGGCGGCTCCACACATCATAAGGTCCGGCATCTCCCTAACATGCACCTTTGGAACGGGCAACGCCCTTCTGTTATAAATCCAGGACTTCAAATCAAAAATAATTTTAATATATTTTTTATAAATACATTATAGTGAAGATTAATTAAGCAAGAACCATAAGTTCAACGACTCGTCCACCATCTGTGGTAGTAGTATCAAGGGGTGGGAGAGGAAGAAGTGTAAGTAGTCTTTTTTTGAATCAACTGATTCTCATACTTATAAAATATTGCGATATAGAAATACTCTGTGCGTATCATTTTCAATAAAAATCGTAAATGGCCATTTTCTTTTTCGTTTTGGGCCATTTTGGGCCATACGTAGACCTTGAATATTCTATTATGACTTTATTAGCAATTGGTAGAAAAACTGATCTGAATTGATGTTATTCCCTTCAATGGCGTCACGATTATTAATTACCACATACCTTTTAATGACATATCACCTCTTACTTAATTCTAATTTCAGTTGTTTATCGTAACTGGGACCGACCGACCGACCGACCAAAAAGCGTCTAATAGAGAAGTGTGGATGCATCTTGAAAAAAGTTCCAGGATAATACGTTCGATTTTTTAATAAAAAAATTACTCAGGGTAATCTAATGATTCTCTTTTTTTTTTTTTTTTCTTTTGTTTTTCTTTTCGTCCACTTTGCGGTATTAGGCAAAGCCCGTCGCCAGGCAGAGGAAGCCAAGGGGGATTTGCCCCCCCCTCCTAGGAGATCACTTGCCCCTCCCCCGGTGAGTGTGATGTTGATTGATTTTAGCGGGCTAATTTTTACAACATGAACCATTTTTACGACACAAGAAAGTGCTTAAACATGTTGGCCACTTTGGGGTGTATTTTTGACCATTTAAAAATAGCTTTTTGGTGTGCTTTGTCCATTTGGGGAGTTTTTTGTTAATTTTTTTTTTTTCTTCAAATTCAGCGCTTTTTTTTTTTTTTTAGCAACACTGGGCACTTTTATTCGCAGCCCACCGGATCTTATGGATAACCCCCGACTCGCTGTGCCCTGGCGACGGGCCTGTATGGGTGCATAGATGCTTCTCACAATGAAGCAAATTCAGTTGCTAACGTTGTATGTCTGGGTCAGTTTCTCAACATGTTACACCTTCAAAGTTTCCACTGTTCGAAAAATTTCACTGAATTCCTCTGAGTGGTTTCTTTCACAGGAATGGAAGTCAGTCCACTTGACGCATTATCTGTAACTTCGAAGCCTTGAATAACTATCCAGGGTTTTTTTCTGTTTTTGTTTTTTTGCATAAAAATCATGGTACGTTGATCGAAAACGTTCAAATCGGATAATCTTGTATATGTACACGTCGATTTGTGCGGTTGATTAGTAACGTAATTTTCTGTACTGTTCATGTCTTCTTATAATTCGATGCATTTTTTCAGCTTAGACTTAGTTACATTAATTTGCACAGCAATACCTCAACCGTACTATACAGGCATTAACAATTTTGAACAAAAATTTTCATCGAGAAATCGATCTGATTTTAAAAATGTGATAGAAAATTTTAAAATTCCGTGATCGATTTTTAAAAGGTTTTTCGAAGATAAGATAAGGCTAAACTTTTGGATAAACAAAAACAAAAAACATATTCTGATAATGAAGATTTTGACTGTTCTAAAGTCAATGTTTCCTATAATCAGAAAAAAATTAATAATAATGCTATTATCGATGACCGTGAAAATTCTTTCTAGAAATTTCTAATTCCGTAGTGGAAAATCTACCGGAAAATTTTTTTTTTGTCAAATTCAGATAATTTTTGTGAGAATACTTAGTTTTACCGAAGGAACTTACAATATTGAAATGTACCACAGATGCACTGTGCAACATAAACACACTTTGTGTCGTCTGCAACAATCAGCAGTTTGAAATACCGGACAATTCACATGAACAAAGAAAAAACGGAACAGAAGACATGAAAAATATACTCAGTAAATATTTTTTCATCATTTTCATGTATTTAATTATTCATCCTTGTTGCAATTCTTCTATAAAAATTTCAGTCGAAGTACAATATAGAAACATCGAAAAATATATATATATTTCAAAAATATTGGATTAGTCTGAATAATCGATAGAAATTGTGAAAAATCTTTCCTTTTTTTCTCAAGTATTCAATGAAAATATTTTTTCCTGACCCAAAACCTAAATTATGATTAATTGAATAAAACTACAATTGCTGAGAATAAAAATATTTTGCTTAATTTTCCTATTTTTAAAATATCTAAATTGACTGCCAGTTTCTAAATAAGATCGATATGATTAACATCTCGAGGAATTTATCTGTTGAATGTGTAAAAAAAATCTATGAAAGCAAGAAAATATAAACAAAATAAATCATAAAAAAAAAAAGTTAGGGTCGGGGGGGGAGAAAAAAAATTTTTCCCGAAATTTGAAATGAAAAATTACATTTCTGAAATTTCGTCTTTCAATAAATAAGTACTGAAAATTTTATTAAAATCGAATGATATGCTGATTTTTGCTAGAATTTTGAATTTCTCATGTGTCGATTTTTCGGTGAAGATAACGTCCGTGTTGTTCACACTTTGTACTACATCAAACCCCGCACTAGTCAAAACCGCACTATTTAACGTATTCCTCTACTTCATTTGGATTCCTGGCTTTGAATCCTGTTTCTAAAAAGCTGTTTATCGTGTAAACAACCAGGCTGTTCAGAAACCATTTATAGCCCTACACCGAACAGCTTCCACCATCCTTACGGCTTGTTTGTGAATCGCCTGCTCGCCAAATGATTTCTGTCTTTGTGCATGGGGCGAGAAATGTGCAAGAGCTGTTTCCAATATTCCGCCTTCTCCTTCTCTCTCTCTCTCTCTCACACACACATGCACACACTTTCTCTCTCTCTCTCTCTCTCTCCCTCTCTCTCTCTCTCAGCTTTTCTCCCCGACCAACTCTTCTCCATCTCTTTCTAACTCTCTCCCTCTCTCCTTTTCTTTGCCCTCTCCTTCTGTCTCTCTTCCCCCTTCCTCTCCTTTCATCGACCTTTCTTCGTCTCTCTCTCTCTCAGCTTCTCTCCCCGATCAACTTTTCTCCATCCCTTTCTAACTCTCTCCCCCTCTTCTTTTCTTTGCCCTCTCCTTCTTTTATCTCTCTTCCCCCTTCCTCTCCTTTCATCGACCTTTCTTCGTCTCTCTCTCTCTCTCTCTCTCTCAGCTTCTCTCCCCTATCAACTCTTCTCCATCCCTTTCTTACTATCTCCCTCTCTCCCTTTCTTTGCCCTCTCTTCTGTCTACCTTTCTTCCCCCTTCCTCTCATTTCATCGACCTTTCTTCATATCTCTCTCTTTCTCTCTCTCTCCTTGCGTCATTCGCTTTTCATGTTTTATGGACGCACCTGTTACAATTTGCATCTTCAACTCCTTGTTATTCTTTCCTTCTTGTTGTCCTTGTACTACTACTACTACTACTACTACTACTACTACTACTACTACTACTACTACACCGTTTTTCCTTACTTTCATAAT
>OY735230.1:44426945-44466945 GCA_963457665.1 Thysanoteuthis rhombus
CCAAGACAAAGAAGAGTAGAAACACGCAAACGTGAGAAATAAACTATTTACGTCTGTGGAATAAATACAAGGGGGTATCGGAAAACAATTTTCAGGAAATCTTGGTTTTATAGCTTTTCGTATTAATATTTCTTACCAACCTGACGAATGGTTCTTATGAGATACAAATATTGAACTCTGTTCCCTGATTTTTTGTAGTCTTCTTCTTCTTCTTCTTCTTCTTCTTCTTCTTCTTCTTCTTCTTCTTCTTCTTCTTCTTATTATTATTATTATTATTATTATTATTATTATTATTATTATTATTATTATTATTATTGATAATAATAATTTATATATCTATACACACACACACACACACACACACACACACACATATATATATATATATATATGGAGTGGGTGCATATGTGTGCACGAGGCAGATCTTAGAATGGTTCTCATGAGATACATATAATGAACTCAATTCCCTGATTTTTTGTAGCCTCCTTCATATTATTATCATTATCATTATTATTATCATTATTATTGATAATAATAATTTTATATATATATATATATATATATATATATATATATATATATATATATATATATATATATATATATATGGGGGGGTGCATATGTGTGCACAAGGCCGATCATAGGAGCTGGGGGCCCGATTGGAGACATTTTTCGCAGGGGCCTCTGGTTAATAGTCAAGGTCTGTAGACTCTTAGAAATATAAAAATAAACTTTATTTCATAATGGTACAATGAAAAGCAATTAGATGTGCGCCTGAAAATTTAACAAACATTTTTACGTCCTTCTGTAATTGATTAACGTTATTAAATTCAAGTACAATAAAAAAATGTATATATAAACAGCGTGAACAAACTTTGTTGAATCTTTAAGAATTCAGAAGAAAATTAACATTGTTGCTGTTCTCTGTAAATCATCTTGTCCATCTGCATATTGGTTAGCATGGGTAGACAGTCCAAAACGCAATAAAATGACTCATTCCTTCCTTTACCTTGTTTAAAGTACTTGGTGGGAAAACCTCCGTTCGATTCATGCATCAATAAGTCTTGGCCGTCCGATGCCTTGTCAGTGGTTGGTGATTTTCCTTCCTTGGACCACTGCCGACGAGTGAACGCCAAAACTGAATGTAAACATCCAAGAAGTGGAGACGTTTCTGAAATACTCCTACCTAATCTTCTAGTCATAACAATTTAGCATTTAATAAAGTCACTCTAATCTCCCTTGTTGTCCACAACTGCAGCATTCAATACGTCAAAATGAAGACTTCAAGGCTGGCATACCCGCTTGTGTACATCTGACCCGGACATGCACAGTTGTACGAGATAGTAGCTGTCATCAGGAGCACATGTCGCTGATCATAATCTTTTGTCTCATAAATAAATCACCATAGAGACCCAAAGAAGCATTTAAAAAAGCAAAAACGTATGAACCGTTTTTTAGATGGTGCTTAGTTGTGTAACCATGCACATATTCAAGGTTGTAGTCTCAAAAATGTGACCTGGAGCGCCCAGAGACATACAGACAAGCAAAGAGAGATGAATCTTAATTCCTCTTGGCTGGTTTGCCGGGCCATTTGTTGGGCTACACGATTTAAGATAGTTGAGTAGATCTAATTCGCGCTGTAAATAGGATATTAAACTCATCGTAAATTTTATATATGTTTATACAATTTTTAAATAGATCAAATTCAAGAACAATAGAAATAACTTCCAAAAACCATGAATAACTTCCAAAAGATATAAAAACATCAAAAATTCAGAATAATTTACGTCAAAGCTGACGAATCTGGATAGTTATATAAAGTGGAACCAAATATATACAGGAACAAAAACAAATTACAATATATACAAATGACAACAACAATACAGAAAAAAACAATGAATGATGAAACATATATTACCAAAAATTGAATATGACTGAGAGGGTACAATTTCAAACACAGAAGCTTTTAATCTACCACAAACCCAATTTCAGCAGTAAACTAAAAACCAGAATAATTAACCCATCAAAAACTGGAGACGGAAACATTTCCAAATAAATTTTCCATAACATTAACGACAACATAATAGTAAATAAAACCAATGGATAAGCACAATAGACACAATCTATTGGCTTAAAAATTCGAAAGATAAAAATAGAGCCACGTACAGTTCGATATTGTGGACTTCTATCCGTCAACTACGGAGTAACTTTTCGACTGTGCAATAGATCTCGCTAAAAGATACACGAAAATTACACAAGACATTTATATAATGAAACGTCGTAGAAAAACAATACTTTGAAATGAAAACATAACCTGAACCAAAAAGAATAACAAAAATAACTTTGACGTACCTATGGGAGCATTTGATTCTGCCCAAATATCGGACCTTATAGGTTTGTATATACTACATATTCTAAAAAGATTCACTGAGAATAAAAAGGTGTAAGTTTATATAGAGATGATAGGTTAGTAATAATTGGAGATAGCAACAGTTCAAAATAAATAAACAACAGAAAAGATGCTCAGAGCACTGAAATGGGTTGGCTTTAAAATAGATATCAACTCAAATATGAAAATAGTCGATGTTTTGAATATAACATTCAATTTGAATGATAATACATAGAAACTGTTTTCAAAAGATCACCACATATTTACCTATGTTAATATTATCTCAAATCATCACACTCTATTCTGAAACAAATGCAAAATTCTATAAGCCTTAGAATAAATAATAATTATTCCAGAATGTGAATATTTGATGAAAATGAAAAATGTTTATAATGATGTTGAGAGAAAAATGAATTCAATAGTAAATGAATTTTTACTGAAAACAAAAGGAAAAAGAAACGAAAACAAAAACCAGAAAATTACATGGTTCAGCCCTCCTTTCTGTAAATTAGTTAACTGAAATATTGGAAAACTTTGAAAATTAATTAATAAAAATTTCCCAAGAGATAGCCCTTTAAACAAAATATTCAACAGAAAGCCATCAAGGTTAGTTACAATTGCGTTAACAATATCAATGAGATTATTAACTCACATAACAAAAAGATCTTAAATTCATATATCAAAACAAATGAACAAACAAAAAAGATTGTAATTGTAGAAACAGAGATACATATCCTCTGGACAATCATTGTGTAACTTAAAACAACATATACCTAACCTCAATATTCACAACTGAACAGCGTAATATTGAAAATATTTATATCAGTGCATTTATGAGCAATCGGAAATCCATGTACTATAACCACAAAAGATCCCTTCTACATGAAACATAAAAAAGGCAATAAGGCACTTTTTGGAATCAGCACCAAAGAGGCCTCAATTCCATACTTAAATAGTTAATCTTTAGCAACTGAAGACCCCCTGATAGTTTCCATAATAGCTGCTTTTTATATCTTGAAAAAAATTTCATTCTTTTGATGTTTGAGGACAAGAAGTATTTGCTTAACCAAAGATGTGACGTGCTTTCAAAATTCCGACATACAGAAAATTTCAAATCAAAACCAATTATATAGAATCAAGGCATTATAGAATAATAATCGCTAATTTTATTGATTTATATACTTACTTGGTTATTCCCCTTTTACGATATCATTAACGTTAAGAGAACATAAATTTTAAACACTACTAATAATATTTGAAGAAATTTTTTAATTACTTTATCTATTAGCAACACGATCTGATTATATTTTTCATTCTTCATAGTAGAATTCTATTTGATATTGATATAGTGTTAACATTCATTCATCATAATACACGTAAATTGAATCTAAATTAACATTGAAAATTAGCACCTCATGATATTAACTTTATTTTCTATAAGTGATTAAAATTTAACCTTGAGAGTTTGATAATTTCGTAACGAGAATGACAAAAATGTCTTTTTCAAAAGTCACAAAATTTGTCAAGAATTAGTTTGTCATTCTCGTGACGCAATCTAATAGACATTCTCCCCGTGAGTGGAATCCATATAATAAAATCCGTTTGAGTTGATTTCAAATACTACGTCCAAAAGGAAATGTTTACGTCATTACATTAAAGTTAAATATGATGCACTTCTCTTGAAAAAATGGATCAACCATGAAACACGTGTCGTGTGCTGTCTCTAATCTCAGGTAAATGTTGCTCTGTATTGTATTAATAATACATGGAACACTTATAATCTGATAAAAGTATTAAATCTTACAATTTCACCTGCACCACATGTTTTACAAAATTATTTTGAAATACATTTGTATATATACACTAACCGAATAATCCATCCCTGGGTCGGATATTCAGCCAGTATACATATATACATACACAGGAACACACATATTTGTATGTGCATATATGTGTGTGTATTTATATTTATATTTTAAGATGGTCAAAAAAGACGTGTGAGTTCGTGTGTGTAAACTCATAGTGAGTGTGTGTGTGTGAGTTTGCTTGAAGCCTTTGTGTACACTGGTAGTATATATCGTAATTCTCTATGTGTAGAAGTGTTGAGGTATGAGAGTGAGTTTGTTGAGCTGAAGAGTTTGTGGGTGACTGTGTGTTTGTCAGTGCGTGTCTGATGATTATTCTATTGTGTGCCAGAGTTATTATGAGTGTGTGAGTAAGAGCGTGTATGTCTTCGTTAGTGTGTGAAAATGGTGTATACCTGTATGTATCGTCATCTGCATAGTATTGTGTGGAGAAGGTGTGTGTGTGTGTGTGTGTGTTTGTGTGTGCTGTTCATGTCATGGATATGTTGAGATGGTAAGTACTAACGTGCATCGATTGGAGTGGGGGTTGGTTAAGAGGAAATTTATATTTTTTTTTTTGTTTTGCTGTAAACTTGGCTAGTTGTTTCGAAATGTTAAATCCTGGACGTTGTTGTATGGTGTTTCCTATCGAAATCATTACGGATTCGACAATCTGGCGACTATTTAGGGGAGATATATGTAATTATCTTGGCTTGTTTAAGGTTGAAATCGTGTCAATCTTGATTGTGATGAATGAGGAATGCATTTCGATAGTTAGCTGTTGGGACCCGTCGTTGCACGTATATTCTGTTTTCAATGAACTGGACGTTTCTCCAAAATATGATTTTGGGCTGACTTTGCAGGGTATTCGGTATATACTTACCTCCGAGGTCATGCTACTTTATGGCTTCCTGAATGTTTGTTCGAGGGTTTCGAATGTTGTTATGACAATTGTAGGCTAAGTAATTGAATATTTTTCCGATCTCAGCAGTGACTGAGTCGGTCAGAGGTATTATGCATCCGTCTGAGTGACTGTTTGCTGGTTTGTTTTCTTTTGCGTTGCTGTGATTTTTTTGGAGTTGTGGATTTCATGCGCTTTACTTCTCGTGTTTTGTATAAATGAATATTGGTGGTAATGTAGTGTTGTGGAGGTGTGCCCTATGTATTTTTCTTTATCAACTAAGAATTGTGGGCTCTGGCTTCTTGGGGTTCTTAGGTAGGAACCTGTGATAAACCTCGATAGAAGTAGACATTGATATGGTCATTTGTCTTCTATATACGCTGCATAGTAGGTAAATGTCTGACCTATGTAATAAGATTTTAAGGAAGGGAAGTGTTGTGTATGTATAAAAATGCACTTTGATCAACATCCGGCTTACATGCAATATAAGATTAAGTGTCTCTTCTGTATACATACACACGTATATATATATGTGTGTGTGTGTGTGTGGTCTCTCGAGCAACCGTTAGTAATCAGTCTCTTAGATTTATTAGTCCCTTTGAGAGGTTCGATCGTCACTCGTTCATAAACTATTGTGGCCCAAACTAGTCTCTCTCTCTCTCTCTCTATATATATATATATATATGTGTGTCTGTGTCTGTGTCTGTGTGTCTGTGTGTATATCCCCAATTATCATCATTATCAGTCTTTTAACGTCCGTCGTTGGACATAGACCTTCCCCAGGATTCGCCACAATTCTCTATTATGGGTGTCGCGGAACCAGTATTTCCTGAATCTGTCTAGTTCATCTCTCCATCTTGTGTTCTGTCGGCCTCAGTTTCTGATGTGATCTCTGGGGATCCATGTTGTGAGACGTGATCTCCATCGGTTGTCTTTCATTCTTGCAACATGGCCTGCCCATTACCATTTGAGTTTTTTTTATAGTTTCTATGATGTCACGAACACCTGTTTTCTTCCTTATATACTGTGCTGTCTTGTGATCTCTACATGTAAGGTTGAGCATGATTCTCTCATGCGCACGTTGCATACTTCTCGTTTGTAGGTGTGTCTCTTGGTTAAGTTCCACGTTTCAGCTCCATAAGTGTCTATAGAGCTGATGTATAAATATATAAATCATCTTAAATAGAAAATATACAAATAAATATTAAAAAGAGTTCGATCGTGACTAGTTCATAAACTATTGTGGCCTACACTAGTCTCTGTGTGTGTGTGTGTGTGTGTGTGTATCCCCAAAATATATATATATATATATATATATATATATGCATGCTTGTGTGTGCGTGTTTCTGTGTGTAAATATGATATGATATAAATTATCTTAAATAGAAAAATACATAGATAAATGAAAAAAGAAAAAAATCAGAGAAAAATAAATGTGTATACATAATTTTTTTATGTCTATTAAGCGAAAGCGCCCAGAAGGTAAATATGTTTTTCAGCCAAAGATTTAGTGGATAATAGTTTTCGTTAGTGCCCTGCAAAAAAAATATGATCAGCTCTATTAGTCCAGCAACCAAACACCTTATTGTAAAATCTGCGATGCTTATGTGGTGCTCTCTCGGTGCTAATGCAGTATCGCCGGGGGCACGCCTCTCACAGAGAAAAGCGCTAATATATGAGCTCCGTCAATAAATATTGCTGCCTTCTGCAACTCTGACGCACGCACTTCGAATTATCCTCCCCTTCTTATTCTCTCTCTCTCTCTCTCTCTCTTCTCTCCCTCTATTCGCTGCTGCTGCTGCTGCCTACAATGTAGGAACCTTCTTCGTCTTTCAGTGTTCGCACTTGGCGTTTGTTCCTGGAAATCCATTATGGCCAAGGAACATGCTGAAGAGGTATTTTGGGAAACAGATCATCCTCTTTATTCTTCAAGTGGTCTTTGCAATCTCTGATCAAGTATTCTTCACTAAAACCGAACAATTCCGCGTGTAGCCGTTTTCGTTTTGTCTCTGAGCGAAATAAAAACCTGGTAATTTCTCAGATTCGTTCTTTTTCCAAGATGAGGCGTTCTACAATCAGCATTGGCAAGCTTCATTGTGGTTCGTGTCTTCTTCATTCCTTTGTCAGCGATATTCGTGTCTCGATTGGTAAATCAATTCCAAATTGACCAGAATGAAAAGACCCTAAAATAATTGCTGTTTTGTGCTCTCTTAGATTCGTCGTTTCTGATAGAATCACCTGATTGTACTTTTTTAGTGATCACTGCCCAATACAGGGTGAGAGAAATAAGTTATTCATTGATCGCCCTTTTTCCAGTTCTTTGATTGATCATACCAGCACATCCTGCTGCCAAAAGACTTTAGTCGTGTGACAGTTTCCATTGAGTGACTAAACAGACCTGCTGAGTGAACCGTTATATAGAAAAACAATTGAATAAACCTTTGTTTCGCATTGGGTGACGTTTAAAACACTTTTACGTATCTAGGGTTTTAGAGACATTTTTGTGTCGTTACAAACCAAAGGATTAGACCTTAAACTGAGAAGCATGCAACGTGTACAGGAGAGAATCGTGCTCAACATCACATGAAGGGACCACAAGACTGCACAATATATAAGAGAACAAACAGATATCATAGAATCCATCAGAAAACTCAAATGGCAACGGACTGGCCGTATTGTAAGAATGTCAGACAATCGCTGGACATCATGTGCGAAACAGTGGCCGGCAAAAAAAAGATGGTGCGACGGACGAAACGATTTTAGAAAGAATTGGCTGTGCTCGGTAGAGAGGTCAGGCGGGTCTTGAGAAAGGTTTATGTCCAATGATGGGCACTGAAAGGCTGCTGCTGCTGCTGCTGCTGCTGCTGCTGATGATGATGATGATGAATGCGAATTCTCGTATAAATTTGAATTTCTAATGTAGGTCAAAATTACAACTAATTTCTGTTCTGATCCAAAAGTTTATTGGAGAAAAAACACAAACGCACAATTTTTTCAAGAGCACAAAGATTAGAGAAAATAGGTCTGGTTAGTCACTCAATGGAAAACGTCATGCAACCAATGTCTTTTGGCAACATTTCGATCAAAGCAATGATTAAAAAAAAAGTCTTAATTTTCAAAAATCTTCGGGGCCATTTTAGCTTTTTGAACGTACATCGTAAACTGAACCCCCACAAAAAACCTACCAAGGGGGTTAAAAAAAATAAACAAATGAACGTTTTTTAATCTTTAAATCTTCAACCCTCTCGCTACATTGGTGTAGCCTGGTTGTATGATACATACATAGCCAAACCAGCTTAAAAACTGAGAGAACCCCGTGTTGACAGTTTTGGTGACTAAATTAGAATTTTTATATGCACCCTAACATGGAACCAAACCAAGAGACAGATCCGCAAATTGAGAACCATGCAACGTGTGCATGAAAGAATTATGCTGGGCCTCACATGGAGGGACATCCAGGAAAAGACAAGAGACAGGGACATCATAGAATCTATTAAAAATCTCAAATGGCAGTGGGCTGGCCATGTTGCAAGAATGGCGGACAACCGATGGACATCGCGACTCACGACATGGATCCCCCGAGATCATATGCGGAACCGAGACCGGCAGAATATTAGACGGAGAGACGAGCGAGACAAATTCAGAAAGTACTTGCTCAGCGACGGCCATAATAGAGAAATGTGACGAATCCTGTGGAAGGTCTATGTCCAATGACGGACGTTAAAAGACTGATGATGATGATGAACCCAGAGAAAACAACAACCGTGATAATTTGGGATGCAAGACAACGAGTTTGTCGTGAAGGATCTTTTTACACTAATCTGCCGAGGAGGAGGAGGACCTCCCTACCTTGAATATCAGCATTCAAAGCAAATCGAGTATAAAATAATCCTATCAGGATTTACAAAACCTAACTTAGAACGGTACAAGGTCATATGAGGAAGAAGGAGTGTGGATTGGAAGTTCGTGGTCGGGAAGTGGAAGGACCTACATACTTGCCTTGAAAATCGTCAAGCAAAATTCTTTTTATCTGAGCTTGAACACCAATAACTGCGAAATGTCTGTGCCTTTTTACTCTTGCAGTCTTTCGCATTGATTCATCTTACTTCGAGCGTCGTAAATTAGAGATAATGGAAAATCTTTGGTCCTCCAAAGATAAAAATATGAAAGTTACCACACAGCATACAAAGGATCTAAAAAGCCATAAAGGCTCCAAAAGTATAATTATGCAACGCATTGATTAGATATTAACACAATAATAGGTTATGAGTTATTTATTAGAATAGTGTGAACCACGAATTTACTTAGATAACCGCATCTGACGTACTAAACTCTCGTCGTAATTTCTTTTTGAGGAGCACCCAGAGATTTCTAATGGTCTATGTGTCCGATAAAGAACGAATTAATGGTTTCTAACTTTATAAATGCGTTAGTACCTGATCAATACGTTGTTGTGTGGTTATACTTATGGGGGCCTTCGAATGACGTGTTGGGGCCTCTGCATGATGTATTTAGCTACCATATTTTACATTCGTAAGACTGAGGATTACCCTAACCTCCATTTTACGGCACCAAAAGCAGTAGCGTATGATGCTTTGTATTTTGGGTGTGTTGTTTGCTACAGATGCGCAAAAACGTGAAAAATATTTCAGTGTCTGTAAAAAGCAATGGATAGTTGAAGCCTTTTGGGTCCAATGTAGGTGAGATGGTCCCGATTGTAGAGATTAGAGAATTAATGGAAAACGTAATTTAGATTAGACATTATTATCAACAGATAAGTGTCCAGTTCTCTTTCATTAATTCTCTCATTTCCTCTTATTTGTTTGAATGATCGAGGGTGTGAAACTTGATAATGATAATTAACAATGGGGACCACCTTACGTACATTGTGTCAAAAAAAGCTTTACTGTCCGCTACTTTTTACAGACACTAAAATATATATAATTTTTTGCCTCCGTAGCATACAGCACACCAAAGATAGAAAACACTATTCGTCACTGGTCAAGGGTAACATCAACCATCAGTTGTTCAGAAGGTATGTTGCATTTTTAGAGATGCAATGAAAACGCTTTCAAGTGTAAGGAAAGTTGAATCTTTTTGTCAAGGAAATGATTACCAAAGCTCACAATGGAACTAATTCTTTCATTCCTTGTTGAAAGAACCTGGGATTCTAGGCGAAAATAATACTGATATTCGTACCTCGCATTAATAAGTCATTACAGCCCGCGCGTCTACCATAACTAATTATCAAACAAAATGTGTGTTTATTAGTCCGTTTGTTCCAGCGTTCATACCGTTTTGTGAACCAACTTTTAAAAAATGGCATTGGTACTCCATTATACCTCTTCCGAAGGAATCTTTTTTTTTTCTTAATTTTTCTTTGATTTATTTTGACGGGTTTATAAATAACATCTAGATTCTCCACGATCTAGATATTTCTGGATTTTTTTTCTTTTTTTTTTTTTTTTACTCTATTTTTGACGTTTTCCAGTGGAAAACACCAGTTGTGCCATAAATAGAATTTATTCTAACTATATTTATTCACTGATGGATTTTTTTTTTTTTTTTACTTAACATCAAATTTTTGACGCTTCGGTTGTTCAATTATTGACTGTGAGGGCGAATCTTTAAACTTTGTTGTGTTTATAACAATGTTCCAACCAATATATTCTTCATTCTTCTTTCTATTGTTTGAAGATCTGAGATAAAATTTCCCCATCATTTTACTCTCTAACCTATACCCGTCAAAAATTATCATGTCATTTCTGTAAGGAGCTTAAAGCTGTTTGATCAGATAATTGGCTTTTAATAATTCCTGTATCCCGATTTCAAGTTTTTTAAAGGTCCCACAACAGCTCAATCTATTTTGATGCTTGATCAGACATAAAGTCTCAAGAGTTTCTATGACGTAATCTTAATTGTTATGTCACAACAGATGATCACATGCTTTTACACTCCTTTAATTCTTTTATTAGCTATGTTATTCTACTTCACGTGGACCAATCTGCTATAACTTTGCAGATATAACATAACAACAATTATACAATTAAACATAGAAATTTTCATGTATGGCTTTTATATGGACAGATAATTCGAATTAGTACAGACATATAATCTCTCGGGTAAAGGATAAAATCACGAACGGACTCTTGAATTTCTTGTGGATCTCACAAAGGCTGAAGCATAAGAAACAACTTTGCCTCAATTATATGTTTAAGGAGATAACCAAGAACAGTTCTGGTTAGTCAACTAATAGAAACCGTCATGTGATCTGCAGCTTTTGGGGGAATACCGTGTTGGGGTGATCAGTTTAAACATTGGAAAATTGAGTATTCAATGAATAAGTTACTTTTCTCACCTTTTCGTGGGAAGGGATCACTAAAAAAAAGTCCAAGTTAAAAATAATAAAAACAGCGAGGTTGAGGCTGGGCTACAATTAGTGGATCACTTTTGCATAAACTTGCATTGCAAATTGAACCCCAACTAAAAGACTATTTCGGGGTGGGGGTAGAAATTTTTTTTCTCCTAGATACAGTGGGGATTTTTCATATCTTTTTCCAATAATTCATTTCGCAATCAGAACCGGAAATGATATGAAATATATGAAAAGTATGATTAGGTTATTTTTCCAAATAGTCAAATTATTGAATTACACGTTATCGGCAAACCTTTCCACTTTTTCAATAAATAAGTGGAAATAAGGAGTAAATGTTCGAATTTTCAGCCCTCTAGCTCCATTGGTGCAACCTGTACGCGTGACATATACATTACCAACTGGCTATACAGACAAAATCAAAAACAAAAAGATACCTACGTCGACAGTTTCGATGGCGGTTTCTGATAATGAATTTCAAGGCGATGTCCAGTATTAACTAATCCTCCAACTCCAAGTTATTAGGGTAGAGGTTAGGAACCTGCAGCCTTAAGGCCACATGCAGCCTTCTAGACCATCACGTGCGGCTTCCTACAGCCTTGATATCCCTATGCTTTCTCTCAAAAAGCAACCATAAAAAGTCATTGAAAGGTTCAGTAAAGTTTCCATTTTTTTGTTCAAGTAGTATAAATACTAAATATATTAGGATTTAGGTTATTAAGCAAGTGTTTAAAATTTCAGATTTTGCTGTAAGCGAAATAAAGATTTCTTGAGTGCGACCTTATTAGAATGCAAGTAAATCTCAATGTGGGATTTAAACTTGAAACGGTTGCCCATCCTGGACAAGGGTGTCGCCCCTCAAACACCTCAAGTCCATGATGCAATTGTGAAACAGCTAGTAATCCTGACCTTCCAGCAGTGCAAGAAAATCGTACAATTTGTCACATTGGTGGTGCAGGTGTACTACTTCATGTTTTTTCTTTATTAGTTAATTTAACAGGCCTGAATCTGTTTTGTTTAAATCAATAAAGTGTACAATTTACATTAATGTATAATATTTAATTCATATTGGACACCGTAAACCAAAACTGTCACCAAAAACTCACCACAGATTTCTTTAGATTTCAAGTTAGTTCGGCTGGCTGGCTATGTATGTATCACAACTTTTTACTTGATCACCCCAACATAATATTTACGAGAGGTGATTCATGATTTATCTTGGAATGCATTTTTATTGTTCTCAAGACAACATTCCAGCCAATATGTCCTTTTGCCTTCCTAACATTGTCTGAAGATCCAAGTTATTCTGAACATCATTCGGACCAGTATGAACATTTCAACTAAAACTGTCACTAAATTTGTCAACATAGGTTTCTCTCAGTTTTCAAGCTTAGCTGGCTGGCTGAGTATGTATCACGCCTACAGGCCACACCAATGAAGCTAAAGGGCTAAAAATTAAAACATTCACATCTCAATTTTTTCATCGTTTTTTTTCATTCACCCCCAATAGATTTTCAGTGGGGTGTTCAATTTGCAATGAAGTTTTATGTTAACTTGATCTTGAAGCATCCAAGGTGAGAGAAATAACTTATTCATTGATCATCCCTTTTTTCCAATCTTTAACTGATCATCTCACCACGAGATGCTGCCAAAAGACATTTGCCGCATTGCAATTTCTATTAGGTGACTAACCCGGCATATTTTTTACCTTGTTGTTTTGATCATAGTGTTTTGGCCGATATGTTTATCGGTCTTCTACAGGTGTAAGTTGCATTCAGTGTTTCTATTCTTTTTGGAGGCCCTTCGTTTTAATCGTAATTCTTTTTTTTAAAATTTCAATTTTTTAGGCTTATAACATAAAAACTGACCCACCATCACAGTCAATAAATGAACAGCCGTAGCGTCAAAATTCATGGAAATTCTTTTGATGAATAAATATGGTAAGAATATTCACTGACATCACTGACGTTTTCAACAGGAAAATATTTGAAATACAGCAAACAAAAAAAATATCTAGAAACATCTAAATTCTGGAGAATCAATGTGCTATTTATAAACCCATCAAAACAATGCTCCAAAAATGTCGAGAGTTTTTTTTTTTTTTTTTTTTTCAAAAATGAAATAAAAACATGTTCAGAAGGAGTTTAGTGGAGTGCTGTCGACAAAACTGTATGGCCAGGAGCGCTGGAATACGCAATATGCACATATGAAAAGAGAGATAACCCTTTGCCATCTTTGATTGATATGTTCATTTAATTGTCTAATATAAACAGACAGTTTTTTTCAAGCGGTTATGTGGACACTTCGCTTTTTCGAGTGGCGCTATGTTTAAGGGGCTACCTTATCAGTCACAGGTTTTATTCCTGCAGCAGCCCCATTTTTCTTCAATTGTTTATTCCAATCTAGGTCGGTATATATATATATATATATATATATATATATATATATATATATATATATATATATATATATATTATTATTATTATTATTATTATTATTATTATTATTACTATCATTATTATTATTAATGCTCCCTTATTCGGGGTTGAACACTCTTTAAGTGAGGTAATCTGTTCATTATAAGCTTATGCAATGCTCTTCCAACTTCGGAATAGAGTAGTCTGGTGGATGGGGAATCGTACATAAATAAATATAACGCTTAAATTCAACCTTACTGACCGTCCATATCTGCGCAGGGCAGAGATAAATGCCAGCCTCTAGGTCTGAAGCAAGTGTTTCGATCTTACCTCGTGGTACTGGATAGGATAATGGATTGTCTATAGCCTCACTGAAGAGCTGTAATACGAAACAGCTGTCTGTGGATGACTCAATTATTCAATTATTATATATATATATATATATATATATATATATATATATATATATATATATATATATATTGAACGGAAATAGGACCCTACCCCCGTCTAAAATGTTTTTAAAAGTTTTTTCTTAAAATTTTTCAATGTAATTACTATTCGGGAAAAAGCTTCCTTCACTTTTCAACCCTCAAAGAGTGGGTTTCCCTTCACCTTACATACCTCAAAGAAAGAATGTATGGGAGGAGAGTAGGTTGGCATTATAGTTATATTACAAATAGAAACCCTTTGAGAAAGTTTTTCTTATTTTTCCTTGTTTTGAAGCCCCCCTCCCATCCTTTTCGGGTCGGTATGCCAAATTTGGTTCGGCTACATCCATGTTTAGGTACTTTTTTATGGCAGAACACTTAAATACACAGAAACCTTTCACATATATCTAAGATATGATAAAAATAATATAACAAACTAAATATGAAATTCAACGGAGATGGTGGTAGGTCAAAACTATTGGGGAGCGATTTTTATTTAACTGTTTTGTTTTTGAATCCCCGAAACGGTTACATGGTGAACAACTGATGACCTCCATAAGGAAGATTCACAAATAGTATTATAATATCTGATTCTGCGTAAAACTCTTTGAAACAATCTCATAAACTGCGTCGGTAGATATATGGAAATAATTGACTGAAATGACATAAACTGAAGAAAATTCTGTTACACTTTATGTGTAAAGCTTTCTAGGCTATACATTTATGTATTTTTATATCCATATGCATATGAATATATATATATATATATATATATATATATATGTATGTATGTATGCATACACACACACATACGTATAGATAGATGGAGGGAGAGAGATACGAGTGTGTCTGCATATGTGCTCACGTGTGTATTTATGGGTGTGTGTGTACATGGCGAGTCTTCTATGCTAGATTAGTTTTTTAATAGAATACATTTGTGTGTGTATGTTTGTGTGTGTGTGTGTGTGTGCATGTGTATGTGTGTGCGTATGCGTGTGTGTGTGTTCATGCAAGAGAGCGAAAGACAAAGAGAGATAGACAGACAAAGACAGCTCGTACGTATGTTGACCATGGATAAGAATAGTATTTTAGCATTATATATATATATATATTCATTCGTGTGTGTGTGTATGTATGTCTGTGTGTGCGTGTGCGTATGCGCTTGTGTCTCTGCGTGTGCGTGTGTATGTTTGATCTTCTATGCAACATGAGTTCGCAATCTATGCATGTGTGTGTGCGTGTGTGCTTGTGTCGTCGCGTGGGCGCGTTTATGCGCATGCGTGTGTGTGCGCATGCGCGCGTGTTTTCTTTTCATTGACTTTTAGATCATTTCACTTCAATTGAAACTTCTTATTATGAATACAACATCGAGGGGTAAAGGAAAAAGGAAGACCGGAGACGAAGATGCAAATGTCAAAGTTTCAATTTTCTCTCCGCTTCGAACTATTAAAAGACCGCCGTACGCATGACCGAAGCCATAATGGCCTTCCTGGTAAACTGAGCGTAAATACTTGGAACTAAATGTAAAGGTCACACTGTCCTCTCTGCGTTATGGACAACACCGTTGACGTCACCTGGCGAAAGACAAGGACTTTGTCCTCTTTTGTTGTTATCCATCCTTTGCAGGTATCGTACACTTCAAGAACATCATAACTACACCGAATCACACTGGACATTGAGATGGAGCACCTGTCCGCTGATACAATCAAAATCTGGTCAGCTTTTAGGAAATTCTAGGATTTGGCTTCATGCCTGTCCTTCGTAGTCTGAGATGACCTTCGGGTCTTAGAGTTGAAACAGCTGCATTGCACTGCAGGGTCCAAAAGTCATAATTTGCGTTTGTCTTGGATTATTGCAGGGGTCAGTAGAATTTTTAGACCATCGAGCCTTTGAAAGAATTTTTCATTCCTCATTGGTCCCCAGGCAGGACTGCTAAAAATTACCTAATCAAAAGTACCAACACTACTTTTTAAAACGTATCAAATCTTCAAAAAATGCACCAAACCCATAGTAAAGATTATATATTTCATCCAATAGATGTGATACACTAACATATCAAAATTAACGTATCAATAGACAATAAACACAAATCATCCATTATTCAGAAATGTACATCAACAAGTTGTATTGAACATTCGCCGCCACCAAAGATGGCGAAGGGTTCTATCCTTTTGTATATGTGTGTTCGTGTGTTCCTTTGTGTGTTTATGTGTTCCAGCGTTCCTGGCCATACCGTTTTGTCTGACTTGAAGATTGGCGTACTATACTACATTCCTTCTAAAAATAGTTTTCTTTCATTTTAAGGGTAAAGCTTTTTTTGAGGACTGATTTTGACAGGTTTACTAATGACATTTAGATTCTCCAGAATCTACATGTTTTTTAAACTCTATTTTGGATGTTTTCCTGTGGCAAACGCCAGAGATGTCATAAATAGAATTTATTCTGACCATATTTATTCTTCAATGGATTTTTTTTACATGACTTCAAATTCTGATGCTATGGTTGTTCAATCATTGTCAATGAAGGCCGGTTTTATGCATTTCTATTATACAAATATCAGCATTTGACCAGGAAAGTTAAATAGACCTCTCCAGGTGTTTATTGCACCTCTTTCTTTTTCTTTTTGACGCCCGGGAATTCATTCATTCCTGGATTTGAGAGGGGTAGAGCTGTGCATACGTCATCAGCCTCAGTTCCTCCCTCCTCTCTACCTGAATCCAGCGTCAAAACATAGTCAGGATAATTGAAGACTGACTGGGGCGCAGTGGATAGTGTTGCCAACTTGGAAAAAAATCACGCTAAACCGACCTCGAAAAAGCATTATGAAACGCCAGAACACGCTGAAAAAATACTCTCAGCCATTCTGATTACCAAAAATCACTAGATTTTTCCATCAGCTAAACATTTGCTAAACTGTTGAAAATGGCGCTAAAATGGGCTAAAAGTAGCTAAACGTTGGATTTTTGCGCTGCCCAAAGAAGAAACGCACTAAAAGCGTGAAAAGAGTCGATTTGGCAACACTGGCAGTGGATGTCCAGGGCGCCCCGGCGTGTTCATACCTTGCTCTTCACACTTCACAAAAGCGTTGGTTTTGTATCAGAGTTGTCCGTCTCCTGGAAGAGAGTTTCTCAAACTGGGTTCCGCGGAAACCACAGTTTCTGTATCGTGGACTTCTGGTTCTGTGGCTGCTTCTGAGAAATGATCCGTTCACAGGGTCGAATGTGACTCAAGGTCAGGGCTTTACGTGAGGAAAATAGGAGCAACCCTTGAAAAATAGCTCCAGCTGACGCGGCTTTGGTTTGCTAAGCAACCAAAGCAACCCCCGCCACGAAAGTGTCAGGCACGAGCCCGACCTGTTCCGTCAAGTGCTATGGAACAGTGCTGCCCCGGTGTGCTGTATCCCCTGCAGCTGGGCTGAGTAATGATATGAGGGCCCAAGGACGAGTCCACAGGTTCCCAATGCGCGCAGCAATGCGCAGCCTCAGTATAACCTCATTGGCTGAATGCATTGCACCGGTGCACTCGTTCTTTGATGCTAACCACAACACAATCTCCGGCCAATTCGACAGGCAAGTGTCAGTACCGGCGCCTCGGTCTCTGCCGGGGAACAGATACTACAGTTAAATCCTGCCAAATGGAATAAGTTGTACTGATACAAAAAATCAAAATGCATCTGTTGTACAAAACTTCAGTTGTTAATTTTCATGAAGAAAGCCATGCTTGATGTAGAATTAAGACTGACTTTATAAATATGAGTAACCATAGTCATGTATTTTCATAAATTTCTTATCTAAAAATCGTAACCACTACATCCTCCTGATGATCAGCTATGGAGCTGAAAAATGAAACCTAACCAAAAGGTTGTCCTTCAAACTGAGAACCATATAACATGCACATGAGAGAATCATATACAATATCACATGGAGAGATCACAAGAAAGCAGAATATATTTGAGAAAAAAGCAAGGTTAAGAGTTATCATAGAATCCAATAGAAAACTCAAATGGCAATTGGCTGATCATGTAGTAAGAATTTCAAACAACCGCTGGACATCATGATTCATGACGTGGATCCCCAGAAATCATGTGTGGAACTGTGGCTGGCAAAATATAAGATGATCCGACGAAAGTACTAGCTCTGCGACGCCCATTCTAGAGAGGTCTGGCAAATACTGTGTCTATGCCCAACGATGAACGCTGAAAGGATGATGATGAAGATGATGATGGGAGAACACCTTTATTACGCATAATTAACTGGTTGACCAAGCTCAACTGGAACTTCTGTTCCGACAGAAGGCCGTAGAATGGATCGGCTGAAACGTCATCTTGACAATTCCAACAACGGGAAGTTGTCAAATCGTCCGTAAAACTCTTTTAAAGATTATGTGTTCTTGAACTACTAAGGACTTTTGTTTGTCAATACCAGGCACAAGGGATTGTTAATGAATTACGTCATTCAGATAAGGGGAAACAAAGAAACAAGAAAATTGACTTTGTATGACAGCTGTTTCGTTGTAATACAACTCTTCAGTGTGGCTATAGACTCTCCATTATCCAGACCAGTACCACGAGGCAGGATTGAAACCTTCATTTCAGACCCGGAGGTCGATATCCTACATCTAAGCTACGGAACTGGACGGTCAGTAAAGCTGAATTTAAGCGATATATTTATCATAGGTTAAATTCCCCGTCCACCAGAGTGCTCTATTCCTATGGAAGAGCATTGCATAAGCTTACAATGGACGAGTTACCTCACTTAAAGAGTGCTCAACCCTGAATATATATATATATATATATATATATATATATATATATATATATATATATATATATATATTCACATATATATTCAGGGTTGAGCACTCTTTAAGTAAGGTAACTTGTTCATTATAAGCCTATGCAATGCTCTTCCAATTTTGGAATAGAGTACTCTGGTGGATGGGGAATCGTGTATAAATAAATATAATGCTTAAATTCAACCTTACTGACCGCTAAGTTCTGCGTAGGGTAGAGGTAAAATGCCAGCCTCTAAAGCAAGGATTAATTTCTGTTTCGGACGTTTTAACAGCAATTATTAGTTTGAAAACTCGATTGGAAACAAATAGTTTTATTACAGAAACAAATGTAGAAAAATATTGCCAAATGCTTTTAAAAAAAATTGCATATACAACGTCGAAGTTTTTGAACAGAGTCTGTTTTTTTCTGTTTTTTTTGGGGGGGGGGTCTTGTTTCTCGAAGGGAGGAGTGTCACTCTCAGGAGGCGCCTGGAAAGATATCTTAGGGTGGCTTGAAAAGCTGAATGAATGAGAATCTTTTCAAGGAAAGCAGCTGCCAAAAATCATATATAGCGTGAAATTAGGCTATTTTTCTGAAGTACACGTCTGCGTTAAAGACACTGACAGCTTTTTTCATTTGTTTATCAATTCAATTGACTTTCGCTGTGGCATGCAGAATAACTAAGAAGTGATTTTGAGGTTTTCCCAACCTTACAAAGCATTTATTGACAATGATGAGATCGGGGAGGGGGTTACCCAGACTGAGGGGGTCGTGGATACAATAACATCTGCAGCGAATGAACTTCAACTTTTTTAAATTCTGTGGTGACGAAACTGACGACACTAAGTACGTACGAGTGGATTGTCGCTATTTTCTGCCGTTACTCAGTTTATTCCCGACTCTTTGCAAGGGGGCTTTATTGATTTAAAGGGCGATTTGACTCTTAAGCCAGTGTTCAAATCTTCAAAGTATTTGGACTTCTGATTAAAGATGGTCAGCGAATCGAAGTTTGAAGCCCTTGCGTTGTAATCAGATATGAAGACTCTTCTTCCGATTCCAACAACATATTTGTGCGAAGCTAGATTCTCAGCTTAAATGCTAATGAAATCAAAGCAGCTCAATAATCTTAATGCAGAACGGAATATGAGACTGACATTGGCACAGTCTGTTGCAGCACGAATAAAAACCCTGGCAAAAAATAAACGATCGCACAAACAAGCAAGCAACTATTCAACCTTTTGTGAGACTGTTTGTAAGATCTGAGTCATCAAAATAAATGTCTAGTTTGAATATGGTTTCTGAATGTCTGCGTTAGATATTTTGGGCCTAGGTTTTGTCTAAAGTCAAGAAATATACAAATAAACAATGGTTGGTATTATACACCAGAAAAATTTAAATAGGGTTAATTTATTCAAGATGCCAGTCGAGGGCTCTTATTTAACGGAAGTAATCGGATCTCTACGTTCACCACGATCAACAGGGATAAATTCATTCGACAAAAATCGTTAAACAGTAACAATTTCCCTCTTTAAAGGCAGAGGTTACATCATTACAAATTGTAACTTCAGAAAATTGAATTCTTTGACTCAGACTAATATCAAATTTTCTGAATTCGTGTTGATATTTTTTCTTGGGAGCTTTTACCTAAATTCATAAAATCACTTTTCAGAAGATATATGAGGTGACCCTAATATTGCCACGATTTAGTTGACGTAATATCGACACTCTCTATATCTATATATAAAGTACGTTTTTTTTTACTGAATATATGTAAAAGCTCTCAAGAAAAAATATCAACATGAATAAGATATATGGATACTAGTTTGAGACAATGAATTCAATTTTTGAAGTTACGCTCTGTGATACTGGGACAGTTAACTTAAAAGTGTAACTATGTAGCACTTATAGGGACCAAGTAAACGATCACTGTAGATCTTTCTGAATAAAAACATCTCAATATTCTCGTTAGATAAGACCCCTCGACTGGGAGCTTGAATAAATCTATCCTAACAAATGTTTCAAGACCTCAAAACTCCTAAAACTTTGGGTGGCCGTTATTATGGAACAGGCTGGCCAGAATTATACCCCCATCCTCTTAAAGAAGTTTTTTGTCGGGCACTTTTTTTAAAAATGAGGTTTCTACAGAACTAGAATTAGTACTATAAACCTATAAGTGTTTATATTTAATGTTCATATTCTAATCTATAAAGTTACTGGTTTTTGTGGGACTTTTAAAATCCATATATTGTCGCGGGTTGAATTTATGTTAAGGTGACCGATAAACGTTCCAGATGCTGTATTTTCGTTAGTGACTCAAAATCGATTTTTTAATGTTTTATGCGTGAATCACTCCCTACTGACAGAACAAGTGAAACATGTGGTATTTTCCCGTCGTTGAAGTTTGAAATAGCTGTATGAAGATTTTGGGGAAAGACCACTTGGCATAAGTCAGCTGGGTCAATACTTGGATTATTTCATACCGTGAGTATCATACCTAACTAAGCTTGAATAAATTCATAACATGGTTGTTTTAAATATATCAAATCCTATACGTTTCAACTGTTTTAATGACATCTTGAGTAGCATGGTAATCTAAATTATACATACACACACACACACACTCACACACACATATATATATATATATATATATATATATATATATACATATACATATACATATATATATATAGAGAGAGAGAGAGAGATATATATATAGATATATAATTTTTAATATATTTAAAACAACCATTCTATTAATTTATTCAAGCTTTGTTAGGTATGATACTCACGATATGGAATAATCCAAGTATTGACCCATGCCAATAGGTCTTTCCCCAAATAGTCGTGTATGTATGTGTGTGTGTGTGTGTGTGTCTGTGTGTGTGTGTATGCGTGTGTGTGTGCGCTTTTTTTTCGGCAAACGTTCTAATTCATTAAATTTTTACTAGTGATATTTTTGGTCTTGCTGGTTAACGCCGTTCTCAAACTGAATTAGGAACGTTACGTTTCTTGTTAGGAATAGTTTTGTCATTCTCTTGGCGCATTTGTTAAGTCATTTTTACTTCAGGAGTGGAATCCAAGATTGAGGTGTTACCAATATCCTGTCATCTCGATTCACGAATGTTTTGTTTATAATTTTTATTTATTGGATTTCAAGCGCTTCTCTTATCTTTCTTTTTTGTTCGATTTTGTTGTATGTTCAGAGTTTCAGGGTGCAACCACTCAAATTGGCCGTATCACTCCTTACTACGTCCTGTTGCTCCTGAGTTTGACCAATGTCACGTCTTGCAATTCTGTCTATATTCAATACTCCCTGTGAGTATTTTTCCTAGTTTTATCTATCTGTATAAATAGGTTTATAAGAGCAGGCCTATTAATAAACTCCAGGGTGATTGCGTTGTGTTTTAATTTGTTATTGCATAGGAATGTTTCACGATTTGGAAGTGAAGTGAATATGGGTCTTATTTTTATTTTTTCGATTCTTTTTGGAGTTTGGGGCCAATAATAGGGATCCAAGGGAGTCTCCCATATATATCAATGTAGTTAAATATTTTTACCAACCATCTATTTACATTATACAAAAACTCTGATTTTGAATATCTGTTTGTGCTCTCTTTGCAGCCAAAACGGGGATTCGTAACTAGATGACCTGAATCTATGTACATTGCGTTACAATGCGTTAACTTACAGAATAAAAAACATTCCTGGGAGATTTGCTACATTTTAAGGGTTCCAGTGCAGGGGTTCTACTTATAACCCACAGTTTGTGTCAGCCGATTCAAAACAATGTCATAATTGTGTCATAACAGAACGTTTATTCTGATCACACTTATTCTTGGAAAGAACTTCTCACGTGAGTTCCAATTCTGACTGCACTAATTCTTGTAAGTATTTTTATAACGAGTAAACGATTTTTCCAGAACACGATTTTCTCTGTTTGGTAGGGGGAGAGTTCTATTTACGATGTAACTATACTGCTAAACTTGACCCTCACCTTCCGCCCATCGTATGAAACGACGGCTTCAAAGTATTGTAGGTAATTCCCTGTACTGGACCCCGTCTTTCCGTCCATCGCACGAAACAACAGAGTATGTTGCGGAGTATTGAAGTTGATTTCCTTAACTTCATTGAGTACTAATTTTCCCAAAACACGACTTTTTAGGGTGGGATTCTATTTATGATGTAACCAAACTGGACCCCCACTTTCTGTTTGACGCACGGAACAATGGCTTTAAAAGATTTGGGTTACTTGCTTTTATTTCACTGAAGAAATTGAGGCGGATTGGAGGGTACTATTTACGATGTAATCATACAGCTGAACTAAACCATCTCTTGCTATACATCGTACAAAACTACGGCCCTGAAGTATTCCAGTTACTTGAGAAAACATTTTTTTAAACACAAAATTTGTGGTTGTAGGTTCTATTTGCAATGTCACAGTAATGCTAAACTGGGTCCCCACAAAGGCTTTGAAGTATTTGGGTCACTTCCATTTACTTCCTATAGAAATCATCTTTCTAAAACGCGAAATTTAGGTTTTGAACAAAGATATGCTTAAAATGCACAAATTAGAAGAAAGCAAAGAAGTTCAGTTGTTTTGCAACAGAATGTTGTTGGGTCTGCATTCATGTTGACACGGTTTACTAAATTCTTCATAATCTAACTAAATTCTTCATAATCTAATTTTTTTAGATTTTTATTTTTTCAACTCTATTTTTGATATTTTTTGTGGAAAACGCCATTGATGTCATTAATAGAATGTATTCTGACCACATTTATTCTTCGATGAAATTTCTTCTCACGATTTCAAATTTTGACGCTACGGTTGCTCAAATATTGACTGTGCTGACGAGTTATTATATAACTTGAAAAATTTCCCTCTTGACCTTTTTGTATTGATTGTGAATAGAAAAGGAGCTCGGCCAACATATTTCCACGAGCCACAATTAAATGTCAAGGAGCCGCACGTGGCTTTACGAGAGTGGTTTGGCCTTCCCTGTTATAGCCCCTGGTTCCAAATCCAGCGACAATTATTCAGTTTTTCGTCAAACGTCTGTCCAAGTCGGCAGCTGGAGTTGATTTTATTTTTCTCCTACACCAACCAGAACAAGAACAATCTTCACCTAATTTAGGGGAGTTAACTCATCGCTGTTTGTCTGCTCCGTCACGTTAAACCGAACAGATATATAAAATGTGCTTTGAAATCAAGACAAAGTGATCAGTGGGCGTTTCTCTTATCGACTGAGCCAAAATGACAAGTCTAATGCATCAACGTAAGGGCTTATTTCATTTTAATTGATAAATATATTTATGCCAAAAAGATTATCCATTCATGATTCATACAATACAAAAATAATCATCGTCTGTCAGAATTGAAGTATGAATGTAGTTTAACCCTGTTACAACCAGGCTTGTTTTTTTTTTTGTTTTTGTTTTTTTTTTAGCTGTCGGTATAGGAAGCATAAGTCAAAATAGTGACCAGAAGTGAGATAATGACGGTTGCCAATCTAGATGTTCTTTTGTCTTTTTTTCTGTTTTATTTCTACGAAATCGTGAGTCCAGTGATGACAGAAAATATTTGGATGTGTTTTTTTAATTATGTTATGATTTAAAGTACAGTGTCACCAATTATTTATTTTTTTTTTTCAATTTTTGGAATTCGAGAGTGACTTCAAGATTCGAAAAATTGAAAAATCACATCTAAACAGAGTAGCGAATTGCTAACGTCATGACTCGTCTTCCGGCTAAAATTTACAATAGGGATACTTTTGCTTGTTTCTTTCACGCCATTTTTTTTTTCCTTTGGTATTTCGATTGCACAGTTTGTAAGTATATGACAGCCAGTTTATGCCTAATAAAATATTTTGACAACTTTCAGTAATTTTATTGATTTTTCATTTGCTTTTCCCCTCCGGAAATGCTTTAGCAGACGAGCATTGAACGCAAATGGACTGTTGACAACAAAGCAATAAATCAATAAAAATGCTCGAATTCAGTAATAAGAACAAAGATTGTAGACATTTTCAACTGGAAATTATTTGCTAAGCAATATGGCCTCTGAGGTAAATGCGGTTGAAAACTTATGTGTATACTTTTCAAAAAGCAGTATAAAATGCTATAATTCAAATTCGAAATATTCAGCTCGTTTTTTGTTTCTTTTTTCAAGAAAAGATGTATTTATATTGACTGCATAAAATGGCCGCCCTATACTTACGAACTGTGCAGTTGAAAACAAAACGACGAAAAAAGAAACCAACAAAATTATCCCTATTGCAAATTACTGGGAGGATAGATCCAGAAGATGGGTTATGACGTCAGACTTTGCCACTCTATTGGTAACACTGTAACTATGCATTCTCCGGCTTCCTACATGTATAAAAAAAGTCTCCCTTTTTAACAGGGTGCAGCAGACCATCAACAATGCGACCTTGTATATTACAAATCTTAAAAAATACCTATTATTCGTTCACTATCAACCCAGAGCAATTTTTCCACTGTAGTATCAAGTAGATGTTGTAATCTGATTTACAGTCTGATTTCGATATGTTATCAAGCAAATGAACGAGTAATAGGCATTTCAAAGATTTGGCGGTCATCTTGAAATGTACACCTCTCCAGCGGTCAGAATGGTAGAATGTTTAAATGTTTTCAAGCACACTTGACCCTTCAGGAAACAGTTGGCAAACTTCTCGGGTGTAAATAATGAATGAGTAATGGGTATTTTAAAGATTTAGCAGCAATCTTGGGCATTAGTTTGAGAATTGTACCTTTCCAGTGGTCAGACTGTGGTATACTTTTACTATGTAAAACAAACAAACAAACACGGTTACCAAATAAGGTAAGCAAAGAACGCATCGTAACAGGTGTATTACATAAGTAACATTTCGTTTGTCAGTGGTTTCCAGGGAAGACTGGATGGCAATCAAGAAAGGTCGATGATACTAGAAAGACAGCTGACCCCCAGGGAAGACTGGTGTAGGCAAATGAGGCTCGCAATCTTGTGGGTAGCAATCAGAAGAGGACACAAAGGGCAATAACTCCTGAGTCTCCCGAGAGAGAGTTACAGATGAGAGACTCAATAGGTCAGTCATAACGGCGACGACCAGGATACGAAACTGATACAAACAACTCTAATCGGAGATAATTTCACAGTAAAGTGTGATTACAGGAAAGACTGAAAAATACCAGAGAGACCTAAATATATCAGAGCAGGTCCAGTTGTTGAGAGCTACGGTGACCCAGGTGCAGCGCCCGGACCAATATGTCCGATGGGGAGTCCAGCCAGAATGAGCTACACAGAGCTGATGATCTCTCAGCACTTGGGTTTCGCCAGCGCCAAAGAACAGACCAAGTGAGTTCCCCTTCAGTTGCTCCTATCCAGTTGGCGAGGGAAGAGAGAGGATTCGGTGGCCCAGGTCGTCTGACATTGCATGGTTCAATTTGATGACGACCTAAATGTCAACTTCCAAGCTACTTTAGAGGGTCCAGTATGTAGGGTGATTGACACTTTAACAGCAAAAACAATTTAGCCAGGAACCAATCTGGTCCATTGAAGCAAAGAGGTCAGCCCAAGTCTCCACAGCAAATGGACAGGAGGGAAAAAGAGAGATTCGGAGACTGAGATGTGAGATCAAGGCGCTCGAAAAACTGTATCAGACCAGTTCGTCTTCCCAAAAAGAAGGCATCAAAGTCTTGAGCAACAAGCTGCAGTACAAGCTTTAAAAACTACCCAGAAAGAGAGATAAAGAGAGAATAAACAGTTTATCAAAAACCCTACCAGCTTCACCAGGACTCTTCTCGGCGAACAAAAATCACACTATTCATCTCTTAGGATGAAGTAGAGGAGTTTCTTTGGGATGCACACGTGGATCCCTGGAGGGATCAGCGTGTGGCAGCTAACAGGAACATTCGTCAACCTGAAAAACGATTGTCTGCCATTCTTGCAACATGGCTTGCCCATTGCCATCTAAGTTTTTTTTATAGGTTCTATAATATCTCGGACTCCTGTTTCTCCCTGATATACTGTGCTGTCTTGTGATCTCTCCGTGTAAAGTTGAACATGATTCTTTCATGTGCACGTTGCATGCTTCTCAGTTCGTGGGTCTGTCTCTTGGTTAGGTTCCATGTTTCAGCTCCATAAGTGACTATCAAGAAGATGCATTGGTGTGCTCTTCTTTTTATGATTATCAGGATCGTCTGTTTTTTTTTAAGTTGAGCTTGCTCTGCCGAAGGCTTGCCATCTTAGAGTGATTGTTTGCTTGATTTCCTCTTCTTTTAAGGATCCCATGGAGATTTGTTGTCCTAGCTAGATGTAGTGATCTACTTTCCCCAGTTTTGCATTTTCGATTTTGACAGTTATGTCCTTATTCTCAATGTGATTGTTGCACATGACTTTTGCTCTACTGAAATTCATGTGTAGGGCGACTTTTTTAGTGATCACTGCACAACAAAAAGTGCGAGAAGTAGCTTATTCATTGCTCTTCCCTTCTTCCAATTTTTTAATTGATCATTCCCATCATAGCATGCGACCAAAAGACATTGATCGCATGACAATTTCCAATGAGTGACTAACCAGACCTGTTTTCCATTACATTTTGAATAAAAGGAAGTTATACTTATATTTAAAATCCATTTGAGTAATTACTGAATTCACTATTGGGTTGTTACACATGAAATATACCAATTTTTGATCAGGCGATATTACAACTAAAGAAGGTCGTAGAATGAATCAGCCAAAACGTTCGGTTAACACCAAGGATGGGAAAAGAGTTTGGATAGTCCAAACAAAAGTGAATGACTTGTCAAATCTACAGGCAATGCACATAAAAGTCGTGTTTTTTAGAGGTGTCCACACATCTCTATAAGATGCTTTTTAGTTGGTCGGTCCCAGTTATGCTAAACAGCAGAAATTGGAAGGAAGGAAGAGGTGTGATGTCATTAAAAGGCATGATGTCATTTAAAAGTGTAACATTTATTCCAATCAATTTTTAATTTTATCAATTACTATACCCAAGAACCGCAATGTTGTTTCTTAAAAAAGCCGATGATGATTGAATAAACATCGAAATGTCCATTTATGATTTTTATTGAAAATAATACTTGCAGAATATTTCCATATCACAATATTTTACTAGTATGAAAATCAATTGAGTCAAAGAAAGACTGCTTGTTCCTCCTCCTCCTCTCACTTCTACAGATACAGATGGTGGATGCATCGTTGAACTTATGGTTCTTCTTTACATCACAGATGATAATGCTAAAAGTGGAAGATTCACAAATGCAACAGTATTCTTCATCAATTCAACATTAAAAGAGATATAATTGACTATTATTGGGGGTTCTTGTGCTATCTAACAGCAATTGAGTCTATCAAAGAAGCTTGATTAGTTTTGAAGTTAGAATTCAAATTGCTCAAGCTATTGATAGCACCCACAAAGTATTTGTAGTGGACAATACTACAATGCGAACTGCTCAGCATTGGTTCAAATTAGATCTGAAATTATGGATACCACTAATGAACCCTTAGTACAGCCCAAACCTATTTTTTACAATGAAGAATTTTAGACAACCAATGACACATGGACAACGGTTCCAGCACTCTCTAGAGGCTTTAAGACATCAATGGTGAAATGCCACCCCAAAGCTGTAAGGAAATGGGTCCAGCAGGAAATGAAGGAAATGCTCCTGGAGAATGCCGGACCCAACATCTCTCAGCTGAATTGAAATATGCAGATTTATACATATTTACCTGACATTTTTCGATTAGAAACTGCTAAATGAAACTATCATCAAAACAGACAAAATAGGTTTCTTCAGTTTTCAAGTTGGTCCAGCTGGCTGGCTGGCTGGCTGGCTTGCTGTCTATGTATGTATCACGCATACAGGCCACAGCAATTGAGCCAGAGGGTTGAAATTTTAACATTTACAATGTCTAGAAAAACATTTTTTTAGCCCCCTCCCCTTAACATGTTCTTAATTGGGGGTTCAGTATGCTAAGTAAATTTATGCCAATTTGATCCCTTATTTTATGTCCAGCAGCATATATGTTTGTTTTTTGAAATTTCAAACATTTTCAGTTATCATCACCCAACTAAATACAAAAGAAATAACTTTTCCATTGATCACCCCTTTAACCAATTTTTTTTTTAATTGATCATCCCCAACACAGCATGCAACCAAAAGACTTATGCGATGGTTAAGTGATATTTTTTTTATTGAGTGACTAACCAAATTTATTTCTAATCATTTTTTCAAACTTCACATTTATAATGAAAGGGTCATCTAGAGAGCACTCCGAGAGTGAATAACTCAACCAACGCCATCGTCACAAAAAACTCAACATAAATCAACTCATCTGTAGCAACGGTGCCAAAGGGGCACAGAAAATTCTTGAAACCATAAAATCGGTTCTTCCTTAGTCCTTGGCCCACCCTTCCACCAAATGTCTATGAAAACAAATCAGTAAAACAATTATCTATATATTGATACTGTAATATATACCTACTTTCCTATGCACGTAAAGTGTGCGTCAGACTGTAGAAAAGATTAAATGATATATATATATATGGAGATATATATATGGAGATATATTAATGGAGATATATATATATATGGAGAGAGATCTATGGATATATATATATATATATATATATATATATATATATATATATATATATAGAAAGAGAGAGAGAAAGATGTATGGAGAGAGTGATATGTATATATGGAGAGATAAATTTGGAGAGAGAGAGAGAGAGAGGAAGAAAAGGAAAGTGTATTCCGTAGTCATGGATACGCGAGCAGGCAGGTGGAACGGCATATGATGAATTGGAATGTAATGAAAAATTGAAACGAGTTCTCGGCGGAGGAGGGGGGGCAAAGAAGAGATTGTGGGTTGGAGGTAGAGAGAAGAGGCTTGGAAAAGAGAGCTGGAAGTTGAGAAAACAATTTATGTTGGAAGCAAAGAAGAGTAAAAAATAAAAAGGAAAGACAGAAGAGGAAAAAAATTAAAGGAAGAATGAACAAAAAAAGATGAAATGGATGGAAAGAAACAAGTTGAAGAACAGACTTTGTTCAAAACCTGTGACGTTGTTTACACAATTTTTTGACAGCATTTGGCAACATTCGTCTCCCTAATGAAAATATTATTGATACTAAAAAATATTTATTTCCAGTTGATTTTTCAAGTTAATCCCTGTTAAAATGTCCGAAACAAATATAAATGATTATTGCATCAAAAGTAAAAGAGAAAATATCCTCCCAAATTCAATATAATTCATTGGCAAAAGAAAAACTTTTAAATATGTATGGAGTGTATACATTAGTTATAAACACTGTTTAGTCTGCTCTCTTTTTTTTCTTTCCTTCTTTCCTCCTTTCTTTCTTTCTCGTATTTTATTTTTTGATCTTGAGAATTTATTTTCTAAAAAAGGAATAATGACTTGGAGTGGCGTGAAAAATGAAGTAATTTCTTTTTCTGTCTCCCTTTTATTATTTTCCCCCCTCGCATTAAGATAACAGCTTTCTTTTTTTGTTACGAGCGCTATCTAACTCCCTTTGCCCTTTCTCTCCTTGGGTCGCTTAATTCTTTACAAATGCTGTTAACCAATTCAAATCTGGTCTTTTCATTAATTTTTTCCGAGTTTTAGAACTGTCAACTTACGTCATAGTTGAGAACAATGCAAGAAAGACACTCAGAGTTGACAATCAGAGAAAGAAAGAAAGAAGATAAGCTACAGAAGTTGGAATAAGATCTTGCTTCGAATAAACTTTACAACTATAAGAACTTTTTTACAATATTGATACTACTACTATATTTCAATCTCAACAAGAAGGCCAGGAAACTGGCATAGCATAGTTCATCGAGACCTTGTTATGGAGAAAGAAAAGAAAAAGTAGATTGATAAGGAGCAGTTGGGAAAACATAAAGTAAATGGAAATATTAGATAAAAAACAGGAGTCTGAGATGTCATAAACCATTAGGAAACTCAATTGGCAATGGGTTGGACATGTTGTGAGAATGTCAGACAACTGCTGAACATCACAACTCACAACATGGATTGCCAGAGATCATATGCAATATTGTGGCTGAGAGAAAATAAGATGGCATGACAAGTTAGACAAATCCAGAAAGTACTGGCTCCACGATGCCCATGATAGAGAGGTCTTGCAAATCTTGGTCAAGGTCTATGGACACTGCTGCTGCTGCTGCTGATCTGCAAAGGAGAGGGTTGAGAAAGAGAAGTTGGGGGGAGGAGAGGGTTGAGAGAGAGTGAGGTTGGGAAGGAAAGAGGGGAAGGTTTAGAGAGAAAAGTCAGGGTGGAGAGAGGAAATGGTTGGGAAAGAGAAGTTGGGGAGGAGAGTGGAGAGGGTTGAGAGAGAAAAGGTGGGGAGGAGAGAGGAGAGGGTTGGGAAACAAAAGGTGGGGAGGAGAGAAGAGAGGGTTGAGAGAAAAAAGTGGGGAGGAAAGAAGAGAGGGTTGAAAGAGAAAAATGGGGAGGAGAGAGGAGAGGGTTGAGAAACAGAAGGTGGGGAGGAGAGAAGAGAGGGTTGAGAGAGAGAAAAGTTTGTGAGGAAAGAGGAAAGGGTTGAGAGAGAAAAGATGGGGAGAGAGAGGAAAGGTTGGGGAAAGAGAAGGTGGGGAGTGGGTTGAGAAGATAGAGTGTTAACACCAGCAGAATCGGAGTTTCCCCATTGTATGTTATGCGGATGTTGATGGCAATACACGGTCAGCTACATTAATTCTTGTGTAAATAAAGGAGTAAATCCTAGAAGCAGGCAGGATTGCTAGATCTGATGGTTTTTTTTTGGCTGATAAAAATCTGCCATAGCAGATAGACACAAACAAAAAACGATCAGTCTATTCAATATTACTTTATAGCTGAGTCAAAACATATATACTTGATATTTCCAGCCGTATGAGACAACGTTATTGAGAGCATTCAGAAAGTTCCTTTCAATGTGTGTACTCCCTTAAGTTGTGTGCATAACTCGCAATATTTTAATTGTAACTTTTTATCTTCATTTGGTAGAAATGCTGTCTATTTCAGCCAATGGATGATCTCATTAGATGGAAATCAGAAATAGTCTATTGGAATCCTCTGACACATTTTCATGACAAAAAGAAGAGTACCTTTCAATCTTGAACATTTCAGGTTTAAAAAGTTTTATTAATATCAATATCCTTGAAAATAATATTCTCCACTTAGTCATAACAAATAACATTTACAGGAATTGTTTGCAATGTTGAACTTATTTTTATATCGCCTTTTCTGTTACCAGAATGTTTCAGCCAGTTTTCTCTCTGGCTTTCTTCAGTTATTCAAAGATACTTTCTGTAATCTATGAGACATTACCATGCCAAAAGTTGTCTGGACTTTTGAATAAAGATATCTTCAGTAATCTATGAGTCATTATCATCTTTATTCAATAGTCCAGACAACTCTTGCTATGTCTGTAATCTGTAGATGTGTCATTATCATAGCAAGAGTTGTTTGGACTATTGAATAAAATTGCTCTCTGTAAATTTGAGGTGAGTCATTATCATTTCAGGAGTTGATAAAATAATTTGATTTATTCTTTTTGTTTCATCCTTGATTAATACAATATTTCAGACAATTAGAAAAACGTTTCAGTAAAAAAAGAAAAAAACACTTCTCTTTCCTATTTTTAATTGATCACGCCCAACATAGCATTGATCATGTGATAGTCTCTATTGGGTGACTAACCAGCTCTGTTTCATTCTTTACTGAATGAGTTAAATATCAAATGATATTTTTTTTTTCCTCAAGTTAGATATTTTTTTAAACTGAGGAATTTCCTCTGGTACTGCTATCAGAGTACCGTAGACCCCTAAATGACCAAAACGAACCAGCCAAATGTTTTAGAGATTCTTCTCTCTTTGAGTGTCTGTGACTATCTATGTGAGTGTATTTGTGTCTCCAGGTGATCCTGGTTATATTTTTTGGGCTACAACCTTGAAAGTTTACATGAGTATACCACTAGGAACCAGAATCCATTAAAAATCTCAAATGGCAGTGGGCTGGCCATGTTGCAAGAATGGCGGACAACCGATGGACAACCGATGGACAACGTGACTCACGACATGGATCCCCCAAGATCACATGCACAACCGAGGCCAGCAGAATATTAAATGGAGAGACAAGCTAGACAAATTCAGAAAGTACTGGCTCCGCGACGTCCATGATAGAGAAGTATTGCAAATCCTGGGAAGGTCTATTTCCAACAACGGACGTTAAAAGACTGATGATGATGATGATGAATTATGTTATTATGCAATGGATATATATAATCCAACAGGAATAATTATGATAAACAATTGAATTTCCTGCAGCAGCCCCATTTTCTTTAATTGTTTATTCTATTTCTATTTTCTGGGCCAAGTGATACATTCACTGTGTAATAACGGATCATTTCAAGTAGAGTTTCAAAATGATGTAACATTTATAATAGATGTATAAGTAGATAGTTACATACATATAAATGTCAGAACACATGAATAACCTAAAACCAGCAAAAGTGATTAACTTGTCTGTGGTTGGTAGCGATGATTAATATCGTACTGGATAGATCAAAATATATATTTGGTTTAAAGGTTAGATTTGATCCTCTGCTAGACAGCAAAGCTCTTGTAGCTCAGATAGCAGAGCAGCTGGTGCATTTAATTAGGATGCTCTGTGGCAAAAACAGATGTGAGTTTGAGTCTGACTGAGTGCTTATTCTTCATTTCTGATCAGCCCCATTTTTTCCCTGTCATAGACAGGGTCAGATTCAATGAGGGCCTCTTATTGCAATTGAAATATAAGGCAATTCACAAATTTACACATCAAAGACAACTTATTACATGTAATTGGACCTGACAAATAATACATATATAGAAAGGTTAAATGAGTTCGCTATCTTAAGTACTGCATACAAGTAAATACAAGCCAGCTAATCTCCAAGTAGATTCTTAAGTAAGACAAATTTATTTTTATTACCTATACTCCAACTACAGTAGACCAAAATAACTAACAGTAATTTCATTATATCATTTAAAAGATTTGAAGGCACTATAATGAAATGAATTTCAAAATGAATTCCCAGCAGTACTTATTAGTTCATTTCTCATTAAGGAAACTAACTTCTTGATTATCATATTTTTGTATAGAGGGGCTGGGGGCTATAGCCTCATTTGCCCCCTCATAAAACAAGCCCCTGGCCTTAGATCATCAGATTGAGTTGAATTGTGCCAAGATATAAATTGAAAGGAAATAGAAGAGAAAAACTGATATTAATCCCCAAGTAACGTTCCTCCCAATTTTTGGATAGGAAACTCAAAGAATACAGGTCTCAATACATGGCTAGAACCTTTTGGCAGTATGCTGTGTTGGGGGGGGTGATCCATTAAAAAAAAAATTGGAAAAAAAAATGGGTGATCGTTGAATAAATTATTTCTCTCACCTTTTGTTGAGTCACTGAAAAGTCAAAATTTTCATTAAAAAACAAGTGTGAACATTGCTGGGCACAAACTAAAGGACCAATTTATCATAAACTTACATTGTAAATACCCCCCCCAAAAAAAACTATTTGAAATAACAAAAGAATCGGTTATTTTTCCCCAGACATAACAAAGAGTTAATGTTGCAAGTTTCAGTCCTCTTGCTCCATCGATACAGCCTTTATGACATGAGTTCGAGTCCCACTGAGTGCTCATTCTTTATTCCAGATCCGTCTTGTACATTCATTGTCATAGATCGTCATGCACGCATAGATAGCCAGACTAGCTTAAAAACCTACGTCGACAATTTCGGTGACAGTTCAAGTTGACTGTTTCTGATATGCAGAACATGACATCACAGAAGAGTGAGTCATCCAGCACAGATAAGCAGAATAACAATATCATCACCATCATCGCGTCATTTGCATACACTTGGCATCGTGCTCTCCATTGACAACACTTCAACTATAAAAATAGAAATCATCAACTGTCGACATAGGTTCCCTCAGTGTTTAAGTTGGCTGGCTGGCTGGCTGGCTTGCTATGTCTATATCATACTTAGCACCAAGCTCTGCAAAGATAACACTTCATTTCAGCTAGATCAGAAACCTTCGCCCAAAACAGTCTACACGGATTTTTTCAGTTTTCAAGTTGGTCTACCTGGCTAGTTATGTATGTATGTATCGCGTATACAGGCCATACCAAAGCAGCTTGAGGGCTGAAAATTTCCACTTTCACATTTCATTATGACAAAAAAAAAACATTTTGTTTTTTTCAAATCCCCATCCCCCAACAGGATTTAAGTGGGAGTTCATGCCTAATTGGTCCCTAGTTTGTGCCGATTTGTGTTTTGAAAATTTAGACCTTTTTTGAGTGATCACAGCTCAACAAAAGGCAAGAGGAGTAACTTATTTTTTTCCAACTTTCAAAATGATCATCCCTAACACAGCATATATGGGTGGTGGTGATTCATAGTTTCCCTTGGAATGTTCGCTTTTTTCTTGGAAATTTCCCCTTCTTGCTTATCAAGAGAATTGTCATTTATGGACAAATGATGAAAAACAGATATAATATGAGCCAGTATTTTTTATTCCTCACCCCCAACTCAACACACTGCCAAAAGATGCTGATCACATGACGTTTTTTCTCATGGGACTATTTCTTATTTTTGTTTCTATAAGAAAAAAAAACAAATTAGATTTATGTTACAATCACTTGAGAAGTATGCAACGTGCGCGTGAGAGAATCATGCTCAACCTTACATGGAGAGATCACAAGACAGCACAGTATATCAGGGAGAAAACAGGAGTCCGAGACATCATAGAATCTATTTCAAAACTTGAATGGCAATGGGCAGGCCATGTTGTAAAAATGGCACACAACCGATGGACATCATGACTCACCACATAGATCCCCAGAAATCACACATGAAACTGAGGCTGACAGAATACGAGATGGAGAGATGAACAAGACAAATTTAGAAAATACCAGCTATCGCGACGCCCATGATAGAGAGTGGTGGCAAATTCTGGGAAAGGTCTATAACCAATGACGGATGATAAAAAGCTGATGATGATGATGACAATCACTTTTAGCTTTGACATCTTTAGCGTATTCAAGGTCACAAAAATACGAATATAATGAAAAAGAATCCTGTCATTTTCATCTCATAAAAACTGAGGAAAATGCAGATAAATGAAAGATTATTTAACATCTTTTGACAATGACTTTTAAAAAACACACACGCACTTATAAGATATGTTTATATCATTGGGTGTTTGTGTGTGCAAAACATGAATCAGCTCATATTTTACATGTGTACATTTACATGTGTGAGTACTTTCATATATACACAAACATACATGATAATCACGGATGTATAAAATATGTATATATTGGTTGCATAGAACCTACTTTAGCAGGATGTCATTTTGATGAATCATCCTATAATGACAAAAGTTTGTAGCAATGGTTTGTAAAACTAATACAAAACTGACACATTAATCAATATGTACACATAGAAAAATCAACCCTAAAAGATAACGGGTCTTGTTAGTCACACAACAGAAACTGTTGCCAAACCGACACTTTTTAGCAGCATGCCATGTTGGGGGTAATCAATTAAAACAAATAGGAAAAGGGGGTGATGAATGAATAAGTTACATCTCATGCTTTTTATCGGGCAGTGATCACTGAAAAAAAACCTGAATTATCAAAAAGCGAGCAAAAACAAACTGAGTGACCAATCTAGCATAAACTCACATTACAAACTAACTCCCCCCTTTGTGGTGGGGGTAAAAATCTATTTTCTTAATAGAAATGATAAAGTGTAAGTGTTTCAATGTTCATCTCTCTAGCAATAGTATGGCCTGTATATATGATACATATATACATAGCCAGTCAGCCAGCCAGACTAACTTGAAAACTAAAGAAACCTATGTTGACAATTCTGATGACAGTTTTGGTTGACGGTTTCTAATAATAGTATATACATATATATATGTATATGTGTGTGTATGTGTGTGTGTGTAAGGCAAATAAGATGTATACAAGTCGTTGATATTCATCCCAAATATCTTTATTCCAATAGTGCTCAATACTTTGAGTAGAAACAATACATCGATTAGATGTAGAAATTTGGTGTATAACAATGGTTAATCTTCGTTTCACTATTTTAGCTCATCAGATAGAAAATTAGGCCTGCCTATTATTTAAATACTGTAGAAATTTATTCATTTTGATTTGAAATTTGACGGTTAGAGCACATTGTAATTATTTTCCTTGTAACACATTATATGATATTGACTACTGCTTTATTCAAGGTGTGTGTATTCAGATTACATTACAAGTAAGCGCTTTTGTTATTAACAGTCATTTGAGATTTAAGATATCTTATCTTTAATTTGTATTATTAGCCTGTTTATAAGCATATTTTGATTTTTTGTTGCTATCCTGTTATGCCCTCTTTTGCATAATGTTAGGGATATCTTAGAAGTATCTTTGAAGTTCACTCTGCCCTTTATTGGTTGTACACTCAGAGTGTGGCATTTACAAATCATAGAACAAATTCTTAAGCCAGGGAAATGGGTTCTAAATGCTTGCTGAAACAAACATCAGTTAGCACTTAAACACTTAGTAATCAACACTACCTACAACAGAGCAGTTTAATCACTGTTGCTGGGTTCAGTTTATTTATGCGTTCTGACATTTATATCTACTTACCTATCTAGACATTGGCCAGCCTTTGCTATCCATAGTAGAAAACTGAGTAATGAAAATACCTTTTTGAGGTTTTCTGAAAATTCCCCCTCCAAAATAGGTTTTTAATAGGAGGTTCATTATGCACTGTAAGTGTATGCTAAATTAGTCACTAATTCATGCCCGCCTGCGTTCTGGAAATTTAGACCTTTTTTAGCCATTCAAAAGGAGAGAGAAGTAACTTATTTATTGATCACCCTTTTCTCCAACTTTTTAATTAATTACCCTCAACACAGCATATATGGGTGGTGGTGATTCATAATTTCCCTTGGAATGTTTGTCTTTTACTTCTTGCTTGACACAGAAAAATGTCATTCATGGACTAAATATTTACTGGTGATGGAAAATAAATATGATAAGAGAAGTGCTTTTTTATTCTTGTCATTTCCTGCCACATCTTAATCCTACTAGTTCTCAAACATGAACAAATTCCCTCCCATTTCCTGCCACTCATTTCATTAGTAGTATTAAAAAGTGGCAGGGATCATTTTTGCATCAAATTATTTATATTAACATGTGACAGATATTTGTAGAGAATGGCTGGGAGTGGCGGGGATAAAAAGTCCTTCCGTTGTAAGTGAAGATGGAGAAAATTAGGACTTGATCTAGGACTTGAACATTTCAGCTATGATGACCATCTCAAAACTTAGTAGAAAAGAAGACATTGCTGACTGAAAAGATGGACTTAGGCAAACTGACCTTCTCAGACTTGTTGACAATACACTGCGCCTTATACATTGTGGCTCATCAGCAGTGTTGACAACGGCAGCTATAAAGAAAAAAATACGCTAAAGGTTGTTATAGCTTTCAGTTCCCACGATTTCAAGTATTTCTAAAGTAGTTTATATAAGCTTTCTAAATGAATCACCATAGCCCGTGTGTGTGTCAAAAATAATTATCTAAAAAATCAACTGAAAAAAAACCAGCGTAAGATTTGGCCATTGTTGGTCCAAAATGACCAAAAGAACATTTATTTGAAAATAAACAAGAAAAAACATTTTTTTAATGGTGCTAAGTGGTCTTGGGTTGTAATCACTGAAAAGTCTGAATTCAAAAAAAAACAAAAAACAAGTAGGCACAAACTATGGACCAATTTAGCATAAACTTACTTTACAAACTGCTAATAATGTAGGGGGTGTAAAAAAAGTTTTTTGTGGACACAATAAGGGGTAAATCTTTAAATTTACAGCTCTTCTAGCTCTATGCTGTATGCTCGATACATACATACAAATATTCATATATAGCTAGGTGGACCAATTTGAAAAATAAAGAAACTTTTTTTGACAGTCTGGGTGACAGTTTTGGTTTATGGTTTCTAATTATTGAAAAAAAAAAGATGGTATCATATTCCTGTGGCTTCTGCAGCATTTAGTTGGGGTCAAAGTGTAGTAACTTATTCATTGATCACCCCTTTTTCTAATTATATAGTTGGTTACCTCCACCATTGCATACTGCTAAAAAAATGTTGGTCATGCAACGGTTTCTATTGAGTGACTAACCAGACCTGTTTTATGAAAATTTAAACAAGTTTGATGGAGACTCTGAGATCTGTTCGAAAAGTATCCAGCCATTTTAGATAGCTCAAAAACTTGGATTAAATTTGAAAAAAAACACCTACTCTCTACATCTGTTCTTGTACTTTTAGGAAAATTTGTCATGTCTTTCCTGATATTTTTTGATATTTTGGTAAAAATCCCTGGGAAATTATGGGATAATCTGGTGAATTCTGTCCAGCAGGCATGTAAATCTTTGACTAAAAAGCTTCAAAATTATCTTTTGCCTAGTTCTATGTAACCTTATAACATTTGGGTGGAAAATTAATATTGTGGAAAATTAACTGAATTTTGGTCCCACTCTTTAAAAAATTTGACTGAACTTACAGTATCGTGCAAAATGCCCCAAAATTTCACTGAATTTACAGTGTCATGTAATATGCTTGAAAATCAGTTTTTCCGTGGTTCTCCTTAATTTTGAAATATTTGATATTTTAGAAAATTTGGTAAATTTAGTCACAGATGGCCATAAAATTTCATTGAATCTAAAATATCTTCTTAAAATGGAAAAAAGATTTTTTCTAGGATTTTCCACAGTTTGATGTGCAGCATAAGTTTTTC